>JXTB01000089.1:306608-354017 GCA_002914805.1 Parasponia andersonii
TTTCCGTATATCACTTTGTTCAGCCGCCTCCTCCTCTCCTTTTTTCTTTCCTTTTTCCTTTTATATTAGGGTAAATGAGGTACCCTAGCACAGGTGTCAGCCAAATAGAGGGGTAAAGACCACTTTTTCTTCATTTCTCTTTAGCTGGTATTTACTGTTGGCTGTCAGCACCAGCTGTTCAAAATAAATACCAGCTGGAAGTTGACTCTGCTGTTCAGTGTTGCTCTAGCGTGTTGCTGCAGCAAAGTTGCTTCCAGCTTTCACTTAAGTTCAGCTTTCCTTCTAGGTTGCTGCCATTTAATCTCTGCAGGGCTTAAGACCAGATTTCAGTAATTCTAATAAAAATTAAGGGAAATAAGCTAGATATTAACTAGATTAGATCTTAAACATCAACAACGCCAAAAACTAAAATAAAGTAAAGAAAGGCACCTAAACTATAAAATTTATTCTTCTAAAGCAAATAACCTAAGACTAAAAACACACAAGATAACTCTATTTTCATAGAGTTATCAGTTTCCTTGTAAAATTCAATGTATAAGAACAATAACTATAGGTGCCTAGATGATTATTACTTTGCTTGCAACATGTCACTATTTGGAATGTGTATCAATATTTTGTATTGGAGGTGTGCGTTCACCAAATATCATATCCTAAAATTCGGCCACTGCTTGTCCTACTTCAAAATCGGATCAGCTAGTTACCAAACGACTATTCGTCTGAAAAGATCTGTACCATTCTTGTTGCTCCTCTTATCTATCTTCAGAGATATAAATTATGAATCCCAAGTCCCGACATTCCACTTTGGCTAATTAACAAATCGGTAAGTTCCCACAAACCCATTTTGGTTTTTTACTTCATTTTAGTTTTTGAACTTTTCACTTGAGCCTTTTTTAGGCTGCATGTAATATTATTTTGTTTTTCATCTCACGGGTTTTGTCACTTTTTTTTCCTGGTTTTTTTTTTTAAATGTTATCTTTGACTGGTTGTAATCAAGGGGTGAGGCTGAGGGGAGGGGGCTATTGCCCCCCACTTAACTTTTTGTAATTTTCTTAGTTGTATAATATAATAAAAATTCTACTTTGTCCCCCCACCCCACTAAATTTTTTTCTTGCAACAATATCCCTATATAAGATATGAATTGATATTTTTGTCCATTTAAGGACTCAATTAAATTTTAAATCTATTTTTTATTTAATGGGAAGTTCTAAATTCATTCACCTAGTTAACTAATCACGTTCATATTTTAAGTTCTATTTTAGTTTAAAATGTGTGTAGATATAAATTACCTAAAAGGACAAAAACATAAACATAACTCTTACGTTCTCAAATATGGAAGAGAACTTGGGTGATTAGCCAGTAAAATTATTGACTAACCAAAGCAATTTGAAGTACATTGCCGGCATGAAAGAAAGTTGATTGAATTACATTTTCCTCTTCATTATTTTTTCTTAATCTGTGTTAGATTATTTTGATTTTGTTATATAATACTCTTATTTATTTTATTTTTCATGTTTTATTTTAGTTTTTGTTGTATAAGACTCTTATTTATCCTATTTTTTATGTTTATTTTATCCTTTTTTCACAAATAGGATATTTTGATAATAGTAAAAAAAAACAAAAACAAAAACAAAAGTGGATTGTGTGTTTTTTTCGGTTTATAGCTTAAAAAAGATATGTCAACTACTCTCTTCTTTTCCCTCAAATTTTTTGTCTTAATTTGTTTCCGATGGCTCTTATATATGTATATATGTTATTTTTCAGTTTTTTTTTAATCTTCAGAATAAGGTAAATGACTTCAAAAATGATGAAGATGGATACTTTTGGAATATGCAAAATGTACAAAGAAATAATAAGTATTTTAAAGGATTCTTTTGTGAAATAAATAGAAAATGAATGTATAAAGCTAATTAGGTCATAGATTTAGAATGTCCCTATTTAATTCTCAAAACTAAAATTGAAAAATAAATAGAATTGGAAAAGACTGTCCTTATTCTCCCACAAGACTTTCCTTAATCTCACTATTTAAACTTTAAAGCCTCTAACTTCCATAAAAATAGGGAAGTAAAAGACAAACTCAAATTAAATAAGTACTTATGGTAAGTATCTTTTATTTTTTATTTTAAAATTAAAATGATAAATAGTTATTAATTTTTGCACCTTCATTGTAGAAAGTTTTTATATGAAATTTTTTTTCATTTTATTTTAGCATATGAAGCTTTTAGCTCTTTTTTTTTAAGGGAAACTCTTTAAAACAAATATTTTGATTGGAAACTTGTTTATCTTTCGTAAATAACTACCTAATCATCCAAGATTTAACATATGTCTATGTGTCCTTCCTTTTGTATTCATTTTTCTTTCCTTTACATTAATAATATACGGAAATTTGTTCAATTTTCTCTTCAATAATATTCAGTGTTTTTATCCACTTTTGGTGTTTTGAAGTGCGTTGGACTATTATATTAGGTAACTAATGACCCGAATTTATTTATCTGTGAAAATTTGTTTCTTAAATAATTAAAGTATACATAAGTCAAGAATACAAATTCATAATTATGGCTCTATTGTGTAATTTATGTTTTTATTTGTAAAAAAAAAAGTTTTCAGTGAAAACTTTATTAATATAATTTTGTTTTTGCATTTGAATATTTTTTGTGGCATAATATTACTACTACAAAATTGTATATATTTTTGTGTAATTATTATATTTCAAAAAAAATTATCATCCGCCCCAACTATAAAAAAAAAAAAAAAATGCTGGTTGCGCCACTATCTTGTAATTGAGACACTGCACTAAAAAAGAATCACAGAATAATCTTGCAATTGGTAGCAATTAGTTAGCTTCAGTTGTTTCTGACAAAATTTAATAATAATAAAAAAATTCATATAGCAGAAATATATAAATTTATCAAAGATTTTATATTGTAATTCTTATGTCGAAATTCAAATATCAAAAAGAAAATAAGGAGGAGGAATTAAGGGATATAAGAAAACAAAATAATCCTTCAATTCACTAACGTGAAGAAGCTTTTTAAACAAATATATACGTATTGGCTAGATATTTAAAAAAAAAAAAACGAAGAAAACGCATACAATCTATTTTTTTCCACATAAAAGGAAAAAGAATTTTTGTGACAACTCAATCACATATTTATCTTTATTTGGTAATATAGCAAAAAGAAAATATGTTAAATACATAAAGGGCTACAATAAACGGAAAGAAAATTTTTACTCTGATCTAGTAACCTTGTAAATAGAAAAATATAGGGGCATTTAAATTGTATAAATGACGTCAAATTTGATGATGCAGAAGTTCAAAGAGACACTAAGTTTATGCCTTTTAAGGTGCAACAAGGTCTATGGTTTTGGAGAAGATGAAGGAGACGGCGGAACAAAATCTTGGGAAGCAAAGAAAAAACACCATTATCACTGTTCCAGCTTATTTCAACGACGCACAAAGGCAAGCTACAAAGGGCACAAGCACCATGGCCGGGCTCAACGTGGCTCGAATAATCAAGCAGCCGACAGGTCGATGTTTGCCAATGGTCTAGACGAGAAAAGGAAAAGAAGAAAAAGGAGAAGAAAACACTTTGATGCTTGACATTGGAGGTGGTACGTTTGATGTCAGCATTATATGATTATATGATGACGACAGAGTTTTTGTTAGAAATAAAATAAGCTTTATTATTCATTCAAATATTTTTGTAAGAAAAAATTCTTAACTTCACTCTTTAAGTTCACTCACTCACTAGAAGCTATGTTTCTTTCTCTCTTCTCTTTACTCTTAGAAGTTTTGCTTCTTAATGCCTAGAACTCAAATGGAGAGGGTATTTATACTACATAAGAAACAATGAGAACCATACAAATAAATAATTACAAAAATCTTTAATTCATGCATATTTTCTTCTACACACTTCTAATAATAATCTAACTAATCAAATAACTCGCATGCAAAAAACTAATATTTAGCACTAGAAAATTCAAGATGGAATGCTTCTTCAATTTGGATTTGGACTTTTTCTTTTATGAGCTTTACACTTAGGTTAACTTCAACTTATCGGGCCTCATGTTGATGGGCCTAGAGCACTTCTTATGGGCTTAAACAAGTTTATTTTCAACACTCCTCTTAAACTTGTTTTATAATACCAAACAAGTTTTTTAATCTTGTGAAGTCTTCAAACTTGAGTGGCTTGATGAAAATATCAGTAATCTAATTATGTGATCTCACATACTCTAATTGTACTTTGATTGCAATGCATTCTCTTATGTAATGATAACGAGTGTCGATATACTTGCTTCGGTCATGAAAGACTGGATTTTTAGCCAAAATTATTGCTGACCTATTGTCGATACAAATCTCCGTTGGCTCCTTTTGAGACATGTTTAACTCTTTTAACAACCTTCTTAACCAGATTGCATGACTAATACATGATGTAGCAGCTACGCACTCAGCTTTGCATGTTGAAAGAGTGACAATCGATTGTTTCTTAGATACCCAGGTGAAAGCGGTTTCTCCTATGAAAAATACAAAACTAGTTGTGCTTTTTCGATCATCAATATCTCCAACCCAATCACTATCATTGTAACCAGCGAGTTTGTAATCATTAGAAACTAAATAAAACAAGCCAAGATTGATCGTACCTTTTAGGTAACGGAGAATTCTTTTTGCAGCTTTGAAGTGAGTAGTTGTTGGAGTTTCTATGTAATGACTCACTAGTCCAGTTGCATAGAGAATGTTGGGCTTTGTATATATCTGGTACCGAAGGCATCCAACAAGGCTCCTGAAAAGTGTTGGACCCACCTTTTCTACTTCATCATCTTTGAATAATTTTATTCCATACTCTACTAGTATATTTATTGGCTTGCAATCATCCATATTAAACTTCTTTAGGATCTCCTCTATATAGCTTTCTTAAGAGATAAAGATGCCTTCTTCCTTTTACTTGACTCTTATGCCAAAGTAGTATGCCATAAGTCTGATGTCTATCATTTTAATCTCATGTGTTATTACTCTCTCGAATTTTTCAAATATCTTTGGATTACTTCCAGTGAATATAAGATCATCCATGTACAAGCATACGACCAAAATGTCTCTATCTTTAGTCTTATCATAGAGAGCATATTCATAAGGGCACTTAATAAATCCATTCTCTTGGAAATATTTGTCAATTCAGTTGTTTCATGCTCTTAGTGCCTGCTTTAGACCGTAAAGAGCCTTCTTCAGCTTCAAAATCTTATCTTTATGTCTTTTCATATCATAACCCAATGGTTGTTCGATATAGATTTCTTCTTCAAGAACTCCATTCAGAAATACAGACTTTACATCCATCTGATGAATCTTCCATTTGTTCTGAGCAGCAAGAAAAATAATTAGTCTTATAGTTTCCAATCGTGCAAAAGGATCGAATACTTAGTCGTAGTCAATGCCGGCTCTTTGATTATAGCCTTTCGTGACTAGCCTTGCTTTGTATCTTTCTACCTCTCTATTGGCATTCTTCTTCACCTTGTACACTTATTTTACATCGATAGCTTTATGACCTTTAGGAAGAGTGGATAGTTCCTAAGTGTCAATCTTCCCTGTGGCTTTGACTTCTTCATTCATCGCATTCCTCCATTTTTCATCTTGTACAGCCTCTTAGAAGTTCACTAGTTCACAATCAACAAATAGGCAAAATAGAGTGAGGTTCTCGAGTCTATCAGTCACCTCATATAGATCTTCAAGACTTCTTGTACATTCTTCATGCCTCTTAGTTAAGAAAGATGGAGGTGAATTTTCATGAGTGAATGATGTTGGTGAGGAAGGTGGAGCAATAGCCTTTAGATGGACTTCTCTTGCTTGCTCTACTAGGGTTTCCATATCTTCAAATTATGAAAACAAATTGTAGTCATTTGTTTAAAAACCAAAGTCGTATTCACCTTCTTCATTGAATATTACATCTCGGCTGATGATTACTTTTCCATTGTTAGGATTGTATAACTTATATCCTTTGGAGATGGTGTCATAGCTGACGAAAATGAACTTCTAGCTTTTATCATCAAGCTTGGTTCTATATTCGTCTAGCACATGCACATGTGCTATACTTCCAAAGACTCTTAAGTAGGAGATCCTAGGCTTCCTTCCACGCCATACTTCTTGTGGTGTCTTTCCCCACACACTTCTTATTGGAAATCAATTGGACAAGTAAACTGCATATACAATAGCTTCTGCCCAAAACTCTTTGGGTAATCTTTTACTTTTTACCATGCATTGAGCTATGTTAAGAATGGTTCGGTTCTTCCTTTCTGCCACACCATTCTGCAGAGGATATTAGAACGGTTAAAGGTCATCGAATTCCATTTACTTCGCATAATTACTCTTTTGAAGTGAATTCTCCTCCTCTATCAGATCTCATGGCTTTGATCTGAAGACCACTTTCTTTCTCCACGGCAACCTTGAATTTCTTGAAAGCTTTAAAGATTTCTGATTTTTGCTTCAAGAAATAAACCCAAGTCTTTCTTGAGAAATCATCCTTAAAGAGCAAGAAGTAATTGCTCTTACCGAAAAAACTTGGTTTGATAGGACCGCACACATTCGTATGCATGAGCTCTAGTGGCTTCTAAGCTCTTGAATTCGACTCTTTTGGAAAACTTTTTCTGAATTGCTTCTCGAGTAAGCATCCTCCACAAAGCTGATCAGGATGATTGATACATGGCAAGCCTCTCACCATTTCTTTCTTGGATATTAGCTCTAGTCCTCCAAAGTTGAGATGCTTGAATCTCAAATGCCATAGCCATGATGAATCCTTATAACATGCTTTGAGACATTTTGCATATCATTTTGAATGTTCAATAAGAACATTCTATTTCTTGATATAGGCATCTTGGCAATCAAGTTCATGTTATTGTCTCTTATAGAAAGACTATAATCTTTTAAGTGAATATCATAGCCTTTCTCTAAGAGTTGTCCCAAACTCAAGATGTTTGTTTTTATTATGGGTACATAATAAATAATTGAAATAAATTGATACCCCTCATTTTTTAAGTGGATAAGAATTTTACCTTTTCCTTTTACCACTACTTTTGAATCATCATCGAAAGAAATACTCTCAGTGATTGATTCATCAAGCTCTACGAACATTGATCGATGCCCATACATATGATTGCTAGCACCGGTATCAAGATATCATGTGTTGTCTTGTCCTCCGTTGTTGTCATTATATGCTAGTAGCACAATGCCATTTTCTTCTCTTTTCTCTTCAACATAATTGACTTCCTCTTTAATTCTGCTATTGGGTGCTCTACACTCTCTAGCATAATAGCCAAACTTGTGACAATTGAAACATTCAACTTGAGACTTCTCAGGCCTTGAGTTTATTCGACCTCTACCATGACCTCTTGCAGAGCTTTCTCCTCTTTTGAAATTGTTGATATGATAGTTGTGGTTGTTGTTTCCAATCTCGTCCACAATCTCGACTTGTACCACATCCTTGTCCTCTACCATGACCATGTTGACTTCTTTCGCTACATTAGCTATCTTTTTTCTCCGTAAGTTGTGTCTTGAGAAGCTGCTTCTTAAAATTTGACTTCTTCTTTTTCTTTTTCTCGTGAGCTTGTAAAGAACCTAAGAGTTATTCTATCGTCATGGCTCCCAAATCTTTAGTTTCTTTGATGACGGTAACAATATTCTCGAACTTTGGATCTAACGATCGAAGAATCTTTTCCATGATTGTAACATTGTCAAGTTTCTCACTATTTTGCTTTATTTGATTCGAAATGGCTAAAACTCTTGGAAATAGTCAAAAACTGGCTCAGTCTCTGTCATGTATAGTAAATCAAACTCTCCTCTTAGAGTTTGAAGATGGACTTTTTTAACCTTTTCTTTTCCCTTATATGAAATTTGAAGTTTCTCCCATGCATCCTTAGCGGAGATTGCACTTAAGATTTTCTCAAACCCCTCGTCATCTAAGGCCTTGTAGATAAGGAAGAGAGCTTTTTTGTCTCTCTTTCTTGAATCTTTTAAATTATCCTTCTGTGTTAAGGATCTTTGGGCTATTCGTAGCCTTTCTCCACTACTTCCCAAACGTCATGTACTCCAAAGAGGACTTTCATTTTGATGGTCCAATTATCAAAGTTGCTGCCTTCAAATGGTGGAACTTGAAGAGATGTTAAATTGCTGGTAGTGATAACTCTTAACGGAGTGAGCTTTTGGAAATTTCGACTACATTAATAGATCCAGAACGTCAAAAAACCTTCAGATTGACTTGTATATCGACTTAGTCAAAGTCAATGGTTAAAATCAACACTCGGTCAATGGTCAACACTGGTCAACAGTCAATGGCACGGTCAACAGCTCTGATGGCATAGTCAACGACGTGGTCCAAGGGCTCTGACTCGGCTTAACTCGGTGAGTTGACTCAGTTATGATAGCAAACTTCTGACAACTCGTTCAGACTCATTCTGACTCCGATTAGGCTGATTTTTGTGGCAGTATTTTTGTCTCGTCAAGCTCTTCTATTTGATATGTAATAGTAGTATATTTGGAATAAATAAATAATACTCTTAATCTCAATAATTCTTTTTTGATGTGGAAGATCAATTAAAGCTGCAACCACAGAGAATACTTAGAATTTTATGAGAACTCACAACCTCGCTCTGATACCACTTTGTTGGAAATAAAACAAGCTTTATTATTCACTCAAATATTTTTACAAGAGAAAATTCTCAACTTCACTCTTCAAGCTCACTCACTCACTAGAAGCTATGCTTCTTTCTCTTTTCTCTTCACTCTTAGAAGCTTTGCTTCTTACTTGATGCTTAGAACTCAAATAGGAAAGGGTATTTATTCTATCTGAGAAACAATGAGAACCACACAAATAAACAATTACAAAATCCTTAAGCCACAAATATTTTCTTCTACACACTTCTAATAATAATCTAAGTAATCAAACAATTCACATGCAAAATACTAATATCTAGCTAACACTAGAAGACTCTAGGTAGAAAGCTTCTTCAATTTGGACTTGGACTTCTTCTTTTATGAGCTTTGTACTTGGGCTAACTCCAACTTATTGGACCTCATGTTGATGAGCCTAGAATACTTCTTATAGACTTAAAAAAGTTTATTTTCAATAGGTTTTGAAGTTTTGGCTACAAGTAGAGATACACATTTTGGTGGAAAGACTTTGATAATAGAGTAATGGAGTATTTCATTGAGGTAATAAAGAAGAAGCATAATAATGATATTAGCAATGAGTATGAGGCTCTTGGCATGCTTAGAAAGGAATGTGAAATAACTAAAAAGAGAGCTTTGAGAAACTAAAAATGGAGTCCTTCTTCGACTGTGTTGCTTTTCTCAGAACCAGTAACAAGGACTAGCTAGATTTGAGGAACTGAATATCAACCTATTTAAGACTATGAGACTGAAAAAGACTTTGAAAGATTGAGGCCTTAAGAAAACTAACATTCGAGAAATTGTGCTCGTTGGAGGAAGGCTTCAGTGTCATGGATTTGAACGACCTCATTTTGCTGATTGACCACAAATTGATTGCTCCAATATTTACTGAAGGAATTCTTTGATGGGAAAGAACCGAACATGGGTGCTAATGGGCTGATCATGATGTTGTGGCCTTTGTTGGAGTAGTTCAGGGTGCCATAATCAAGGTGAAGGAGGAAATAAAACTAAAGATATGGTTTTGATTGACGTTACTCCTTTGAGTTTGGGTATTGTAACAGTTCGTAGTATTATGACAAAGTTGATTCAAGGAACTATGTCTTCCCAGCTAAGAAGTCTTAGGTATTTACTACTTACCAAGGCCAACCAAAAAAGCACAGTATCCATCATAGTATATGAATGTGAAATATGTAAAAACCCAAGTTTTTAAAGGGTAAAAATGTAAATTTGGCTAAGGGCATTCTAGTAATTTTAAATTTTCAAAATAGAAAATGAAAAATATTTGAAATGTATTTGGACATTTTTAGGTCTAGTTTTGCCTAGGCAAAAGAGTAAACAAAATTCGAAATCAAGGGCTAAAATGTAATTATAGGAGGGTGTAAATGAAAAGTCTTTGAATCCAGGTAAAAAGTGTAATTTTGCGAAACAGTAACTAATCAAATCAAATTGTGACACGTGGGCTACAATTCCTAAAATTACCTATAAATCCTTCTAATTTCTCTCATTCATAGCCGAAAACCCCCAAAAATTTCTGAAATTCTCTCTCATAAGCCACTGTTCACATGACGCTGCACCTCCACCCAAGCAACCTGATGAGCCAGCCTGCATGAACCGCTAGCCTCAGACAAGTTAGCACTGACCAACATCACCACCTCTCGAGCCCCGACAACAGAGATTGGAGCCTCCGAAGCTTACGGCTGTTGATTAGTTTTTCCGGCCAAAGATCATCCTCTGACATCATTTCTAGTCACTGCTGGCATGTGTAGACTTCTCTCAACCTCGTAGACAAAACTCGGCCAATTATGGCTGTCAACTTGTAGTCGATAAGGAACTTTCTAATTTGACCATTTTACAAATTTAATTGTGGTATTTTTATAAATACTTTAGTAAAATAATCACTTAGGCCGAAATAGTTATGATGTGATAGAAGAGCTTAAATTATAAGCAAATATGATTTTTTGGTATTGAAATGATATCCGTAAATGTGTAAATTTTTTAATTGAAAAAGAGGACATTTTTCTAAATATTTTAAAAAATGATATTTTTGTAACTTTTGAATTTTAGACCTGTTTAAGACTTGGGACCTTGAAACGAAATTTTGACCTCAAATTTAGATTTGTTGAGGTCGAGAAACAAGTTTTTATATATAATATTGACATTTCAATGTGGCACGACTTTTGAGATATACGGCTCGTAAATAGTCTCATTTTGCATGCCGAGGACTGTATTTCAACTCAAACCCAAATTTGTCGAATTATATGTTTAATCTTGTTAATTTAGATGCTAAGGATACAGTGATGAAGTCAGTTTTGCCATTTGAGGCTCCGTTGGAAAAGTTACTCATCAAAACAAGCAAACAAAATTAGTAAAAAAAGTCTTTTGTGCATCAAAATAATCAACATGAGTTTCTACAAGCGTCGTTAGCTTGGTATATCTACCATCTTAAGGTATGAGTTTAATAACGCTAGTTTTATACTTGTTTAGATTTAAATGTGCATTATGATTGATTTTTGAAAAATTGTGAATAAACGATGGTTTGATGTTGAAAAATATTGGATTATATTAAGATTGGACTATGTGATTTTTATACATATTTTTTAAAATTGTGAGTATGAGTGATATAGCTGATTGTTGCCCATGCTATAGTAAATCCTAAAATAATACTAAGTGGAATTTTGGTTATATTTTTATTGCATGGTTATTACAAACCCTATTACATGTTGTGCATACCATAAGATTACACACTTGAGTTCTATTATTGCTAGATCATTAGCGAGTTGTTGCAGTGCTAATTGAGAGATCTAGACTCCTGTGCAAGTTTTTCTGACACACTTTCAGGTAGTGTCAAGATAGTAGATACCTCTGGTAAAAAGATATTATAGGTCGTGATGGGAAGATAAGAGCTCACTCATATACATTTGTTGACCTATGATATGTACAATTATATGGTTTTGGTTTTGGTTTAATGTTGAATATATGATTATCCTCGATCTTGATTTTGTTTGCAAACTTGGTCTATAAAAGGATTTAGAAAAGTACTAACTATGCAGGTTTGAGAAATTGCATCCATTCAAAAAGGTAATTGAACTTCTATTGAGCATGTGAATGCTCATCCCTTTTTTTTTCCACTCTCAAGTAGTGGTCAAGGTAATCTTAGAGACTCGGGAGCTGCGTCAGTGGGGAGAAATACATTACCATTTTAAATAATTGATAACTATTTAAAAGACTTCTCTTTTATTATTCTTGACTTGTAACAATACCTTAGGGCTCATGTCATGGATTTGATTTGTATAACTAGTATGTCTAGATTGTGAAAATAATGATGATACTTGGCTTTATTTTATAAATTTTATAAATAACTATTAAATTTATACTTGTGAAATTCTCTTTCTACTACTGGCCCAGAGTTTGTGTTGTAACAGAAAAATTTGATATCAGAGCAGATATTTATCTGCCTAGGATGTGACACTATTAGACTAGACTGTGAATATTTAAAAAATAAATAAATAAATTTGTATTGTTATCTCACTTTCACTTTGGCATATTAACACAGATTAATAAGATATTGTTACGATTGAAGAGTACTGAGGTAAGAGTCAAGAATTGAAACTCCTCCACCACAATAATAAGTTCTGGGTCCTCTAGAAATTTTGTATGATGCCTTGCATGCAATACTGAAGCTAAGAGCTGAACGAAACCCTACAACCCGACAAGCAAGCTTTTTTAAAGATTTTATTAAGCTGAATCCTCTATCATTTTATGGTAAACCTTAACTCACTGTAGCTAAAAGATGGCTTAAAGATATTAAGAGAATTTTAATGACTATTAGGATACCAAGAGAGTTCCAAATAACCTTCACCACCTTTAAACTAACTGATAGAGTTGTTAATTGGTAAAAAATGATCAAGCTATCATAACAAAAGTCTAATATGACTTAAAGTACTTTTGAGGAACTATTCAAAGATCACTATGCAAATACTAATCAAAGAGCTACTATAATTAGAGAGTATGAGTGACTCAAACAAGGTGACATGATGATGAATGAGTACCATATTTGATTTATGGAATTGGCACGGTATGCCCATGCACCTGGGACAGATCCTACACTCCAAATTGTCAAGCTTTTGGAAGTTTTAAGGCCAGCTATCCTGGAAAAGACTATGACCTAACCTTTTAACAATCTTAGTGACTTAGTAGCTACGATGTAGAAAACTGAGGCCTTTCTTGATAATAGGTCAATAATAAGATAGCAATCGAGGAACAAGAGTAACACAGAAAGATTAACAAGAGAAATCATAGATAGTGGGAAGGACAGAATTCTTAAAGCAGTGATTTTTCCGGGAAGATTCGATTTGGACCATATAAATGTTTCAATTGTGGCCAGCATGGCCTTTAAAAGAAAACTTGTCCCTTCCACTAACAGAAGCCAGCACTATCTCAAGGCAGACCATAGAAAAGTTAGAGTGCCTCCGTACCATTTCAAAGTAATCAAACGAGACTAGTACAATCTCAGGGCCAATCTCAAGTATTCAATTCTACTCCTTACCAGTAACCTTATGGTTCCTAGTATCAGCACTACTACAAGCCACAAGATTTAGGCTATACTTAGAGTTTTCTTCCTTTACAAGATTTTGGAAATCAGGGAAGACACGGATATGCTAGTACTAGTCTAGGAACTAGTAACAGTCAGTTTGCTTAAGATAGAGGAAATAAAAGGAAAGACAAAGTTTCTAATCAAGCCTTTGTTGTTACCAGAATGGATGACACATATGATCAGACCAGTAAAGGAGTCATTGATGGTATGATTCTTATTTCATACTCTTGTACTTGTATTTTATCTAACACTAGTCCGATTTTGAATCCTTTGAAACCTAGTTTGATTTTGGAAGCTTGTATAGGTGGAAGAAAGAAACTTGAGTGTTAAGAGAATTTGTTTTCTATTAGTGGTGAGATGGGGACTGTCGATCAATACCCCTAGAAATTAGTGGTTAGCGAGTATCCAAAAATTTTTCCAAAATATTTACTAGTGCTACCACTTAATAGGGAGATCAAGTTCTGTATTGATTTGATTCTCAGAGCTCAATCAGTATCTGTTTCAGCCTATCGCATGGCTCCAACAGAAATGACTGAATTGATAAATCAGCTAGACGATCTTTTGTCAAAAAGATTCATTAGAAATAGTACTTCTCCATAAGATACTCCTATTTTATTTACCAAGAAAGCTGATGGAATGCTTAGCCTTTATGTGGATTACAAAAAATTGAATCAGCTTATAGTGAGGAATAAGTACACTTTACCAAGAATTGATGAGTTATTTGATTAACTCAATGGATCAAGATTTTTTTTCTGGGATCGATTTGAGAATAGCTTATTATAAGTTGAATATCTGAGAAGAGGATATACCAAAAATTATATTCAGGACTCGTTATAGTCATTTTGAGTTCGAAGTCACACTATTTAGTTTGACTAATACTCCAGCAGCATTTATGGGTCTTATGAGTAGAATCTTCATACCTTATTTGGATCAGTTTATGTTTGTGGTTGTCTTTATTGACGATATCCTAATATACTCTAAGACTTGAGAAAAGCATATTGAACACTTGAGGATATTACTTGAAAATTCGAGAAAACATTAGTTGTATGCTAAAATATGCAAACGTGACTTCTAGATGATAGAAGTGAAATTTTTGGGGTATGTGATATCTCAAAAAGGAATTACAGTTGACCCCTCTAAGATAAAATCTATTCTAAAATACCGAAAAATATAACTAAGATAAAAAAATTTCCTCAATTTACAAGGCTATTGCCACAATTTTATGGAGAATTTCTCAAGAATCACCTTACCTTTAACGAAGTTAACTAGAAAAGATGTCAAGTTCATCTGGGATCATGATTGTGAGGAAGCTTTTATGAAGTTAAAATATAGTTCGACAACTATACCCATTCTTACTGTTCTCAATAGTAATAAACTTTATGTGGTGTATATAAATGCTTCAAAAATAGGATTAGGGTGTAGCTTATGCTTCTNTAGCTTATGCTTCTTGATAGTTAAAGCCACATAAGAATAATTATCCTACCCACAACTTGGAACTTGTAGCAATGATTTTGCACTCAAGATTTGGAGATATTACTTGTATGGTGTGAATTTTGATATGTTCTCTGACCACAAGAGCTTGAAGTACCTTTTAACTCAACGGGATTTGAACTTGAGGCAGCAAAGATAGGTTGAATACATAGAAGATTATGACTTTGATCTGTGGTATCATCCTAGAAAAGCCAATGTTGTAGCTGATGCTTTAAGTAGAAAATTTCATGGTACATTAGTTATACTTATTTTTGAGGATGGGAAGAATTTAGTGGCAATTAGTGATCATAATTTGCAGTACTTTGAGAACGAGAAAGATGCTTACCTTAGCTATATTGTAGCCACACCATCACTTCCACAAATAGTACAACAAAGTTAATGGCAAGACTAAGAATTAAGAATGATCTAGAATCAACTCTAGAATGGCGAACAGTTGGATGGTTAAAGTACAAATAGAAAAGGATTTGTGCTTTTCAAAAAGAAGCTAGTCATAGCCAACGATCCTAACCTTAGAGAGATCATTCTTATTGAGACTCATAAGTCCAAGTTTGCAGTAGATTCTAGTAGTACAAAGATATACCATGATCTGAAAAGACAATTCTAGTGGAAAGGTATAAAATATGATGTAGCTACTTTTGTAGCTAAGTGTATGTCTTGTCAATAAGTCAAGACAAAACACCAGAGACCAACTAGACTACTTCAGCCTTTACTTATACTGGAGTGGAAATAGGATAAAATAGTCATGGACTTCGTAATAGGTTTGCCAATAACTCAGAGGAAGAATGATATAGTTTGGGTGATAGTTGATCGGACAACGTATATCACTCACTTTATACCAATCAGAATTGATTTTACACTTAAGCAACTTATTTGTCTCTATATTGATAACATTGTTCGCTTACATAGAGTACCTTCAAGCATAGTTTTTGACAAAGATCCAAGATTCATATCTAAGTTCTAGAGAGCTTTACAAAAAACTTTGAAAATAGAACTGAATCTCAGTACAACTCATTACTCTTAGACAGATAACCAATTTGAGAGGACTATTTAGATTTTTAAGGACATACTTCGCTTTTGTATACTAGATTTCAGTAGAAACTAGGATAAACACCTATCATTGGTGGAATCTGCCTACAATAATAGTTACCAAACCAGTTTTAGCATGGCTCTATATAAGGTACTATATAGGAGACCATACAGATCACCCTTGTGTTGGGTTGATGTAGAGGAGTGTGTAACTCTTAGGCTAAAAATAGTACAAGAAACTACTAAGAAAATCAATAAGATCAAGGAAAGACTCAAGGTTATATTGAGTCGTCAAAAAAATTTTGCAAGTCCAAAGAGATGCGAAATTATCGGAAATCAAGTAATCTTAAAGGTTATGCCAAAGGGTGGAATCACTATATTTAGAGTTAAAAGAAAGTTAGCTCCAAGATATATTAGGTCGTTTGAGATAACTACTAGAGTTAGGCTTATAATATATCACTTGGATTTACCCTTACAATTGGGCTGAGTACACAATATTTTCCATGTTTCAATGCTTAGGACATACCTGACCCATCGCATGTAATTTAATGCATAAAAGTACCTATTCATGAAGATGTGACATACTAGGAGTAACTCGTTTGAATACTAGGAAGAGAGCTCAAAGTGCTTCATAATAGAAGGATACCACTTATCAAAGCTCTCTAGCAACACTACAAAGAAGATGAAGCTATTGGAAGCTTGAAAAAAAAATATATGAGAAATACCCTCATCAATTTAATTTTCAACTTGAAGTTGTACTTTGGTGCTTTGTCTTATATTCGAATTTCGTAACGAAATTTCTTTAGAGATGGAAGAAAAACCCAAGTTTTAAGGGGTAAAATGTAAAATTTAGCTAAGGACATTTTGATAATTTTTCATTTTTGAAATATAAAATTAAAAATATCTGAAATATATTTGGACCTTTTTAAGTCTAGGTACATTCGGGCAAAAGAGTGAGCAAATTTTGAAATCAAGGCCTAAAATACAATTATAGAAAGGTGTAAATGAAAAGAATCTTTGAATTCGAGTAAAAGGTGCAATTTGGCAAAATAGTAACCAACCAAATTAGATTGTGACATGTGGGCTATAGTTCCTAAGATTGCCCATAAATCTCTCTAATTTCTCTCATTCTCAATCGAAAACCCCCAAACATTTTGAAAATTCTCTCTCGTTGACCACTGTTCACATGATGCGACATGTTGTCTTAGCAGCCTGATACACTGACCCACGTGAACCATAGCCTTCAATAAGTCAGTGCCAACTAATGTCGCCACCTCTCAAGCCTCGACGAAGGAGATTGGAGCCTTTGAAGCTTACAATTGCTGATCAGTTTTTCCGGCCAATGATCATCATCCAACGTTGTTTCCAGTTACTGCTGGGATGTTTAGACTCCTTTTGACCTCGCCGATAAAACCCAGTCGGTTGTGACTATCCACTCGCTGTCGATAAGGAACTTTCCAATTTGGCCATTTACAAATTTAATTGTTGTATTTTTATAAATACTTTGATGAAATAATTATTTGTTGTTGAAATGAAATCCGGAGACGTGTAAATTTTTAGATTGAAAAAGAGGATGTTTTTCTAAATATTTCAAAAAATGGCATTTTATAGCTTTTGGATTTAAAGCCTTTTTAAGGCTCGAGACTTTAAAACAAAGTTTCAACTTTAAATTTGGATTTGGTGAGGTCGATAAATAAGTTTTGATGTATAACATTGATACATTTTGACATGGCAGACATGAGGCTCGTGAATAGTCTCGTTTTGCATGCCAAAAGCCGGATTTCGACCTAAACTCAAATTTGTCAAGTTATATATTTAACCTTACTAATTTGGATACTAAAAATGCAGTGGTGAAATTTGTTTTGCTATTTGAGGCTCCGTTGGAAAAGTCACTCGTCAAAGCGAGAAATGAAATTTGTAAAAACACCTTTTGTACATCAAAACAATCAGCGGGGAGTTCTACTAGCATTATTGGCTTAGTATAACTACCATATTGAGGTAGAGGTTCAATTACCTAGTTTTATACTTGTTTGATTTAAATGTGCATTATCATTGATTTATGAAAAATTATAAAAATACGATGATTTGATAAATTGTTGAAATATATTATATTATATTGGGATTGAACTGTGTGATTTTTATATTTTTTTTTTAAATTGTGATTATGGATAATACATTTAATTGTTGCCCATGTTATAATAAATCCCAAAATAATGTTAAATGGAATTGGAAAACATCATTTGGTTATATCTTTATTGCATGGTTATTACATACCTTAATATATATTGTGTATATCATAGAATCACATACTTGAGTTCTATTATTACATCGCAATAGTTTAGATCATTGATGAGTTGCTGTAGTGCTAAGTGAGACACCTAGGCCTCTACGCAGGTTTTTCTGACCTACTTCTAGGTAGTCTCAAGATATTAGATACTTTTGGTAAAAATGTATTACAGGGTCGTAATGGGAGGATAAGAGCTCACTCATATGTATTAGTTGATATATGATATATATATATATATATATATATATATAATTATGTGGTTTCATCTCTTATTATTTTTTCCTCTTAGGTAGTGTTTAGGGTGATCTTAGAAACTCAAGAGCAGATTGAGTGGGAAGAAATACATTACCATTTTAAATAATTGGTAACTATTTAGAAGATTTCTATTATTATTATTAGCTTGTAACAACACTTAAGGGCTCGTATCATGGATTTGATTTGTATAATTAGTATGTCTGTATTGTGAAGATAATGATCATATTTGGATTTATTTTAAAAAATTTGTTATCAATCTACATCTAATTGTAATTATAAAACTGTGAGAATTTACTTTTAAAACTATTTTATAATTTTTTCTAAAAACAACTATTAAATTTCCACTTGTGAAATTCCCTTTCTGTTATTGGCCTAGAGTTCGGGTCGTAACATAAGAAGCATAACAAAGGATAGTCATGAGCTTGAAAGACTTAATTGAACTCTCAACATTCCACTACAATTAAGTGGAATACCCCCAAATTGATAATGTACTCACACTAGACTAATATAAGCACAATAAAAAATGCTAACCTCTAAACTCTCAAACACCTAAGTTTATGCATGACTAGTACTTCTTCAATGATTACCGTAATATATACTCGAATACCTTAAAGAGAAATTTAGATGAATGACTAATATTTTAAATTTAATTAGGTAGATATTTATTTTTTAAATTTTATAGCTAAATGTTCAAGTATATATATTTTTACGTTTGGTAGATAAACTTATATATCAATTTCAGTTTAATATATTGAGTATATCAATTTTTATATTTAGTATATAATATTTTACACTGGTATATAAATTATACCGAAAAAATCTATTATATTTAATGCTCTTATAAATAAAATAATTCATTTATTGCTTTATATAGTAGCAAACCGATTTTTTTACCTGTTATTGATTTTTTTAACCCTATTCTATTAATTTATTTTCTCATCTTGTTCCCACGCCTTTTTTTTTTTTTTTTTCCTCGTACCGAAAACAATCTCAACTTATGGTAGGGAGGCACATTAGCTTTCTTGGATAAGTCACCTAAATTTAGATCCTTTCATATGAAATAATGTTTAGGTGTCTTATCCAAGAAAACTAATGTGCCCTCCTACCATAAGCTGAGATTATTTTTGGTATGAGAAAAAAACAAAAAAAAAAATGCGCGAACAAGGATGAAAAAATAAATTAATGGAATAGGGTTTAAAAAAAATCAGTAGCAAGTAAAAAATAGGTTTGCAACCATACAAAACAATAAATGGCTTTCTTTATTTATTAGAGCATTAAATATAATAGATTTTTTCGGTATAATTTATATACTCAGTGTAAAATACCCTTTTTCCTTTGGAAGTGGGGTTTCAGTTTTACACAAAAAAAAACGAATAGAAAGAAGCCAAAAAAAAAGTCACAGATCATGTCTAGATGTTGTTTTCGAAAATAAAAATAATATATCAGCATTGTACTTTTTTTGATTACTTTTTGTCAATGTATCTAGTATCTATATATTTCTTTTTGTTAATGTATCTACGATCTATGTATTCTTTTTACTAAATATTTTATATTAATATATGTAATGTGATTTATCACCGTTTAATTAATAATAATATTAATTATATTTATGATAAATTTTAATACATTAGTTGAATAATGCATATGCTGCTATTAAAAATTTGGTACGCTGGTATTAAAAATTTGGTATGCATTATCCATTCGATATAGCAACTCCCTTGCAAATTTTAGCATTACATATACAATGCACTGACAATGTCTAATATTCTCGTCGCAGTAATACGTTTTACTAGTTTTGTGAAATACAAAATAACAACAGACTCCCGTAAACATGATGTTAAATAAAAAAAAAACAAAGGAAAAAATTGAACACAGACTCGACTAGAATAAAGTAAATTACAATTATTATATTTAAAAATGCAAAGAATAAAAAATATAAAATATAAAAGAAAAACAAAGAGTAAAAAGGAATTAGACATAAATTAAAATAGAATCTTTATATTTCATTCTATAGAAAAATTTAATTATTCAAAAAATGCATTGCCTATATAAACTCGAAAATTAGGAAATCGATTTATAAATTTGAAAAAAATAAAAAATAGAAAAAAAAAACTTCAAATATCTCGAAGAAAAGGCATTCTACATCAACGACTTTGGAGAAAAATTTAATGAAAGATTTTATTAGAGCTCTTAGGAAATCGATTTATAAATTTGAAAAAAATAAAAAATACAAAAAAAAAGAAAAAAACTTCAAATATCTCGAAGCAAAGGCGTTCCACATCAATGACTTTGGAGAAAAATTCCATGAAGGATTTTATTAGAGTTTGTCGTGCGGTCTAAAATCTATATGTTAGTCAATGCCAAAAAAGAAAAGTTAGCGACCAAGTTGGACGTATCACGTCGTATGAGAATTTTCTTGATCAAAGTACGACCTGCTTCGAATGAGTTAAGTGCGACCTCCTCCGAATGAGTTATGTACGACCTCCTCCGAATGAGTTAAGTGCGACCAATATGAAAAGGTAACTAGATCAAGCTTCATCAAATAGGTAACCTACAAAGATCGACCAATCATTCTATTTAAGTTATTACCTAATTATATTGGTACTCAAATTATATTTTCTGTTTATACACTTATATGTTTTCATAATTGAGAAACATTGAGCTACCCTTACCTATATAAGGGGAGTTCAATGTTACTGTGAGGGACTTTTGGATTTTTTCTTTTACTTTTACTTCTTCTTTCAGGACAACACTCTGTATTTTAGCTCTTGGAATTCTAATCTTGAGATTTAACATAACTCTTGTAATTCTCCAGAAAATAGTGAAAAACAATAGACGTTGACTCATCTTTTTTGGGGTTAAGCCACTATAAAATTCTAGTCTCTTTACTTGCTTTGATTTATCAACCCTTTTCACACACAAGCCACATCTTGCAATTTCTTAAATTTATTGTTGACAAAACCTCCATCAACAATTGGCGCTAGAAGGAGAGCTATTCCAGCAAAAAAAGTTTGTCAATTTCGCTTCTTTAACAATGGCAAACACCAGAAATACTACCAAAAACATAAGAACTAGCTAAAACTAACCCCAAAGCACTACTGCTGCACAGGTAGATCCTGCTCAGGATCAGCCTACCGTGATTGCACTAGAAAATATTGTCCAGAGACAAGATCGCATGGAGGAGGCACTGGTGAACGTTCAGCAAATCACTAGTCAGATTAATGACTCTCTATGACGACTCGCTGAGGGACAGTGGTAACTCCACCATAGCATGAACGTCCTAGAGACTGTCCAGCTCAACTACCTGAGAGAGGAATTCAGATCCTAGAGACAGGGAACCGTGACCAGCATAAAGCCCAATAGGAGCATCATAGAGATCGCACCTCCAAGAGAAAAGGCAAGGTCGCAGACTTGCCTCTGGAATCTGGTACTGAAAGTTCAAGCACTGATCGTGATCATAGACAACCTTCTCGGAGAGCAACCGTGGATTGTGATTGTCTAAACAACGAGCAAAAATATCAATCGAGGAGCATCATTGAAAGGATTAGTAGGGAGTCTCGACAGAATCTTACAGACCTGAGGTAACATCTAGAGCAATGATGTAGTCAGGAGGGATCCACATCCCATTATAATGACCGAAGTCTATCTCGTCGCACTATTTCATTGGAATCCCTACAAAGGTCACAGCAGACCCTACCTGACTAACCCACCTTATATCGTGATAACGACCAAAGGCCACCCATACCACTAGTAAGAGATAATGTTCTTCCTCCGAACGTCGATGTTCATAATTTAAGGATCGCATTAGATGTACTTGCTGGCTAGGATGATGAGCTCGCTGATGGGTATCATCAATCGCCATTCGGAGAGGAGGTTTGAGCTGCTACCTTACCTGCTGGATTCAAACTTCCCACTATAAATACTTTTGATGGGAAAACTGACCCACAGGATCATATGGATCACTAATGCGACCTGATGGAACTTCATCGTGTCGATGATCTCGCACATTGCAGATGTTTTGCTGTAACTCTCAAGGAGCAGCGAAGAAATGGTTCCGAGGACTCAAGTCTGGTTCAATCTCATCCTGGCAACAACTTCAAACTGCATTCTTGAGGCAATTCCAAGCTGCGAAGAATTTTACTGTTCACTGGTTAGTCTGTCTGCTATTCAGTAAGGTCCGGAGGAAACTCTACGATCTTACCTTAATTACTTTACCTCAGAGTTCGCAAAGGTCAACAACCCACTTGAAGGAGGGAGTTTTAACTCTAATGATGGCTGGGGTGCGACCAGAGACTAAACTCTAGGAAAAGTTACATAAGCGAGAATACAGAACCCTTGAAGAATTCTATTGAAGAGTTGGTCAATATCTGAGGGTGGAATCTTCACGCAAAAATCTTCATAAGACGATGATGGAAGGAGGAAAAGATGCTGCTAAAGATACAACCACGACCAACAACAATAATAATAAGAAGTCAAACAAGAAGTAATGAACATTCGACTGAGAAGCAGCTTAAACAGAAAAAGCAGGAGATTCCAAGAGCTCCCATAAGGTTCAACAACTCTACTGAACTGAACGTACCCATAGATCATATTTATGCGGTCACAAACCAGCAGGAGCGATATCATCAACTGAAACCGATAAAAAGGGATAGAGCAAGGCATGATCCCAACAAGTTCTGCCGGTATCACAATGACATTGGACACGATACTAATAATTGCTTTGCCTTAAAAGATGAAATCGAAAGATTAATTAAAGAAGGGCAGTTGCGGTAGTACATTAAACAGAACAATGAAAGGCGAGAAGAAAACCGACAGTGACCTCCAGAAATTTAACGCGAGATGTGAACTATTTTTCGAGGACCGCATGTTGGTGGAGATTCGAAGAGGGAACAAGATAGGTATGCACGAGAAGCACAATAGCAACCGTTGACCAATGTCATGCATCTTGAGCAGTGACCACAAAAGCTTCAATGGGTATCAGATATGGATATTACCTTCACAGAGCAGGATGCAATGGAGGTCCATTATCCACACAATGATGCGTTGGTCATAAAGATCAACTGTGGAACCATGCAGCTATGGCGAGTATTGGTCGATAATGGAAGTGTCGTCGACATCCTGTACTATGACGCCTTCAAGAAGATGGGGTTGAATGAAAGAGATCTTAAGCCTGCTGTCACTCCACTTTACGTATTTACTGGTAATAGTAAAATACCTAGGGGCATGATTGAGTTAATGGTCAATGTTGGAACTTATCCTAGGGTTTCAATGGTAATGACCCAATTCTTAGTTGTGGATTATCCCTCTGCATTTAATGCTGTACTAGGAAGACCAACAATGAGAGAACTTCGAGCAATTACTTCAATCTACCACCTCGCTATGAAGTTCCCGACTTAACATGGAGTAGGCGAAGTACGAGGCAACTAATATCACATGCAGACTTGTTATAATAATTCTTTAAAGCTCATAGCAAAAGATGTGACGCCTCGCACAATGATGGTCCAGCTACAAGATGGAGCGTCAAATGAAGCATCAAGTGAAGTGTCAAGTGAAACATCAATCGAAGACCTCGACCCTCGAGAAGTTGATGAAGAGGTCAAGACTGGACCTATAGAAGACTTAGAATATTTTCCGATTAATAGGTCCTTGAAGGTTCTAAAAATCAGAGCGAAGTTTCAAGAACCCGTGCGAGCTTCATTGGTTGCTTTTCTGAAATTAAACTTAGATATCTTTGCATGGCAACATTCAGATATGGTGGGGATTGATCCGAACATCATGTGTCATCGCTGTAATATAGATACAACAAAGAAGCCTATACGCTACATCGCATTGAAAGAAGAGGTAGAAAAGTTGCTCAAAATTGGATTCATCAGGGAATCTTTCTACCTGAACTGGTTTGCAAACCTAGTTTTAGTAAAGAAACCCAACGGGAAGTAGAGAACTTACATCGATTTCACCGACCTCAATAAAGCATGCCCGAAGGACAGTTTTCCCCTTCCAACAATCGACCAGCTTGTAGATGCGACGTCAGGGCATGAACTCGTAAGCTTTACGTACGTGTATTCTGGATACAATCAAATCTCCATGTACGAGCTAGATAAGGAGCATACCTCGTTCATCATTGATCGAGGATTGTACTATTACAAGAAGAAGCCCTTTGGACTCATCAACGCAGGAGCGACTTATCAGCGTCTTGTCAATATGATGTTTGCAAAACAAATTGGCAAGACAATGGAAGTATATGTTGATGACATGTTAGTAAAGTCGAAGAAAGTTGAAGATCATGTCAAGCATCTTGATGAAATGTTCAAAATTCTTCAGAAATATCAGATGAAGTTGAACCCCCAGAAGTGCACATTCGGAGTAGGATCTGGAAAATTCCTAGGGTTCATGGTCAACAAGCGAGGAATCGAGGCTAACCCTCAGAAGATCCAAGCTCTAATTGATATGCAATCCCCTCGCAAACCTAAAGATGTGCAGAGCCTGGCAGGAAGAGTGGCTGCATTGAGTCGATTTGTATCCAGGTCAACCGATAAATGTCAACCATTCTTTGAAGTATTAAAGGGTTCGAAGAGGTTTGAGTGGACTGAAAAATACGAGTAGGCATTTCAAGAATTAAAAAGCACACTTAGATTCTCCTCCACTCTTGTAGAAGCTAAACCCGGGGGAAGAGTTATACTTGTATCTCGCTGTTTCCAAATATATGACAAGTGCTGTGTTAATTCGAGAAGAAGAAAAAATACAGCGACCGGTATATTACATAAGTAAAAGGTTGCTTGATGCCGAAACGAGATATCAAGAAATGGAGAAGTTGGAATTAGCACTCATCATCGCATCAAGGAAGCTTCGACCTTATTTTCATGCACATTCCATCAAAGTCTACAAAAACCTGAGGCTTCAGGACGACTACTTAAGTAGGCCGTTGATTTGAGTCAATTTGACATCAATTTTCAACCTCGCACTATGATTAAAGGTCAAGCTCTCACAGATTTCATTGCAGAATTCACGTATGATGTCAATCTTCTCACAGAAGTGATCGAAAAACCTGCTATAGATTTATCAAGATTGTGGAAACTTTACGTCGATGGATTATCAAACGAGAATGGAGCCTGTGCAGGCTTAGTACTAATCAGTCCTGAAGGGCATAATATTCGTTGTGCACTTTGCTTCAAATTTCTAGCATCGAATAATGAGGTAGAATATAAAGCACTGATAGTTGGGCTAAAGCTCACACAAGAAATAAAGGCCGAAATTATTGAGGTATATAGTGATTCCTAGCTAGTCGTTTGTCAAGTGATCGACGATTGTCAAGTAAGAGGAGAAAGAATGATGGCTTACTTATAGGAGGTACAATGACTGTTCTCGACATTTACTGCTTATAACATTCAACTTCTTCCTAGCATTAAGAATACTCAGACAGATGCTCTAGCTAAGCTCACCTCAACAAAAGATGCCGAATTATTAAAAGTGGTTCCTGTCGAATTTCTTGCAAAACTAAGTATCGAGGTAGAACCCCAAGTAACCATGTCGGTTGACAAAAAACCATCATAAATGGATCCTATAATCAAGTATCTACAAAATGGCAACCTCCCTAAAAGCAAAGATGATGCAAAGCGACTTCGAATGAAGGCAGCTCGCTATATCATCTATGATGGGAAGCTTTATCGAAGAAGTTTTAGCTCGCCATTATTATTATGTATTGATGAAGAAAGCACACTACATTATGAGCGAAATTCACGAAGGAATATGCGGAAATCATTCAGATAGGCAGGCACTTACGAAAAAGGTTCTCAGACAAGGATATTTTTGGCCAAATATGAAGAAAGATACAATGGAATTTGCTAGGAGGTGTGACAAATATCAATGATTTGCGACTGTTCCTAGAATGCCACATGTTCCTCTAACTCTAATGACTAGTCCATGGCCATTTGCAGTATGGGGAATTGATATTATCAGAATGTTTCCATTGGCACGAGGTGAACTAAAATATGCAGTAGTCACAGTCGATTATTTCACCAAGTGGATGGAAGCTGAAGCCTTGAGTATCATTTCCGCAAAGAAGATGGTAGATTTTGTTTACAAATCTATAATTTGCCGTTATGGTATACCACATACTATAATTTCTGATAATGGGAAATAATTTGATTGTGATGAATTCCGTAACTTCTTCGATAACTTAGGCATCAAGAAGAGCTTCTCCGCTGTTGTTCATCCACAAGCCAATGGATAGGTCGAGGCCATAAACAAGATACTTAAACAGAACCTAAAGAAAAAGCTGGAAGAGTACAAAAGAGCTTAGCCAGATATGCTTCCTGAAGTATTATGGCCTTATCGCACCACTCAACGAACCACTACGGGAGAGAGTCCATTCTCTTTAGCTTATGGATACGAAGTAATGGTACCAGTAGAAATTGGTGCGAGCTCTCTACGATGATCTACCTATGAGCAAGATCAGAATAATGCACTAATGAGGATTGAGCTCGATCTTTTAGAAGAAATGCGCGAGCAGTCTCAGCTTCGAATTGCATCATATCAACAGTGCATTGCTCGATATTATAACCCTAAAGTCAGAAGCAGGGGATTTGAAATTGGTGATCTTATTCTTCGACAAGTTCTACGTAATAATAAAGAGCATGGTGCTGGTGTATTTGGACCCTCTTGGAAAGGACCATATATTATTGATGTCGTCATTCGACCTAGGACATATAAGTTAGCTCATACTGGTGGACAAAAGATCGAGCATGCTTGGAATGTAGAACAACTTCGTCGCTATTATCAGCAAATCTTCATGTATATCTTCGTGTATTTTCAACGACCTGGGGGGCATCTTGTATTCATCATTCGTCATTTGTCATTCGTCGTCATTCATCAATAAAGATGTCTTCTTAATTATTCATCATTCATCACCGTTCATCAATAAAGATGTCTTTTCTTTGATTATTCAATGTTATTTGGTTCATCTTTTATAGTTTTATGGCAGTCTTCGAACACCATAAAACTTAGGGAGCAGTGGAATCAGAATGTTATCTCCTACTCGCTTCCTAAGGGACTATACAAACGTTCACTTAGGGGGGTTGGAATTTTAGATCGACGAATTTCTTAAATTTCTTAAAATCTTAGGATTTTCTCCTCACTTCATGCCATAGCATGTTGTATTACGTAATTTCCCTCCTTGAACAACAAAGTAACTAAGCAAAACATTCATTATTCGATGTGATATATTGCTATATTATATTTTTCCATTGAACTTTGGAAAAACAGTATTGAGTTCGCATCACTCATACATGATGTTTTCTTAAGCAACCTAACCTATCCTAACACTTAAAACTCGTTTTAAGTTAGTTGGATTTGAATCGCAATAGCGTACCGATCAGTCACCTAGTGATTTTCTACTTGGTTAAATTATGCATCTTTATATTACGATGCAGTATTTTAATTATTTTGTAAGAATAAACATTTGACAAAAAGAATTTTATTGATAAAAGCTCGCATCTGTATGCAAGCAAAGTACTACAAAGCAAAAAGGACCAACCCGCATTAGTTTTAGTTGATATATTGCTATATTACATTTTGCCATGAAACTTTTAAAAAATAATATTGAGTTCACATCACTCATACTTACTGTTTTCTTAAGCGACCTAACCTATCCTAACACTTAAAACCCGTTTTAAGTTTGTTAGATTCGAATCGCAATAGCGTACTGATCAGTCACCTAGTGATTGACTACTTGGTTAAATTATGAATCTTTATAATACAATGCAGTGTTTTAATTATTTTGCAGGAAATAAACCATTTATTGATAAAAGCTCGCACCCGTACGCAAGCAAAGTATTACAAACAAAAAGGGGACCAAGCCCGCATTGTTCTGAAATTAAAAAAAAAAAACTATGCAGATGTGCTCGCTCCACCGTCTCTAGTTTTGGCAGCCTCCACTTCCCTCCAACTCTGGACAAGGTCGACCACATCTTTACCAAGGATGGAAAAGTCGAAGTCCGGATGCTCGCAGAAGATATTATATATTATGGTCGACGAGGCGATGTCACTGGCTTTTTCTTTGAAATCCTTGCCTTCAGTAGCCTTGAACTCTTCTATAGCCTTGTGAGCTGCCTCTGTTGTCACCTCTTTCATACGATCTGAATGCTCGAAGATGATCTTCTCAAGTTCTTTAATTTTCTCCTCGAGCTTGTCCTTTTTAAGTTTTTCCTTGGTCAGACCTTCGAGCAGCTACTGCCTCTCTAATTCGAAGGCTTTTCTCTCTTCCTCGTGAGCTTTCTCTGAGTCCTCGAATGCTTGGATTATTTCTTCGAATTTTTATGCTTTTTTCAAACATTCAAGGATTGGATCATGCATCAGGACAGCAGCTGCAACAAAATCTGGATGCTCGCAGAAGATATTGTATATTATGGTCGACGAGGCAATGTCACTAGCCTTTTCTTCGAGCTCCTTACCTTCAGTGGCCCTGAACTCTTTTACAGTCTTGTGAGCCGCCTCTGTTGTCGCCTCCTTCAGAATATCTGGATGCTCAAAGATAGTCTTATCAAGTTCTTTAATCTTTTTCCTCAAGCTTCTCCTTTTCAAGCTTTTCCTTGGCCAAATCCTCGCACAGTTGTTGATTCTCCAACTCGAAGGATTTTCTCTCTTCTTTGTGAGTCTTCTCCAAGTTCTCGAATGTTTGGGTCATTTTTTCAACTTTTTCGGCCTTCTCCATGCATTCAAGGACTGGATCATACATCAAAATAGCAGCTACAGTGGTCTGAAAGTATAACACAAATCAGTACAATAAAAGTGCATCAAAGAGTGAAGATAAAAGATACTTACGCTTGCCAACATCCTCATTGCAGAACTGAAAGTGACTTTTGCTAGACGTCATTTTATCCTCTCCCAACCATCCTCAGTAGTGAAACGGTCAATGAGAGCCGCGCTCAAACCAGCTTTTTCTGGCAGTTGGCGAAGGAGTGTGAAAAGCTCCTCATCCTCATCGGCCTGGCTCGGTCCCTAGGAAAAGGTGGTTATTTCCTTGGATGACTCAGGCTGGCTCGCAGTTTTTGAAGGCTGAAAAGGAGGCGAACTTGTTGGGATATCCTCGAAGGCGACTTTTCGCTTCTTTGAAGTGTCGATCTTCTCTTTCCCTTTCGTCGAGGAAGGGGATATGTTGTCTGGTGTCTTAGACTTTGCCATTGACCCCAGTGTTAAAGGTAGTACTCGCAGTCTGCTGCCAATTTTCATTTCTATATAAATATGATTAGTTAGCATGCGAGGTATATAATGCGACAAAGAGGAGGAATAATAAAAAAAAAATCACCTTCTTGCTGCTGAGAAATTGGTAGTAATGCAGCTTCTGAAGACGATGGTTCTGAGACAGTAGGAGTGGTAGGTGCTTTTCATTTCCTGGGTTTAGAAGACGAGGCACCCGTTTCCTTCTATTTCCTTGGCTTCTTCTTCAAGCTCGAGGGTTTAGTCGGACGGTTGACAGATTTTGGAAGAGTGGCTCCCTTTGGAAGCAGCCCGTAAGCAACTAGGTTCTTAGTCGTCCCAAGCCTCTTCCAATCAAATTCTTCGATCGGAAGGTTGTTTATTTTATACACCCATGCGAGCTGCTCTTTGAAGAGTCCTGGATATTCCTTATTATCTGCGATGATATACGAATGCGATCAGATTGATATATTTATATAGAGAAAGCTATAAGCTGAAAAGTTACCTACTAGGGTTTTGAAAAAAGCCGTTATCTACATAGTCAAAGTGGAAAAATAGATTTTTCCCATTTTCTCATGTTGTTGCAGACCCCGTAGATAGTTTTTATTGCTTGGTTCAACCACTTGCTCATATAGAAGAAGCCGTAATCTAATGGATTTGATTTCACTTGGTAGAACCAAGCGAACTCTTCAGGAGTGGGAGATTCTATACCTAATTTATGGTATAATATGTATAGACCTACCATGTATCTATATGTGTTTAGGGTTAGTTAAAAAGGGACAACTCCATAATAGTCGACGATCGATTTTATAAACAAGAGTTTGTGGCACAAATGATCCCTGAACTACCATATTTGTGGTAATTTAGTCCTCAAAGTTTTAATTATAGTAATTAAGTTTCTGAATTTCTAATTTATAATAATTTGATTCTTGAATTATCTAAATTACAACTTATTATTAAATTTCTGACCAAAAATACATGGAAGAATACGTTATAGCATCTGAAAATGTATTTAAAAAAAAATAAATTGAACAAAAAGATTTAAAAAGAAAAAAAGATGCATTACTTTTATTTTCTTAGGGTTCTTGAAGTTGTACATTTATTAAAAAAAAAATCTATGATTATTCATTTTAAACTTAGAATTCCTAAATTATATTTCAAATATACTCTCAGATGATACTAACTACTCCTTACAGGTATTTTTAGTTAAGAATTTAAAATGTTGCAATTTAAATAGTATAAGAATCAAATTTCTACGAATCAAAAAGTTCCAAAATTTTATTGCAACAATTAAAATTTTGATATTAAATTGCTACCAATTGGACCATTTGTACCATTAACCCTAAAAACAAATGATTATGACGTAATATTTAATAGCTGTCTCAAACAACAGACCAAAAAATCATCGTTTTAGGGCCGATGTGATAACCCAAATTAGAATTTGCAAATGGGCGACACTGATTTATTTATTGACTGTTCCCAGCAAGAAAGAAGTAAATAACATTAAAAAATAATGATAATAATAATAATAATAAGTCGCCTGAGTCTTCATCAGTCTCCTCAATAACGGAGAAATACCAGAGAGAGAGAGAGATGGAGGTAGAGTCGTACGGACGAGTGGTGGTAATGATAACGGGGTGCACGACAGGGGGCATAGGGCACGCGTTGGCACGTGCCTTCGCGGCGGAGGGGTGTCTGGTGGTGGCAACGAGCCGGAACGTGAGGTCCATGGCGGATCTGGAGAACGATCCCAGGTTCTTTCTGCAGGAGCTCGACGTGCGGTCTCAGGAGAGTGTGCAGCACGCGCTCTCAAATGTTCTCGAGAGGTTCGGTCGGATCGATGTGTTGGTTAACAATGCAGGGGTTCCGTGCATTGGCCCTGTCGCTGAGGTCCCTCTCTCTTCTTTCCAGAAGACTTTCGATACCAATCTTTATGGTATGCTACTCTACTCCTCTTTTTATTTTTATTTTTTTTTCTTTCTACTTTTTTAATCCTAAACTAAAGTAGTATTTTATTCTCACTATACTATAACAGTAATTTTTTTGGCCTTTTTTTAAATTTAATTGAAGAAGAAAAAAAATTATTTAAGACTTTCATGTGTGTTTATCATGTTGTTCTCGTTGTTGGGTTCATTTGTGCTCTCATATGCATTTTGTGCTACTTCTACTGTTCGAAAAAAAAAAATTCTAGGTGTCTTTCTATGTTAAAATATGCATATTTCAATATGTTTGCTATTTTGAACTCAGTAACAATATCATACTAATGTAAAGAAAGAAGACATAAAGTTTGTTGTGAGGAGTTCATATGATATTTTCGGGAAATATTTTCCGTTAAAATTGGAACTAACACAAGGTTTTATATAAGATACCTTCCCTTGTTATCATCGGAACAAAGCAATTTCAGCACAATTCTCAATACTGAATAGGATTATTCAATCTCACTAGATGATTACAATTACGACTGGGTCCTACCTGAAATATTTTTATGATCATCCAGTAACAACGTCACACCTCATATTTTTATGATCATCCAGTAACAACGTGACACCTCATATTTTTATGATCATCTAGTAACAACGTGACACCTCATATAGTGTTTGGCAGCTTAATGTTACGCCCCGTTAATTTAGCTCCTTAAATTCAAATATTGTTGCTCATATTCCAAAAAAATCGAGGAAGGCTCTAGAACGTGATGGACATTTATAAAATGATCAAAAGAGGTCTTGGCCGTATTAGAAGATTCTAGATGGCTCTACTAAGTTTGGACGGTTCTAGAAACTCCTAGAATGATTTGGAAGAGCCAAGATGGTGAGTGAACCTTTTAGAAGGATCTAGACTATGTTTGTTTTAGATTTCTCTATATAAATATCTTTGTAGATATTGTGACTTTATTTGAGAATATTCTAGACCCTTTATAAGATCATGCCACTTGGCACGATCATAATCCTTGGTTGGTTTAGGCTTTGCCTATATAAAGGACCCTTTAGGTTCATTTGTATATAAGTCCCATTTGTGAGAGTTATAAGCATTCTAAGAGTAATACAAAGTCATTTATTCACTCAAACTCTCTTATCCTTATCACTTTGTCTCAAAGCTTACTCTAAGCCCGTCCTTGAGTGTTAGTAAGCTGATTTAGTGCGACGGACTGTATTAAGTCTCACACGATTATCTAGTTTGAGGTTAGGGTCGTGAGATTAAGCTGTCTAATAGCAATGCTCTATGTTTCAGTTTACCAACCCAGGTTCTGCAGTTTTATAGGAGAGACTCTATACATGCCATTGATCTAGATGTACTTGTATAAGATGATTGTCCCCAATATTTACCAAATTGAAAAAATAAATTATTTAAATAAAAAATAATAAAAAAGAAGAAGAAGAAGAGAAGAAAAAAGCCTCCACTCTTTTTGTGGTTGGTCCCTTCATAACTGACATATCTCTTGATTACTACTGGCTCAAACTCCATTTAATTCTGTAAAGAAAAGCTTGAATCTCTGCAATGGTGATTACGTATATATATTGCTAGGTTTAGGAACTGGAATTTTAACGAGAATTGAATAGTTGGTGTTTTACATTTTTGTTTCTCTTTTATGCGAGTGACCTGAAATGGAGCATAGTTTTCTCTGAAGAACAGGACTCCGAAACAGATTATCTTTAGACTAGATAGATACTATTCATGTCACTGATTCGCCCCTTGTATTAGGTTTGAACTTAATTGACTTTGATCCTGCTCGATCGTTCTTACGAGCTGTTGCGTGCTTTTTAACTGTTTTAGTTCTTTTATCTGATTCTTTCATCCCCTGAGGAAAGGTTACAAAAGATAGAGCGCATGCTTATAAGGATTCCTTTGTTGCAATTCTCATTTTGTACTCATCCTCAGGTCCCATCAGGTTGATTCAAGCTGTTGTTCCTCACATGGCATCAAGGAAAAAGGGAAAGATAGTCAACGTTGGAAGTGTTACTGCTTTGGCACCTGGACCATGGTCTGGTGCTTATACTGCATCAAAAGCTGCACTTCATTCATTATCTGATTCTTTAAGGTTTGTCACTTCTTTCACTCTTTAGTTATTTAGAGAAAATAACTTCTGTAATCTGTGTACCTGATTTATATGTTCATTGTATCAGCATGGTGAAGAAGGTTCTATCTAGTCATTCCTTATGTTGTTGGCTGTTTATTTACAAAATAGAGAGTTTTTTTTTTCATTTTTAACTTCAAATATTAGCAAATATGAGAAGATATTGATATGGAACTAAAAGTATTCTGCTTTTCTGGAAGAAAGGTCAAGTGAAGGTTTTATTTCTCTAAATGGTGGGATTGTTGTCCCATTTAATTGGACCTGGCCAATTTAATTCTCATATTTTTTCATTATCAGATTGGAACTGCAGCCATTTGGGATCAATGTCACTACTGTTGTGCCAGGAGCTATTATATCAAACATAGGAAATTCTTCCTTGGCTAGCCATGATGAGATGCCTGAATGGAAACTCTATAGACGTTTTCGATCAGCAATCTGTGATAGAGCCACTCTTTCCCAAGGGCCAAATGCAACCCCCGGAGAAGTGTTTGCAAAGAAAACGGTGGAAGCCATCCTGAAGAAGAGTCCGCTGCCTTGGTTCACCTACGGCCAATTCTCCACCATTATGTCGATCATGTATCATCTGCCCCTTTTCATTAGAGATTTCATCTTAAAGAAGGCCATGAAGTGTTGACTTTGACGGATATGTTGCTTTGCTTGTTTATTTTGTTTCTACGATTTATGTCAAATAGCATAGTTCCTACTTTCAATAAACTTATGATTTCTTACGAGATAAAGATACTTAAATTCTAGCGCAGAGCATTACCCCTTTTACAGAAATAATTACAGCTTTTTTGTTTTTAACGTAAGACCATGTACTGAACAATGCAAACCTTTTTCTCTATGTGGAATGAAAATTGAAAAACTATTACTTACCAGCAGCATGAGTTTTCTCTATTGAAAACTGCTTTGTACGATTACCAAATTCTTTTAAATTCAACGAGTACGTCTTATTTTTCCACTCTTTTTCTTCGGGACAGTCCGAATGTACCTTCCATGTAATGAATTTTTTTGTTCTTTTTTAAATTATTTGTGATGGCTTTGAGTTATGGTGTAGCCTCATTAATCCAACTTCTCTTTGGAGGTTGCTGTATCTCTTCGAGCAGTTGTAGAAACTGGAAACTAAAGATATCCCATTTTTCCAGAGTAAAGTAAACTTTCACTATTGTTCCAGCTCTTGAGATTTTGGTCTAGGCATGTCAAGAAGAAAATAATGGTTAGTTTATTAAGTACGTATCCAAAACAATGACTAATCTCATAATTATGGCAGAGGTTTTCTTCATGTAAAGAAGGTTTTGGTTTGTTTACGTGGTAACGTAGAGGAATAGAGGAGTGTTAGTAAAACGCATAATCAATCCGTTTGATGGACATGGTTTTGATCATTAAGCCTTCAAATACGATCATGGAACCTTAATCTCCGTGTAGGCATTTTGCACGTTATAGAAAGCTAACGGGATAAATATCACTTTTATATTTCGTATTTTGACACTTTATTTAATTTGTACCTTATGTTTTAGTTATTATCAATATTGAATTTTTAGATTTAAAATTTATTATAAATTTATATTTTAGCACCAATTTAGAGAAGTTAATTTACCATGATAATTTAATAAATTTACATAGTTTATTTTCAATTTTTTAAATAGTATATTGGTAAATTAACTGCTCTAAATTGGTATTAGAGTATACATTTGTAACAAATTTTAAATCTATGTTGATAATAACCAAAACAGATACAAATTGAACAAAGTGTCAAAATATAAAATATAAAAGTGATTTTCCCAAGGTGAATATATGATTCTTGCTATTTAATACTTATTCTCGAATGTATTCAGTTTTTCACCACTTTGAGAAGCCTACATACTTGACATAATCTTGCTGGCTGTAACAACTTTATTTGGTGAATATATATATATATATATAGGCACCAATCCAAGAGATTTTTTTTTTTTAATACCTATAAAAATATATATTTATATATATAGGTACTAATTCAGTAGGTATATTATATAGATATCATTTTGACCAATAAAAATTTATTATACATATTTTTTTATAATAAAAAATAAGATAAAAAAATTGCATTAATAATGCACTTTTTCATGCATTTTATTATAGCCGTTGGATCATTATAGGATGATAATCTAACGGCAAAAAAAATACTTACACATAGATTTAAAAAAATACCTATTAGATTGACAACCTATATATATATATATATATTTTGGTGGAATGGATTACTTGGTAAGCAATATTTTAATTATTAGGAACATTACTTTTTTTATAATATATAAACGGCTTCTCAAGGTAATATCATTAATGGAAGTAAAAAACTCCAAATTATAATGTTATCGTAAATATTATAATTTCAAACTTCTCAAAGAAAGGAGAAGAAAAATGAATCACAAACACAACTAAGAACAAATGTGTGGTTTATTCTAATTCTTTAAGAGAAAAAGATAATAAGGACAACAATATATTTTTTTTAACATTTGCTTCTAACTGCATTTTTAGCAAAGTAGAATATATGAGGCAACCACTAATTGAGATCAAAGCCCATAAAAAATAAAACAAAATAAAAATCAACCACTAAACAGATCTAAATCTGAGAAAAAATTTCAGATTTAAAATCTAGACAAGACTAAAATTCACACAAAAATAACATTACAAACTAAATCTAGATCTGAACATATTAAAACTAAAAAAGAAGAAAAAAGAATCAGAGAAAAAGAGAGAAAAAAAAAAAAAGTTTACAGAGGAAGCTAGAAGAGAAGAAAATACCACCTCTCCGGCCTCCGAGCAGGCAGCGTTGGCTTTAAAGAGAGACCAATATTTGGAACTTTACTAAACAGCCATAATACGTATTAAACTTTGACATTTCATGGTCTAATGTTTCGAGCCTTAGATGTACTTCCATGCACATTTCATAATGTCATAGCCCCTCGACTCAACCTTGAGGCAAGGTGCTAAAAAAATCTCTTTTCCAAGAACGGGTAACAAAAAGACAGAATTTATAGGCGGGCATCCATATTATTCGAACCTCTGATTCTCAATATTTTATCTCAATATAACAAAAAATGAACAAAACAAAATTTTCCTCGTGACAAACTGCTTTTTGACAAAAGATTAAAAAAACGAGCTCAACCCGATCAAACTTACCTAACGTCTACTAAGTTAAATTAGTTTAACTGAGAATGATGAGGGTGACCATAATACACATTCCCCGAGGGCTGAAGAGGCCGAAAACTAGGGGCTGCCGGGGGTTGCTGTGTCAAAAGCATTGCTTGTTGCTGTGTTATTGGCGATGGCTGCAGAGCCAACGACATCGGTTGCTGCAGAGTCAGTTGTAATGGCTGCTGAGTCAAAGGCACCATCGGACTCACCATATGTGGTGGCGGGGGCGGTGGTGGCCCTAGCGGCAAGGGTGGAATGCTATTATAACCATATGGGGCCACGACCCCTCCCGATGGGTGCAAGTACTGTTGGGAAGCTGGGTTAGAAAGCATGTGATATTGAGCCTGAGAGTTTGAGGCTTGGTTCTGTAATGTAGGTTGGGGAACCAATACTGACTGGTATGAATGGTTTGGTTGGGCAGTATGCAGCTGTGCCGACATAAATATATTAGGATCTGAAACCGACGCAGACTTTTCGGGTTTAGAAGCAGAGTCCAAACCTGAACTTGTGGGAATGGATGTAAATGAGCTCGACGAAGTGGAAGCCTTTGTGAGACCAGCATTCTTGGCCTCTTCGGCGGCAAAAGTAGAGAGAACAGAACTCATAATTAATTGAGAGGAGCTAGATGCTGCAAGCCTATCTGCAACCTCGGCTGCAATTGCAGCAGCAGACTTCTTGGGCGTGGGTGTCTGCTCTGCAGCTGCATTAGCATCAGCAGGAGAAGTGGTCGCATTTGATGGTTTTGACACATAATCTTCATCCTCCAGCCGCTTCCGCATGTTGCTGGCTTCTTCTGCCTGTGCGTGTGCTACCTATATGTATAAATCCATAAGAGTGGCAATTAGATTTAGAAAATTGATATGAGAATATTTAGGAGGGCAATAATTGTATAACATGGTATCTCGGAATATCTGCAACAAATACTTTCTGCTACTAAATCTGTACATTTGACAACTTGCCACGCTACTACCAAGACGTTCAATGTCAAAGTCAAATGCTATCCAACAGTCCACAATATTTCTCATTTACTCAACAAAAAGGAGGTGTGAGTATGCAACAGCAAGTGACAATTTAACAGAATAGCAATAATACTCCAGAAAACTCAGTGGCAACCTTTCAATTGGAACCAAACGCAATTGGTGAAAAAGAAAGAAAGTATTGAACTGTCAAAAACAATAAACTTCGAAAGCAAGAATGTAGCCACAACTTGCACATATCTTAAAAACAGTCCCTTCAGAAATTGTAACAATTTTTCATCTCTTTAGTTTTTCCTTTTAAACTTCTAAGAAGTAACAACTGAAGATGCAACTGAAGACACATATAGCATCCTAAAACTGTAAAACATATGAATCAAACGGTAAGATATAAGATTGTGAAATATGCAAAAGTTTATCTTCCTATAGTCAATAACAGACCCAAAAAAAAAAAAAAAAAAGCAATGATTAAAGATATATTTGTCACATAAAATACCTGCATCTGTGTTCGAACATTCTCCAGTTCAGATTCCTGGGAAGAAAACGTCAGCAAGTGAGCAAACAAATAAATTATGGCACAAAGTTCGTTAATGGTATGTGGAAGAAAAAGACAAATGTGTTGAACAATTAAAGAATTAAATTAACGGTAACATCAATTACCTGCTCATGCAATGCTTCTTTCAACTGTGACACAAGAGCTACTCTACTTGCTTCAACTGATTTAAGTTTCTCCATACACTGCTTCAAAAGATTTTCTTCCTCCTCCAGTTCCTTGGCAAATGTTTTTCGCTTTGGATCCTTCGCTGACAACAATGAAACAAAGCTTTAGAGAGTGCCACATTGAGAATCACATCACAGTCTGAACATCCTATGATAAATAGATATAGCAAAAATAATAATAAAAAAAATAAAAATAAATTAACATTAGTGACTTACCATTAGTACAAGCAACATCAACATCTTTCTCCAACCTCCTTATGCGATTGACTGCAGACTTGCACTTACTCATCTCTACATCTTCATTGGATTGTTCACTGAGCACCAAGTGAAATGCCGAAACTATCTTTTCAGCAGCACCTCCAATAGAAAGTTTCTGTTTTTAGAGGAATCTTATGTCAGAGAGCATATCTCAAACATGCCCAGAAAATTAAAAAGGCATCTTTAACGACATTGAAGAAAAACTAATTTCTACAAAAATAAAATAAAATAAAATATAATGGAGCAGAAAGGTAATAAAAAGAAAGAAAGCCCTCGTGCTAACCGTTCTTATGGAACGAGAATCCCTTTTTACAATTTTAACAGAACGTGTGCGTTTCTTACTGCAGAACTCCAAGGGTGGAGGCGCTTCTTCCCCAAGCATTACTTCTTTGAGGCTCCGTGCACGGGATCCAAATACTCTTCTTTCTTCCCATATAGCAACCTAACAAATGTAAAAGTACCAGCCAAATAAATTTGAATGTTCAGCTTTACATAATTAAAGGAAACGAAAGGCAGTCAACAACGATAAATCTTCCTCAATGAATGAGCAACATGTTAATAACTGCTACCGTTATACCCAGGGGCACCAAAGAGAGTGTTTCTACCTTATAAGATGTCAACAACATGAGTTATATACTAAAAAACAGAATCCACTGCTTTCCATTTGATTCACAATTGAAGGGGGGAAATGTCTGTATAGAAGAAATCCTTAACCTTGCTCAAACAGAAAAATGAAACAGTGGACTTACCAATCTGGAGACCACAGTCTTTCCACGATCATCGCCTTTCTGGAGAACATCCTTGAGCGCTGCGGGAAGAACCTTCCAAAACTCGGAAACAAATTCATTTCCTTTCCGCTTGCTGTTCTGCAAGATGTCATTTGCGAGATACAAGAGAGGAACTTTCTCTGTCATCTGAGAACTGTGGAATTGTTTCTCCCATGTTGTAACTACCTGCTCTGCTTTGCCCCGATGAAATATACACCAATGCGATAAAGCTATATGGGATAGTTAAGATTAAACTCCTGTGAAAAGTCATATACCATAAAGTACAAAAGATAGCACAGAGCATTAACTAAAGCTTAGAAGCATGAAAACAAGGCTAATCTCTAAATCAAGGTTTAGAAATTACAATCAAACAACAACAAATGCTATAGGTACCCGAAGAGAAATGCATACACCATCACAGAAGATGCTTACAAGAAATGACCAGACCAAAACAAAGGATACTTTCAATACACTGTTGGGTACTGTTGAGCTTGGATAGCTTGTCTGCAAGTATCGCCTCGCTAAATACACTATTCATCCCACCTCAACAACGCTCCTTCACCCCCCAAAACCCAAAACCCTAATACACCTTAATTTAACAGAGAACAGTCTCAAAACTCGTCAACACCAAAAACCCATAACCCAAATGAGCTCCAACCAAATTCCCGAACCTGCAAGCCCCAAAAATTCAAGCTTCAACGAAACTCGAATCGGCAAAAAAAAAAAAAACAATGGCCGACCAGAGTGAAGTTGGGGAAAATGTAGAGGAACAGAGAAAGGGGCACTCGGGGAAGTAAAGTGCGAAGACACGGGGCGAGAGAAACGACGACGTAATGCGGAGGCTAATTCAGGAAGATAAGGTGGAAAGGGAGAAGCTTTTTGATGAAGATTAAATAGAGGGGATTGGTGAATTGGGATGAGAAGAAAGTGGGTAAAGTGATTATGAATTTGGGGAAAACCCTAGAATAGAAACGGGTTTCGGTTGGAGGAGGAGAAGTGGCGAAGATTAGAAGAAACGTTTCGAAGTGAACAGAGAAATAGAGAAGAGAAGACGAGAGAGTGAGTGGCAGTGCACTGGAGAGAGAAAAAGGAGGTTTTAGCGTTACAAGTATAGAGTTGTTGAGTTGTTTTGGGTTTGGGGGGTTTAATTTGGCGCAAACTGTTTGATATGATACGACACGATACGATACGATGGAGAGAGAGAGAGAGAGAGAGAGAGCGCGCGCGCTAGAAAGAGGGGGAAGGGAAGTTGTCCAAACTCCAAACCGGCGCAGCAGTACGGTTGACGCTTGAGTTCAGAGAGACCGCACCCTTTCGGATCCGGTCTTTGTTTTACTCACAAGCCCCAAAGCCAAGATTTACCTTAGAAGAGTAACGTTAGGACACTAATATTTTCCATAAAAAAAAATTTCACACACAAAGTGACATTCATTTTAAGCCCTTTTTTCATTTTTAAGTGAGATCATATAGTTATGTGGTTAATACTATATTTCTAGTGTAAATTTATTTTAAAATTTTCGGCGTTAATTAAAATAAGCATGATTCCAAAAATACCCCTATGCAATGAGTAAATATCATTTTACACTATCTGTAAAAAAAAAATATATAATAGAGTTAATATGTCAAACAATAAAATATGATTACTTGAAAAATAATAATTCTTCTCTTTTTTCCGTTCAACTAATAATTTAAAATATATGTTTGTAGACAAACAGAAATTAAAAAGATTTAAAACTTAAGTTCATAACTTAAGTATGACTTACAACTTGAAGACTTTTTCTGAGAAACAAAAAACTATTCTTAAAGATGAAAAATAAAAATAAAAAAATAGTTGAGGCAGGGAGGGGATATTTTTTCCCCTCTTTCTCAATATGAAAGGGTATTTTTGAAATTTATGGGTAGAAGGGGTAAATTATTATTCAGGCATAATAGAGGAGTTCTTTTTGTATTATCCATAATGTGTTTATATCTATCTATAGAAATTTATATAGGGTTAAAAAAATTAAAAAAAAATTATATAGGGTAAATTAAATCTCATTTTGACTTTTAGAATATTCTATACTTGACATCTAAACTATGTTTTTCTCTCAATTTTGGCTTCAAAGTATTTTAGACGAGACTGTTCAAAGTGAGACTTAAATGTATCTCGTGTATATATCTATAACGTTCTGAAAAATCATGGAAAAAATGGGAGTAAAGTTGAGGGGAAAAAAAATGGAACTTGAATTATAATTGAAGGACTTATTACGAAATTAACTCAAACAATTACTCCATATGTATAAATGTTTATCAATTAGAAGTTTTTTTTTTTTTTTTACTGGCAGTTCGATTATTATTATTATGTGAACTAAATACTAAATGCTTTTATGTGGGTATAAAAACACTTCTTTTTTTTTAGGTAAAGGACATTAAAAAATACTTAAATTATGTGAAATTGGTGTTTCGTTATGACTTAAATGTGAGATTACGTACATCTTAAAGGCAAAATTTATTTAATAGAATTGATATGCGAACAAATAATTTATACTAGTGGGGAAAACCATCAATTATTATTGATAAAACAAACTATGGTTATGATTTCCTTTTAAGGACCATTGGTTTTGATTTTTAATTTTATTGTCTTTTTCTTTACAATGGACGCTGGTTTTAACCTTTTCTTTTTTCATTCATGAAATATTTGTAAACCATTATTCTTTTTTGGTTACAATATTTATATAATACATAGCACGCCTTTGTTTCATGAGATTTTCTGAAAGCTACGCGTCATTCCAAAAATTAGTCCTTCAAGACGCGTCATGAAAAATGACATGTCGTTTAGAAGACACTCACAAAGGCAATATTTAAGAATAAAACGACATGTCGTGCATTGAGATCTGTCGTATAGATGTAAAATTGACGACATATTACAATTACATTGCCATGGAAAGTGGAAAAATATTACCTCAACCTCATTTTTTTTCCGCATCTCAGATGCCAGTAAATGAAGAAAAATGTTATGCATGGATGAAAAGAAGGGGATTCCTCATTTCCCCGTGATCATAGAATTTAAGGTATGGCACGTTCAAGGTAATCAAACCACGTCGGCCGAATTAATTTGAGCGCACGAAAACCCATAATTTTATCGTAATTTAACCCTGCCCAATTTAGGCCTCTAGGTATTCTAATGAAACTGTAGAAAATATTGGAGAAGCAAAACTAAAGTTCTCAAGAGAGGAAAAATGTTCTTGAACAACGTACTGGTGTTACAAAACGGTAAGTTATCGGAAGACATCACCGGCAATAATTGAAAAACAGGAAATTTTTTAACATTGCAAGATATATGCCCATGTTGTAAACTTGAATTCAATATTACGGCATCCATTAAGATGGGTACTAACTATGACTTGATTTGTATCCAAAACTAAATAGAGAACCTACGAAAATAGATCTTCATTACCCAAAAAAAATTCTTCGAACTAAAGATATGCGCTGAAAGTACCAAAACTGAACAGTAAATTTCATGTATCCTTGAGAAAATTCCAAAAAGAGGAAACAAAATCGTAATAATTTTACTCTTTAAATGAAATACGATCACGGAACTGTCACTGCTTAATGGTCACCTGGCAATGTCTTAATGATATCAGAATCACCTGCAGGACAAAGAAAACAATAAATATCCCCAGCACTAGCCAAAAATTCGATTTAAATCACGTAACATAGCATTTTCATTACCTGGATCAATAATGCTAAGGCACGAAACGCGAAAGTACTTGCCACAGGCTGTTCCCAAGTCCACATTGTCTTGAATAACCAAAAGAAACATAAGCACATCAGAGACCGAGAACTCCAAAATGTATTACGTAAATATCAGCCAGTTATACGATTACACATATCCTAAAAAACTCATGCACTCCACGTACTTCTGATGACCAAAGACTCGTTGCATACTTGATCAGTGATTATCATTGTTATGTAGCATAACAGAGAATAATTGTTATAGGCAAACAGCATAAACAGAGTTATACTGTCTAAATTCAGACGCATATGATCAAGCAATCATAAGCTTTCCCAAAATCTGTTCTGGGATACCTCGAAAAAGTCAAGCCCATGTAGAAAAAAAAAAAAGATGGATCCAGAATTAGGCTATTATGTATGCAATAACAAAGAATAGAAACATGGAAAAAGCAGAACCATCGGATTTGCGAAAGAGACACCAAATTTGTTAATGATGGAATGGAGAAAGGCAAAATGTATTGAGCTTTATGCACCAAAAACATTTATATATTTTCTCTAACTACCACTTTAATAATGACTTGTATTCCACATGAATATTCAACTCCCAAGCCTGTTACCCGCAAATAATCATCCTCTTTCATAACAGTTTCTAAGTCCTATCTAAACCTGGTATGTATTTTTCTCCACTCAACAGAGACGGATAAATAGATCAACAAAGGTTTTGCATTGTCTGCAAATGGGTTTTAACTGTGCCTACTAAATAGAGAATACTTTCTTAAAAAAAATCAAACAAAAAAGTTAATTCCAACTAAATTCAGGACGCCAGCTCGATATCCCAAACAAAAGACTATTAACAGGTCGCAAGACATGACATCAACAAAGACGAAAACAAATGCTTACTTCCATTGTAATGGTGAACTCCAACTTTGCCAAGCATGGCATAATATTCGATTTCAGATTTCCGCAGCGGCGGGCAATTATTCGAAATTATGATCAGCTTTCCTTCCAAAGAGCAATGAACCCCAATTCATATCAATACAAAAGGAACAAACAATGCAATAATACGGCCAAACAAATAAAAGAAGGACAAAGACCAACCCTTTGAGTTCCTCAGAGACTCAAGCACGGTTTTGTAACCGAGAGTAAATTTTCCACTCTTCACAACCAAAGCGAGCCTGTTATTGATGCTCTCATGACTCTTCTTCTGCAAATTCAGAAACCCACCCCAAAAAAATCAAAATCAAAATCTATTAAAGTAAGCTCTAATCTTATACACGAAGAAGATTAAAAAGAGAGAGAGAGAGAGAGAGAGAGAGAGAGCTTGATCAGAGAAAGGAGGGGTTATCGTACTGTTTTCTTGGCAGCTACCATGTTTGCTGTTTGGATTGTTTTCTGGAAAATTCGGATCTTTTGATGGAAAATCAGAGGAAGCAAATTAAGAATGGTACCAAAATTGAAATCTAAAAGAAAATGGAAGAAACCGGTACTCACAATAAATTAGGGTTTTACAGAGATCCGAAGTAGAAGAAACCCTAGAAATGTGACCGCAGTTGGATTACGGTCTCTATTTTAGGGACTTATAAATGACAAATTCTCGCACGTGTCACGCATATTGTAGACGAGTTTCCTTTTGGCCTTTTTCCCCTTTTTTTTTTCCACCCAAAATGTTGTCTTAATTTCATTTTGGCCATTCAATTTTAAAATGTTCTACTTTGGCGCCTGAATCGTATAATTGTCCATCGCAATGGTAACAATTCGAACTCTAAACCTCTTTTTCGAACTAGCGAGCGCTCATCACCTTGTCTGTTAGCATGATGATTCCCAATTATTTATTTCGATTTAGATTAAAAATAAAAGATAAAAGAAATAAATATTTGGAAAAGAGAAGTGGCCCAAACGCGCGCATGAGTGAAGCATTGAAGGCATCGTTTCGGTCGTCGGATCAAGCAGCAAATGAAGCTGAGTAGCGCATGTGTCTCACGTCAGGGAGATAGCGTGTCCAAAGCCAGGAGACAGGTGGGCCCATGCACTGCAATAGCCTCCAAACCGTGCCGAATCCCGTGCTCCGCGTCCCTCATCAACTGATTGTACAGCCATTCAAGATGTGCCACTTCAACCTTTGACTTTGATGTTTCCCTTGAGCCGATTAGACACGATTTTCGTGCGAGCAACCCTCTGTTGCGATAATATCCTGTATATTACGCTCCGCTCATTTTATTCCTCAAAATTTAAATGTTATTGCTCATGCTTCTAAGATTTTTTACTACTCATCTAAAAAGATTGAACAAGACCCTAGAACGTGGTAGACACTTCTAGAGTGATCAAGAGAGGTCTTGGCCATGCTAGAAGACTCTAGTTTGTGCTACTAAGTCCTAAAAGGCTCTAGACAAGGTCGGATGGTGCTAGATGAGTTGGACGGTTCTAAAAGCTCCTAGAATGACTTAGAAGAGCCAAGATGGTGGGTGAACCTCTTAGAAAGATCTAGACCATATTTTGTTCTAAAATTCTCTATGTAAATATCTTTGTAGATATTATAACTTTAGTTGAGAATAATCTAGACCCTTTGTAAGATCATGCTACTTTGTACGATCCTAACCCTTGGTTGGTTTAGGATTTGCCTATATAAAGGACCCCTTGGGTTCATTTGTAAGCAAGTCTCGTTTGTGAGAGTTGTAAGCATTCTAAGAGAAATACAAAGCTTTCATTCACCTAAACTCTCTTATCCTTACCACTTTGTCTCAAAAGCTTACTCTAAGTTCCTTTCTTGAGTATTGGTAGGTTGACTTAGTGCGACGGATTGTGCTAAGTGCCGCATGATTGTCTAGTTTGAGGCTAGGGTCGTGACAGCATGGTATCAGAGCTTTGGTTGCTCATTATATCTTAGTGGTTCCATTGTCTAAATGAAGACTATGGCTACAACTCATGACCCCGTCGAAGTTAGTGCTTCTAAACGTGGGCGTGATGAAGGGAAGAAGGGTGCTACCCGCGGCAAGTCGAGGGATGTGGTGACTAGCTTGGAGACTAGGGTGTCCTAACTACAGTCTAACTTGGGCACGTTGGGCGAGCATGTAGACGATTTAGATGGCCGTTGCGATGGTTTGGAGACTGAGGATGCAGAAATCCACAGCGGCATCAAAAATGCGCTTTGTGGGCTAGAGACCGACTTAAGGCACGAGATCGAGTCCCTTCATTCAGAGATTTCCAAGGTATGAGATCTCTTCCAAAGAGAACTCAGTAATGTTTTACTTAGAGTAGATGAGATCGGTGGTAATCTTGCTTTATGCAAGCAAGCGGTGGCCACAGGGGTGACCATCACAACAACCATTGAGGCAAGGAAAGTTGAGGTACCTAAACCAAAGACCTTCAATGGTACTCGTAATGCTAGGGAAATTAAGAACTTCCTATGGGGACTCGAACAATACTTTGAGGCCACAGATGTGACCGATGATACCGGTGAAATTCGTAATACTGCCTTGTATCTAACCAATACTGCCATGTTATGGTGGAAGCGGAGATATGGGAAGATGCAACGAGGGATATGCATTATAGCCACCTTTGATGACTTCAAAAAAGAGCTAAAAAGGCAATTCTTCTCCGAGAATGCCGAAAAGAAGGCGAGAGGCTGTCTTCGCTGCCTCAAACAATCCGGTAGTATTAGAGACTAAGTGAAAGAGTTTACCACACTCTTGCTCGAAGTTCCTGACACTTCAGATAAAGATGCCCAATTCTTGTTCATGGATAGTCTTCAGAACTGGGCCAAGTTAGAACTCAAGCGCCGTAGCGTACAGGACTTGGCCGATACTATTGCAGTAGCTGAGAGCCTTGTTGATTATTCTACCAACAAGGACTCTTCTAAGGCCAAAAACAAGAAGGGTGGTGGAGCAAAAAGTGGGGGAGAGCAAACAAAAGGAGGAAAATAGAACAAAGATAGTTCCTCCTACAAACACAAAGACAAGGGCAAAGAGAAGGAAGACCGTGACTTCTCCAAGCCAAGAGTTAAGTGCTTTCTTTGCAATAGGTCACATTGGGCACGCGAGTGTCCTAAGAAGAAAGCTCTCAATGCCTTAATTATCTCCGAGCTAAGCCAAGAAGGAGGTGATAAAGAAGATGGTAGTGCACATGCTGGTTCCTTGCAACTCCTAAATACCTTACAGTCGGCCCCTAAGTCACAAGCTAATGGCCTACTTTTTGTGGATGCAATAATCAATGGCAAAGCTACTAAAGCCTTGGTTGACAC
>JXTB01000089.1:354915-397689 GCA_002914805.1 Parasponia andersonii
ATATATTGCAAGAATAAAAATGATAGGAAAAAGTATGTTATAGGATTATTGTGACAATATGAAACAAAGTGACTGAAATATAACGATATGAAGTTACAGAATTAAACAATTGCTAAGATTAGGGGATCTACTCTTAGATATATCAAATAAGTATAACCTAAGCTCTTTTATCACTCAATTGGAATCCACAGACAACGGAGGTTCCAATCGGAAGATTAATCATTAAAGGTCCATTATTAGTTATCTATATGATTAGATTAGTTTTCTTAATTACCTTTTTTTTATAACGTCAACACTTGCAAATGTGGTCAAGCATTCATGGTGCCACTTTATGTCTACAACAAATCAAAATCTTTTCCTAGCACAACCGATACAAAAGGAATTAAGTATTTGTTGTGCCAATGGTTGACTACAATAAATCAAGACTCACCACTTAACAAGGAGGGTACTACAATTGATTAAGAAAAGTAAGTAGCACATGTATAACAGTGATTAAAAGATATAAACAATGAAGTCCACTTAGAGTTTGGATTATACCTATCTTTCCCCCAAGAGGTTTACCCTTTCATCTTAGCAACATGCAAGATTAAGTAGATATGATGAAGAAGAATAATAAGTATGAACACAATATGAACATCACAATTAAATACAAAACTCTTACTATTTTGAAGGCAAAGAAAGATTAAAATAACATGAATAACAAGAGGAGAATAAAAGAGAGTGATCTTGTTTACAAAACCAAGATGCCTCCTAAGCCTAGTTTAAGCATCTATTTATAGGAAAATTNTAGAGTTTGGATTATACCTATCTTTCCCCCAAGAGGTTTACCCTTTCATCTTAGCAACATGCAAGATTAAGTAGATATGATGAAGAAGAATAATAAGTATGAACACAATATGAACATCACAATTAAATACAAAACTCTTACTATTTTGAAGGCAAAGAAAGATTAAAATAACATGAATAACAAGAGGAGAATAAAAGAGAGTGATCTTGTTTACAAAACCAAGATGCCTCCTAAGCCTAGTTTAAGCATCTATTTATAGGAAAATTTAGAGATACAAAGTCAAAATTTGTAAACTAAAGATAAGAGCAAATTGGCAACTTGCTTTGGCAGATTCAGTCTCTCCCAAAAATGTATCTAAAACTTCATGAATTTGGATAAGAAATATCTTGATCAAAGAAGAAAACTTGAACCTTATCTCTTAGGAGTCGTATGCCACCAAAATTGCATCCATTGGAGATGTATTTCTTGACTTATAGTAAAATTGGTGAAGATAGGTTCTGCTGAGTCAAAATCAGTTGCTAATCTTATCATGTGGAAAGATCCGATATTTTTACCCAGATTTCGGCTTCTTTTGAATTTTCTCAAAGAACAAATTATCTAGATAATTTTGTTACGTGTCCATAGCATCAATATCACTCCATTTGAGATTGTAATGAGGTCAAAATAGGCCAAAAAATAAAGGGTGTCGGGCTGAACATGAGTGTAGTCTAATTTACAATATTATCCATTTGAGACCTATTTAGAAATAATCTGGGCAGATCTTGTGAATTAGACTTAGTGAATAATTGAGTCCAGAATCCATGAGTTCAAGAATTGGATCAAAATCCCTTGTAGTTTAGAATTTGTGCCTATTTTACGAAACTTGCGCAGGAACGAATATTTAGCACAAATTAGAGGTAATTCTTACTTTTATGCCTATGTCTCCAAAAGTGCTTTAAATTAGGGAATTTAATGAAACTCTAAGTGTATAATGATGATCTAATTTCATAATAAATGTACACAATTAGATGTTCATCACACCCCCTAACCAGCTTATTACTAGTCCCTAGTAATTAAAGCATTATCACTTAACAAAATTTCCTTCCAAAGTAATCACCACTTTTTTTTTCCTTTGATTTATACAAATAAATAAACTCTCAATTTTCATTGAATCAAATATTCTTTAGTTAAAATATTAATAAACCTTCCTTTTTGTACTCATGTAACAACACATAATCACGGGGCTTGATTGAAAAATGTAATATAAGTTTTAATATTTCACCGAGAGTAGCTTCTTTGAGTATGGGGCAATTTTTTTTTTGGTTTTAATTTTTGGTTTTGGTTTTTTTTTTAAACACAATACTATGAACAATACATCCTCAACCCATGTAGCGAGCTTTAGACTAATGACTCCCAGACTAGTTGGCCTCAAGGCATTAGGTGTTGAGACACCCCTACGAGCTTAATAACTCAGGTTGTAAATGCTTTTATTAAATAAGACAATCATAGATAGTGTAATGTCCAGTTTCCTTAAGCTTTCTCCTTAACTCTTGTAACGAGTTTTAGGCCAATAACTCCCAAGCCAATTAGCCTTAGGGTAATAGTTGTTAAGACACCCCTTCGGGCTTAGTTGCTTGAGTCAAGGAGGCTACAAAACTAAACTTTTCTACAATTTTTTTTTATAATAATATGTGCTTTTTTTTAATTATTATTATTAATGTTTTTATTTTACCCCTGCCCTTAGTTACTATCTTTGATAAAATATAAGAACTTAAGTATCATAGTAGTTCAATTTACAATCCATAATTAGATGTCAAAGTGTGCGTATATGTGTGCGGAGGATGGTTTATGAATATTTGCTAAATAAGTGTATGAACATAATCTAAGAGTTTTTAAATTTGAATAATTCAAAAAGAAATGCATGATGAAACAATATTAGGAAATTTAAAAATCAAGACTAAATGTTATATATCCACTATGATTCGTCTCAAGAGTAAACTTACTCCTTACTCTGCCATTAATGACGTAGTCGCTATGTCCAATGGTTTGAATAAAAGCAAAAAGATTTTTTTTTTCTTTTTCGATTTTTTTTTGGGTTCTAACTATCCCTTCCCCCTAATTAGAATCAAACATTGTCCTAAATATCTTGAGTTAAATAAGAAAAGTATAGAAAATATTACCTGTGACAGGAACTACTAAAAAACAAAAACCTGAAAGATACATTAAGAAAATAAAATACTGTGAGAAAAACTATGAGACTAGAAAGTTTTACAGACTAAGAGACAGATCCAATCTGGCTTTTTTCTAACGTTCTTTATTTGATTAGTCTAACTGAGTTATGGCTAGATCAACTTCTGAAACATAGATTTGCAATTGATCAATCAACTGCTCAGGAGTGATAGCAGAGATGAAGATTCGTCTTGAAGAGTTAGAAATAAACTTTTGTTCTACAACATGATCTAGAAAGGACAACAAGCCATTAAAGAAACCATTAACATTTAATAGGCCGATGAGTTTTTGGTGGATTTTCAATTGAGCCCAAAAAGCAATTTGAAAATTTTCTTTTAATCTTCCAATGCCCTCTGGTAAGGCAATAAAAGCGTTAGAATGGTCAAGCATCTTTTGTATTCGTTTATGCATTGTTGACACTTTCAATTCTTCCCCAACCGTTTTTCCGATGATGTTTCCTTCAGTCAAAGCTTTTGGGATGATTCCCAAAACTTGACTTCCTCCAATGAATGCAGCTGTTGACACAGTCCCCATTAACCTAAGACTACCTCCCCCATAAACTAAATGGATTTTTCTTTCAGCTAACACCTTACTAAGGTGATTTGCTACCTCTAGGAACTCTTTATCTTTTCCTGGACTGGATTCACAAAATATACAAATATTTTTTATTTTACGAGATGAGGATCCAGCCATTTTAACACTCCTCTTAAACTTATAAATGAGTTTGAGTTGAATGAAAATAGAGAAAAGAAGTGATGTATTTATAGAGATATGAAAAGTAATGCAATGATAGCACCTACGGGGGTAGGTCGGCTATTGTCAAAAAAAAAATTAAAAATTTTAACAAAACGACAAAAGAGCAAAGCATGCATATGTACAGGTAGTTGTAATTGTGGCTCATATCTTCCTCTAGTTTTACGTCCAGTTGCGGCTTAAACGCCCTCTATGGGTCGAGGATTGACTTCCATCTAATTTTCTTATAAATTGACAAACAGGGTCTTTTAAAGTCAGATTCCCAAGACTATATCGCTCATACTCTTATTGAAATTGGGGCCACAATTTGTGAATTGCAATATGTACATCTCTACTAGGATGCGTATCGAGGGTCGATAGGAGATCATCTAATGACCCCTTACTCATGCCATCCTTAATAAAGTTTATTTTATCTTCACGATTTGTGGATACCATTCCTAAAGAGCAGAATTTTGTATTACAAGTCTATCGTGCATATTTATGACAAACTTTCATTCTTTTAGCACGACACTTTTTTGCAAATCAGCTTTTACCATGACCAGGCATGTATGAAACAAAAGAATTTAAAAACTCACCTGATAATTGTACCTTTGCTTCAATAATCCAACGGACATCTTTAGGAATGCCCATATGTATTAATAATCTTAATCTTTCACACCAGGCAAGGTAAACTTTTAGCAGAGTATTTTGAAGAAGAGAAGGAAAGTATTTTTGTAATTTTGAAAGAGTGACATCCATTTTAAAGAAAGAAATTGAAAGGAAGAGGAAAGAAGTAAAAAGATGTTGTGAATTCTGATGAGAGATTGAAACTTTATGCACAATTTTTTTTATTTTTTTATTTTTTTATTTTCATTTTTTTTCTTCAATTATTGTGGGAAAATGAAGAAACCGACTTAAAGGTCACGGAGTACCGTTATCCGCCACTTAACTGGGAAAGTAATGGAAGAAGCAAATAAACATACTAAAAACAACCTGCAAGATCAAACAAAGTTAAAAATAGAGAATTGAAGATTTACAACAAATTATGATCACTGATGACATTGATCACTAGGGTAAAGGACTTCCTCTTGAAGAATTTGATTGTCAAGAAATGGTTTGAGTCTTTGTCCATTCACCTTAAAAATATTACCATTTTTGGGATTTTCAATGTCAACAACACCATAAGAATACACATGTCTTACAATGAAAGGTCCACTCCACCTTGATCTCAATTTTCCAAGAAATATGTGAAGTCAAGAATTATAAAGTAAGACCTTTTGACCAACAACAAATGTTTTTCTTGAAATTATATTGTCATGAAAAGTTTTGGTTCTAGCCTTATGAATTTTCGAATTCTCATATGCATCATTTCTCAATTCTTCAAGCTCATTATTTGTAATTTTCGCAACTTACAAGCAACATCAAGATTTGAGTTGAAAGTTTTAATAGCCCAAAAAGCTTTGTGTTCAAGTTCTACAGGTAAATGACATGGTTTTCTATAAACTATCCTATAGGGTGACATACTAAGTGAGGTTTTGAAAGCAGTTCGATAAGCCCAAAGTGCATCACTAAGTCTCAAAGACCAATCTTTACAATTTGAGTTAACTGTTTTCTCCAAAATTTGTTTAATCTCCCTATTTACAAGTTCTACTTGTCCATTTGTTTGAGGGTGATAAGGGGTAGCAACTTTATATGTGATTCCATATTTCTTCATTAATGATCCATATTTCTTCATTAATGACTCAAATGGCTTATTACAATAATGTGTCCCCCGTCACTTATCATGGCTCGAGGAATTCCGAATCGACTCAAAATGTTTTCTTTCAAAAATTTAATCACTGTTTTATGGTCATTATTTCGACTTAGAATTGCCTCTACCCATTTTGATACATAATCAACGGCTACTAGAATGTACACAAAATCAAATGACGGTGGAAAAAGTCTCATAAAGTCAATACCCCAACAGTCAAAGATATCAATCACCAAAATAGGATTTAAAGGCATCATGTGACGTTTTGAAATTGGCCGTAATTTTTGACAATTTTCACAAGAATTGCAAAAAACATGAGTATCTTTGAACAAAGTTGGCCAATAAAATCCACACTGCAAGATTTTTGCAGCTGTCTTTTTTGACAAAAAGTGACCTTCACATGCTTCTGTATGACAAAAGTTTATGACACTATTTACCTCATTATATGGTATACATCTTCGAAAGATTTGATCAGGACAGTACTTAAACAGATAAGAGTCATCCCAATAAAAGTTCTTCACTTTACTTAAAAATTTCTTTTTGTCTTGACTACTCCATTCAGATGGCATAACTCCTGTTGCAAGAAAGTTGACAATGTTAGCAAACCAAGGTATTGAAGTGGCAGAGAATAAAGATTCATCAGGAAAATAATTATTGATAGGTGTAGTCCTAAAAGATGACTCTGTTGTTAGCCTTGATAGGTGGTCAGTGACAACATTTTCGGCGCCTTTCTTATCCTTGATTGCGATATCAAACTTCTGAAGCAATAAGATCCACCGTATCAATCTTGGCTTGGAATCCTTCTTAGAGAGAAGATATTTCAATGTTGCATGATCACTAAAGACAATTACTAGTGAACCAACAAGATAAGAACGAAATTTTTCTAAAGCAAATACTACTGCAAGCAATTCTTTTTCGGTAGTTGAATAATTTATTTGAGCATCATTTAAAGTCTTACTTGCATAGTAAATCACATGTGGCTTACCATCTTTTCATTGTCTCAAAACGGCACCAACAACATAGTCACTTGCATCTCACATTATTTCAAAAAGAAGAGACCAATCGGGTGGTTGAATGATAGGAGCAGAGGTGAGCAATTTTTTAAGCTTTATCGATACTTCTTCACATTCTTTAGTCCATTCAAAAATATTGTCTTTAGATAAGAGGTTACACAATGGTTTAGATATTATACTAAAATCTTTGATAAATCTCCTATAAAAACCGGCATGTCCTAGGAATGATCTAACATCTTTTACACACTTTGGTGTAGGCAAGTTGGAAATTAATTCAATTTTTGACTTGTCTACCTCAATTATGGCCAAGAACAATCCCATTTGTTACCATAAAATGACATTTTTCCCAATTAAGTACAAGATTCTTTTCTTCACACCTTTTCAAGACTTTCTTCAAGTTCATTAGACAACCATCAAAAGAATCACCAAAAACAGAGAAATCATCCATGAAAATTTCAAGAAAACATTCAACTATATCACTAAATATGCTAAGCATGCATCTTTAAAATGTGGCTGGTGCATTACATAATCCAAAAGGTATCCTACGATAAGCAAATGTACTAAATGGACATGTAAAAGTGGTTTTCTCTTGATCTTCAAGTGCTATTTCAATTTGATTGTACCCTGAATACCTTTCTAAGAAACAATAAAATTCATGTCCTGCAACTCTTTCAAGGATTTGATCCATAAAAGGTAAAGGAAAATGGTCTTTCCTAGTCATTGAATTGAGTTTCCTATAGTCAATACATACACGCCAACCAGTAACAGTCCTTGTTGGAATTAATTCATTATTTTTATTTTTGACCACAGTAACTCCGGATTTTTTAGGTACAACTTGGGTAGGACTTACCCAGTTACTGTCAGAAATAGGATAAATAATTCCATTATCTAGGAGCTTAATGACTTCATTTCTCACTACTTCTTTCATATTAGGATTAAGCCTTCTTTGCATTTCTCTTGTGGGTTTGCTATTTTCCTCTAAATAAATCTTGTATGTGCAAATCAAAGAATTTATTCCCTTTATGTCGGCTATGGTCCATCCTAAAGCAGATTTATACATTTTCAAAGTTTGTAATAACTTATCTTCTTTGTGTTCATCGAGTTTGGAAGAGATTATTACCAGAAAAAGTCTCATCTTCCCCTAAAAAGGAGTATTTGAGATCGGATGGCAATGGTTTCAACTCAAGCTTGGATGATGCGATGCTTGAAGGCATTGTTATACTGGAACGAGGTGGTAATTACTCAAATCTTGGCCTCCATCCTTTGTTTTCCATTCTTTGAGAATAATCAAGTAAAGAACATATAATAGAGATATCATGATCCAAATGCATACTTGATTCAAATGAATTAACTAAATAAACTTCCAATGGATCTAAATTACTCCCTGTTTGAAAAAAATCTCTTAAGATGGTTTCAAAAATGTTAACCTCCTCATTTTCATCTTCTTCATGTGGTTGCTTACACAAATTGAAAACATTAAGTTCAAGTGTCATGTTCCCAAATGAAAGCTTCATCACTCCATTCCTACAATTAATCAAAACATTAGAAGTTGCTAGAAATGGTCATCCTAAAATAACAGGAATTGGATTACTTACCTCAACAAGTTGTGTATCCAAGACAATAAAATCCATAGGATATATGAATTTATCAACTTGAGCTTACACATCTTCCATATTCCTCTTGAGACTTTAACTGATCTATCGGCAAGCAAAAGAGTGACAGAAGTTGATTTTAACTCATCTAGATTGAGTTTTTGATAAACTGAATATGGAAGTAAATTCACACTAGCTCCAAGATCAAGTAATGCTTGTTCAATTTTTTCTTCACCGATAACACATGAAATTGTAGGACAACTAGTGTCTTTATATTTCAAACTATTATTATTTTGAAGTATTGAACTTACTTGTTCGGCTAGAAACGCTCTCTTTTTCACGTTCAATTTTCTTTTCACAGTACACAAGTCTTTCAAGAATTTAGCATAAGATGGTACATGTTTAATAACATCCAATAAAGGGATATTGATTTTTACCTGTTTGAAGATTTCAAAAATTTCAGGATTGTGATTCACTTTCCTTGAATTATTCAAAGCATGAGGAAATGGGAGAGTATGAGAGGATTCAATCTTTTCTTCAGAGGGTATAGGTTTAACCTCTTCCTTACCCTTAGAGTTTGATTCATCATCTTTCTCACAAGGTTCAAGAATAGATTTTTCAACAATCTTACTACTACGAAGAGTCATGATTGATTTGACTTGATCCATGGGTTAGCCTCCAGAGGATCCTGCATGTGAATTGAATTGTCCCTTGGGGTTTTGCTGTGGTTGAGAGGGAAACTTACCTTTCTCTTGAATTTGGAGGGCAAATGAAAATTTTACAAGAGTATCTTTCAAATCGGCCATAGTTTGGATATTTTGAGTATTGATAGACTCTTGCTTTTCAATGAATGAATGCAATGTTTCTTCAAAATTTTTCCTAAGAAGAGGTATGTAAGGTGCATAACCTTGAGGATTTTGAAAATTTTTTTGTGCATGAAATGATGGTTGTGAAGATTGTGCATGATTATCATTCCTCCAACTAAAATTTGGGTGATTTCTCCAACCGAGATTATATGTTTGAGAATATGGATTAGGATTTGGTCTTTTGAATGTGTTTAAGACATTATCTTGCTCATAAAGACATTCCTTAAAAGAAGGCAAAATTGGACAGTCATTAGTTGAGTGATCATTAGTTTCACAAATATGACACACAATTTCTTGCACAGATTTCACATGACCACTCTTTTCATTTCAAGTGCCTCGACTTTTCTAGCTAAGGATGCAATTTTGGCTTAGAACTCGTGATCTTCTCTAAGGTTATACATGCCTCCACTAGACACAGAGGGTTGAGTTTTGGTAGCTGCCTCAAAAGTTCCCACAGTGTCCCAATTTTGTGCATTTTCAGCTAGTAAGTCTAAGTATTCAATTGCCTCATTGGGATCTTTATCTTCAAAAGTATCATTACACATCATTTTGACTATTTACCTATCTCTAGGTGTTAATCCCTCATAAAAATGTGACACTAACCTCCACGTTTCAAAACCATGGTGAGGACAAGTATTAAGTAATTCCTTATACCTATCCCAACACTGGTAAAATGTTTCTCCTTGTTTTTGAGTGAAAGTGGTGATTTGTCTTTTGAAAGAATTAGTTCGGTGAGGAGGAAAAAACTTTTTAAGAACTGTTATTACATTTCATCCCAAGAACCAATGGAACCCGGCCTAAGATTTTGTAGCCATGTTTAAGCTTTATCTTTTAATAAAAAAGGAAAAAGCTTAAGTCTAATGGTGTTCATACTACAATTTTGGTCATTATAAGTATTACACACCTCTTCAAATTCCCTTAAATGCAAATATGGATTTTCTGAATCTAAGCCATGAAAAGTTGGTAAAAGTTGAATGATACCGTGCTTGAAATTGAAATAAGATATTTCAGGAGGAAAAACTAAACATGAGGGTGCACCTATTCTTGTGGGATTCATGTGGTCTCTTAGTGTCCTAGGTCTATCTTGGTCATTATGTACAGAATGATTATCTCCTTGGTCAATTTGATTTTCAGCCATGTTTTCAAGAGAAAATGAAGGCTTCCTAATAAGTCTACCACTTGATGAGCATGACCAAACTTTCATACAAATGAAGAAAGAAAAAAAAACAAGAAAGGATATTTTTGTTTTATCACTAAGAAAGAAAATGAAGAAGGAAAGAGATGAGATGAAAATTAAAAGAAAAAGAAATGAAATTATGGTTTGCAGAATAAACTTTACCTCCTCAGCAACGGCGCCAAAAACTTGACTGATTCAAATTGATAAAGTCTTTTCCCAAGTGCAGGAGTGTCAAAGTAATAAATTACTCGATAAGACCAAGGTCAATCCATAGGAAGGTTAGTGAATAATACAAGACCATGACACATATATTGCAAGAATAAAAATGATAGGAAAAAAATATGTTATAGGATTATTGTGACAATATGAAACAAAGTGACTGAAATATAACGATATGAAGTTACAGGAATTAAACAATTGCTAAAATTAGGGGATCCATTCTTAGATATATTAAATAAGTATAACCTAAGCTCTTTTATCACTCAATTGGAATCCACAGACAACGAAGGTTCCAATCGGAAGATTAATCATTAAAGGTCCATTATTAGTTATCTATATGATTAGATTAGTTCTCTTAATTACCTTTTTTTTATAACGCCAACACTTGCAAATGTGGTCAAGCATTCATGGTGCCACCTTATGTCCACAACAAATCAAAATCTCTTCCTAGCACAACCGATACAAAAGGAATTAAGTATTTGTTGTGCCAATGGTTGACTACAATGAATCAAGACTCACCACTTAACAAGAAGGGTACTACGATTGATTAAGAACATTAAGTAACACATGTATAACAGTGATTAAAAGATATAAATAATGAAGTCTACCTATAGTTTGGATTATATCTATCTTTCCCCCAAGAGGTTCAACCTTTCATCTTTGCAACATGCAAGATTAAGTAGACATGATGAAGAAGAATAATAAGTATGAACATAATATGAACATCACAATTAAACACAAAACTCTTACTATTTTGAAGGCAAAGCAAGATTAAAATAACATGAATAACAAGAAGAGAATAAAAGAGAGTGATCTTGTTTACAAAACCAAGATGCCTCCTAATCCTAGCTTAAGTATCTATTTATAGGAAAATTTAGAAATACAAAGTCAAAATTTGTCAACTAAAGATAAGAGCAAGTTGGCAACTTATTTTGGCAGATTCAGTCTCTCCCAAATATGTATCTAAAAATTCATGAATTTTGACGAGAAATATCTTGATCAAAGAAGAAAACTTGAACTTTATCTCTTAGGAGTTGTATGCCACCAAAATTGCATCCATTGGAGATGTATTTCTTAACTTATAGCAAAATTGGTGAAGATAGGTTCTGCTGAGTCAAAATCAGTTGCTGATTTTATCATGTGGAAAGATCTGATATTTTTACCCAGATTTCTGATTCTTTTGAATTTTCTCAAAGAACAAATCATCTAGATAATTTTGTGTATATATCCATAGAATCAAGAATCACTCCATTTGAGATTGTAATGAGGTCAGAATGAGCCAAACAATAAAGGGTGTCAGGATGAACGTGAATGCAGTCCAATTTATAATTTTGTCCATTTGAGACCTATTTAGAAATAATCTAGGCAGATCTTGTGAATTGGACTTAGTGAATAATTGAGTCCAGAATGTATGAGTTCAAGAATTGGATCAAAATCCCATGTAGTTTAGAATCTGTGCCTATTTTACGAAACCTGCGCATAAACGAATATTTAGCACAAATTAGAGGTAATTCTTGTTTTTATACCTATGTCTCCAAAAGTGCTTTAAATTAGGGAATTTAATGAAACTCTAAGTACATAATGATGATCTAATCTCATAATAAATGTACACAATTAGATGTTCATCACTCACTAAGGATGTGCATTGATTACCGGGCTCTTAACAAGGTGACGGTAAAGAACAAGTACCACATCCCACTTATTACCGACTTGTTCGATCAACTTAGGAATGCTAGATACTTCTCAAAACTTGATCTATACTCGTAATACTACTAAGTGTGCATAGCAGAGGGGGATGAGCCCAAGACCACGTGCGTGACAAGGTATGACACTTATAAGTTCTTAGTCATATTATTTGGTCTTACTAATGCACCTGCTACCTTTTGTACCCTCATGAATAAGTTATTTCATCCCTACCTCGATCAATTCGTGGTAGTCTATCTTGATGATATAGCCATCTATAGCAAGACCATGGTAGAGTACCTAGAATATTTGAGGAAGGTATTCGAGGTCTTGAGAGAAAACCAACTATTCATCAAGAAGGAGAAGTGCTCCTTCGCCCAAGAGGAAGTGATGTTCCTAGGGCATAAGATAAAGGATGGGAAACTTATGATGGATGAAGCCAAGGTGTAAGCCATCCAAGAGTGGGAACCCCTTACAAAGGTACTAGAGTTAAGATCCTTCCTCAGACTTGTGAATTATTATAGGCGGTTTATCAAGTCCTATTCAGCAAGAGCAGTGCCATTTACTAACCTGCTCAAGAAGAACAAGTCTTGGGAATGGACACTTGAGTGTCAAGTTTCATTCGAATACGTGAAGAGAGCGGTAAGCAAAGTGCCGGTTCTCAACTTACCTAATCACTCAAAGGCATATGAACTATATACGGACGCCTCTGACTTTGCTATTGGCAGAGTACTAATGCAAGAAGGGCGTCCAATTGTTTATGAAAGCCGCAAGCTCAATGACACCGAGAGACGCTACACGGTGCAAGAAAAAGAGATAATTACAGTCATCCATTGCCTAAGGGTATGGCGACACTACTTGTTGGGTACTCACTTCACAATTATGACCACCAACGTAGCCATAAGCTACTTTCAAACTCAGAAAAAGCTGAGTCACAAGCAAGCTCGGTGGGAAGACTTCGTGGCAGAATTTGATTACAAGCTTCAATACAAGCCTGGGAAGGCCAATGTGGTGGCAGTAGAGGTGGCAAAATGGGCGGGCCGAGCCGACCCGGCCCGCCCATCACGGGCTTTAGGGGGTGACCGGGCCGGGCCAGGCTGTCCCGTCCTGGGCCCGTTGGCCTGCCAGGCTTTTTGACAGGCCAAAACCAGGGGGGCCCGTACTCGGCCCTTTTTTTTTTTTTGCTACTATTTGATTTTTTTTTTAACAACTTTTTTTAAACATGTTAAATTTAAACTTTTAATTGAATTTTCATTTTAAAAAGTTGACAACATAAACTACATATGTTTTCTATTGTTAAAAAATTAATAATAATTAAATAGGATATTAAGAAAAATANATGATGTTGATGATGAGTCACGACCACACCCTTGAGGACGAGAACCTACCATGCTCCAAAAAGACTTATTTTTTGACTGTTCTTCAGTTTCTTGTGGAGGAGTGTGTTGTTGATGATTACTGCCAAACTTAACCTCATATATACTATACACTTCAAAAACTTTATCGCGAGCATTTGTATATTCAGTAGTATAGTCTATCTCAAAACATGTAGAAATGTAGCTAATTAAATTAGAAAGACTATTTAATTTATCCCTAGGATCTAAAATAAAAGCAAATGAATATAATAAAGGAATTGGAAACCAATATTTCAAAAATTCTTCTTGCATACGTGTTATAATTGGTTCAAATATAAGGTTACATCTTGCCTTTCAAAACATTTCAGCAATAAAAAAAATATGACGTAAAATAATTAGAGAAGTAGGATAATAAATACCAGATAATGCAACAGTAGCTTCATGAAAAACGTCTAAAAATTGTACAAATTTTTCACAAATGAACCAATCTTCATCTTTCAATACTAATGAACCTATTTTTGAATTGTAAAACATAGTAATTGGAATTTTATATAGTAATGCATTTTTCAATATTAAATAAGTGGAATTCCACCTTACAGGCATATCAACTTGGAATTTTCTTGATTTTAATCTTTGAGCTATGCAATATCTTTTAAATTCAGCAATGCGTGGATTAGAAGCATGAACATAAGCAATGGCAGATCGAATATTTTCAATATATACACTTATAACATCCATACCTGATTTGACGATAAGGTTGATGATATGACATGCACAACGTTTATGCAGTAAGAATCCTCCAGTGTATGAACTTACCAAATTACTAAGTAATTTTATGGCCTTTGTACTTGCAGTAGCATTATCTAAAGTGATAGAGATAATGCGATTCGCTATGCCACATTCTTCAACAACATTTAAAATTCTATCTCTAATAATTTCAGCAGTATGTTTATTATTAACGACTCGAAAACCAATTATTCTTTTTTGCATTATCCATCTAGAATCTAAATAATGTGCAACTATACTTAAATAATCTTGTTTATAATTAGCACACCAAATATCATATGTCAATGCAATACAAAAGTTTAATAAAGTTAATTCAGATATTAAATCTTTACGTATATTTTCATAAACTTTAATCAAATCACTCTTAGTGATATTTCTAGAAACTCTTTTAAAGTTTGGATAATAAGATCTTCTAATATGACCTTCATAGCTATTATAATCACCAAAACCTAATAATAAATCTTTTATAGCAATTAAACGTGCTAGAGATTCCCTAGCTACTAAAGGATCATAGTTCTAAGAACTTACCGAACCATCCTTGTTGAGTTGAAGAGTTGATTGAGTAGGCTCCTTGTCTTTTTTGTGTTTTTTGACACATGCATCACTATGTCTATTCAAATGAGCGGTCCCACTAGATGATTTAGTAGTTAATAATTTCTTACAATATTTACATCTTGCCATTTTTCTCTTCTGACCATCAGCCTCATCTTTGAATTCTGGATCGAAATGGTCCCATATATTGGAAGTTGTCCTTGCACGTTTGGAGGTCGTGCTTGCACTCAGCGAACAACTATCTTGAAATTGTGAACAACTTCCACTAGCATTTGGATTAGTTTGTATTTCGGGGACTTGATCACCCTCTTCAACTATGCGAATTTGGTCGTCATCCAATTCCAAATCATTAGGGATATTTTTTGACATATCCATATCCTATATTAAAAATATAGATATTAAAATTATACACAACTATAAATAAATCGAAATTACAAATATAGATATTCTACCAACTTAATTGTAAACAACAAAAAATTACAAATAAATTGAAATTTAAAATAAAATATTCTAATAAACTTCTACTGACTTAATTGTAAACTACTAAAAATTAATTGAAATTAAAAATTTAATATTGTAATAAACTTTCTAGTTTCTACTAACTTTATTGTAAACAACTATAAATTACAAATTAATTAAAAATATATTTAATAAATTTTCTACTACTAACTTAATTGTAAACTACTAAAAATTAAAAATTCATTAAAATTTAAAATATAATATTCTAATAAATTTTCTACAAACTATAAACTAATGAATTACTATCTTAATTGTAAAAAATTACAATTGAATTGAAATTAAAAACAAAGTCTTGTAGAACTACTAAGTTACTAACTACTTAACTAGTAACTACAAACTACTAACTATTATACTAGTAATAATAGTAAACAACTAAATATACTACAAATTAAATAAATTAAAAAGATAATTATGATAAATAAATTAAATCGTACCTTCAATTAAGCTTTATGAGTTGTGGAGTGTTTAGACTTTGGAAACTATAAAATATAATTACTAATAATTAGTAAATAGTAATTAGATAAGAGAAAAAAAGATAAAATTGAGAATATAATTAGAGATTTAGAGAGAAAGAATGAGAAAATAAGAGAGTATTTGAAAATTGCAAGTGTGAAAAAAGAGTGGAGAGTGTAGGATATTTATAGTGTAAAAAAATATTTTTTTTTAATTTAAAAAATAGTTTAAACTAAAAAAAAAAAATGATATAAATCTAATGGTAACATTTGTTACCGTTGGAGAGATTTTGAGAAAGGGCCCAAATGAGTTCTAGGCCCTTTACAATTTTTTTTTTAAATTTAAGGGCTCAGACGAATTTGGGCCAAAAAAAAAATCGGGCCAGGCTGGGCCGGCCCACCGGACCGCGAATCCCAGGCCCAGCCCGGCCCTACCCCTAGGGCCGGGCTTGGCCTGGGCCCTAAAAGTACCGGGCTAGCCCGGGGGCCACTATAACAGGCTGAGGGCCGATCCGTTGAGCCCAGCCCGAATTGCCAGGACTGGGTGGCAAATGCCCTAAGCAAAAAGGCAGAGCAGACTGCCTTAAGCAGGCCCGATAGCACCTTGATAGAGAAAATCAAGGAAGGACTGGAACACGATGTTCTTGCAAAGAGCCTGCTGCCCCTAGTAACAGAAGGAAAGACGAGACGTTTTTGGCTGAGCAACGGACTTCTCTATGCCCAAGACAATCGACTCTATGTGCCTAAGTGGAGTAACTTAAGAAAAAAGCTTATCAAAGAGTGTCACGATTCCTTGTGGACTGGTCACCCAGGTTAGAAATGCACTCTTGCTCCTTTCAAATCTATCTACTACTGGCCTCAAATGAGGGATGATATCGAGGCCTATGTATGAACTTATCTTGTGTGTCAATAAGACAAGGTAGTACAACAATCACCGGGCAGATTGTTGGAACCTCTCCCCATTTCTGAGAGGCTGTGGGAGAGTGTTTCCATAGATTTTATCACTAGCCTGCCTAAGTCAAAGAGCTTTGACAGCATTATAGTAGTGATTGATCGCTTCAGCAAGTATGTCACCTTTATACCTACTTCACCCGATTGTCCCGTCGATAAGACCGCGCGGCTCTTTATGAAGCATGTCATGAAGCTTTGGGGAGTTCCATCAAACATCGTAAGTGATCGTGATCCCCGATTTATTGGAAGGTTTTGGACAGAATTGTTCAAGTTGATGGGTTCAGAATTGAACTTTTCTACTAGCTTTCACCCCCAAAGTGATGGCCAGACGGAAAGGGTGAATACCTTGCTGGAGTTATACTTGAGGCACTTTGTGAGTGCCAATAAAAAAAATTGGGCAAAACTACTTGATGTAGCCCAATTCTCCTTTAACCTCTAGAGGAGCGAGTCTACGGGCAAGAGTCCCTTCGAGATAGTCGTGGGTCAACAACCTATGACCCCACATGCCTTAACGACAAGTTACGGTGGGAAGAGTTCTGCAGGATTAAATTTACTAAGGCATGGCATGAACAAGCGGAATTAGCTAGGGCCTACTTGAACAAAACTTCTAAAAGAACGAAAAAGTGGGCTGACAAAAAGAGAAGGCGCGTTGAGTATCAAGAGGGGGATTTAGTCCTTGTCAAGCTATTGAGAAATGTGCATAAAAGATTGGTGTGCAAATACGAAGATCCATTTCCGGCACTCAAATGTGTAGGTAAGGTCTCCTATAAACTTCAACTCCCTGCCAAGTTAAAGATTTTTCCTGTCTTCCATGTTAGCATGCTAAAACCCTACCATAGATATGAAGGAGATCCTTCAAGGGGCGAATCCAAAAGGGCTCCTACTGCGGTGGTAACCTCTTTTGATAAAGAGGTAGAGTGCATTTTGGCTGATCGCTTGATCTACCGACGTAGTGTTCCTAATTATCAGGAATACTTAGTGAAATGGAAGAATTTGCCTGAGGCTGAGGCCAGCTGGGAGTATGAAGATGCTTTGTGGCAATTCTAAAACCATATCGAACGGTTCAAAGTCGATGGCGTGACGGGGACATCGCAAACTTGAGTGGGGGAGGGTATTACGCCCCGCTCATTTGGCTCCCAAAAATCCAAATGTTGTTACTCATGGCTCTAAGGTCCTCTACTGCTCACCCAAAAAGATTGAGAAAGACCCTAGAATGTGGTGGACATTTCTAGAGTGATCAAGAGAGGTCTTGGCCATGCTAGAAGACTCTAGTTGGTGCTACTAAGTCCTAAAAGGCTCTAGATAAGGCCGGATGGTACTAGATAGGTTGGACGGTCTTAGAAGCTCCTAGAATAATTTAGAAGATTCAAGATAGTGGATGAACCTCTTAGAAGAATCTAGACCATGTTTTGTTCTAGAATTCTCTATGTAAATATCTTTGTAGATATTATAACTTTAGTTGAGAATAATCTAGACCTTTTGTAAGATCATGCCACTTAGTACGATCCTAACCCTTGGTTGGTTTAGGCTTTGCCTATATAAAGGACCCCTTGAGTTCATTTGTAGACAAGTCTCATTTGTGAGAATTATAAGTATTCTAAAATAAATACAAAGCTTTCATTCATCTAAACTCTCTCATCCTTACCACTTTGTCTCAAAAGCTTACTCTAAGTCCATTTCTTGAGTATTGGTAAGCTGACTTAGTGCAACGGATTGTGCTAAGTACCGCACGATTGTCTAATTTGAGACTAAGGTCGTGACATATAGCTCTAAAACGTGATTTAAAGAGAAAGAAAGAGAGAGAGAGAGAGAGAGAGAGAGAGAGAGAGAGAGAAAGCTGGAGATAAATGCGAAGATTGATAATCAGATTGTACTTCTAGAAACGTGAATATTTGTAAATATTTCAAACTCAGCTATAAATAGACAGAATATGATAAAAAATACACATTAATTTGAGAGAGAAAATTCCACTTATTCTAAATAGAGACAGAGAGATGAGTCAAAAGTTTGGCTCGTTTCTAGAGATACTAAAGAGATGCTTTGTTTTTAGAGATACTAGAGAGACGATCTTAATTATATAGTTTTTTTAATTTTCCAACTTTGATTCCTAAGAGTGTTTCAATGTTTATATATTTGGTAGACGGTTTTATCATATTAGAACTATCTGTTAACATGAGATTTACATGAGTCTTACTATGAAGTCCATATCAATAGACAATCCCGATTGGATAGACATGTCTATCAATAATGTTTCTTTTTATATATGTGAATTTTGCTTATAACATATTTATCTACAAAGATGAATGGTTATAATTACACATAGTAGGCTTCTTATATATGTTTTTTCCTTTCATATAAATAATAATATTATTTACTATAAGGTTGGGGGCTTTTAGTATCAATTTCTATATCTATAGAAGTATGTCTAAAAGACTGAACAAGCTACAGTAAGAAAATTTAATTTATAAGAGCAATAGACGCTTTCATTGCATCAAAGCCATCTATTAATGAGATCCATGTAAGTTTTACTATGGAACCCATATTAATAGACGGTCTTAATAGTCTTCACACCGATTGCGATTAGGTAGATTATGTCTCCATTAATGCACGGCAAACCTGCCCGGTTGGAATATATATATAATTGTCAAAAAAAAAGGTATGATTTTTCTGCAAATTTAATGATATTTTTTCGCCGTACAAAATTATATCTCCACATTTTAAATTTCTGTAAATTTGTACCTATAATGTACAAATTGAATAATTTGTGTTAACTATTTTAAATTATTTTCAATAGATTTATTTTATTAGTCAGCAGAAATAAGATAGCCTTAATTTAAATTCCACGTTGAGTAAGAAATTTACTGCTCAATTTATATGTTAAAGATACAAATTTGTAGAGATTTAAAATGTGGAGATATAATTTTTCACAAACTAAAAGATATGGTTAAATTTACAAAAAAGTTACGCTTCATGGTTTTTTTTTTAGATAACTCATATAAATATATATATATATATATATACACACTAATATTAAGAGGGCACGTACTTGTGAATAAACATTTGTTGTTATTCTTATTATATTAATGTAAATGTTAGTTCAAAGAAGTTAAAAATTTTGATATAATAGAATATAATGATATTATAGTAAACAAAATAATAGCATGTATGCTAACCTATTATTTTCATGCACCCACCATATGAGTCTTGCCTAAAAAGTTTTCTCTATATTCTAGTCTAAGAAAAATAACAAAATTTCATCTTTCCATCCAATATTAACGTCGTTATTTCCAAATATGAATATTATTACGACACTGTTAATAAATATCATGATATTTTAATCCATAGTTATTTATTATTTAACAAGTGACCGAGTTCCTTTAGGTGATGTTTATTTATGTCTCTCAAGTGAATATTAAATTCTCTTCCTTTTTTTTTTACCCAAAAGAACTTTATTCACCTTGTAGGTGGAGGAAATTTGTTACCATTTTAATAAATATTTAAAATCCGGCTGCTTTTGCCATATCCCCAATTTTTTTTCTTTTTTATTTTCCACTCCAAAGTTTGGGTAAATAAAAATAAATAAATAAAAGGGCTGGTTCATTCTATTATCATAAATTATTACCTTTTTTCTTAGTTTTAACCCCTTAATTTAATCTAGAATGTGAACATAATTCGAATCGGATAATAAGTCTTTCACATTTTAAAATTTAGAGTCCTAAATAATATTAGAGCTATAATGCGAACTCCACAGTTGGAATTAACCCAACCTTTTATCAGGAAAACTACGCTTCTTTTTTATTGAATTGGTTCTTAGATGTTTAATTTTTATTTTATGGAGATACAAATAGAAGTTATCATTATCTACGTTTTTTAATAAATAAATATTATTTTATTTCAATAAAAATATTGAATATTATGCTAAAAAGAAGGAAGGAAAAGTGAAAGCAACATGAATTTTCTTCTTTTGTTTGTGTTTGGTACGAGAAAAATAAAGGACGCTAGTTTATTTGTATAGTTATCATTCTATACTTAATTGATTAATTTTATGATATCACGGATTAATTTTTTGATATCACATTAAAGATCATTATGTCCATGTCAATCAAAGTTTTTCTTGAATTTTCCACAATTTGGAAAAATTAAAAATTTGATCAAATTAGAGTTATAAGTCAATTGTCTCTCTTTTTTCCTAAACTCTTTCGTACCAAACAACCGCTAATCACCATACACGATCTTCATATCGCTTCTTCCTCTTACCAAACACACTCAAGATATAATATCATTTTCCCCTTCATATCGCTTCTTTTTCTTACCAAATACACTCAAGATAATAATGTCATTTTTCTCCCTTCATGACGGAACTTTCATTTCGCTTCTCCCTCTTGCCAAACCAAATATATTCTCTAAGATATGATAACATCCTTTGCCCCGTCATGACATAACGTCCATTGTTTTATCCATCCTTGTTAATTATTCTCTTTCGTCACAAGTAAATCCAATAAAACATCTTAACATACAATAACTCATATGAAGACAATGTCAAAGCCTTCTGGTTATGCCTCCTTTTCAGTAGCCCAAAAACACTACAATTTTATTGTGTTTGGTATTTGGGAGAAAAAAGAGAAAGTTACGTTTGTTTACAACTATCCTTAGTGCTAGCTAGATACATAAATCACAGTCCACTCGAAGGACAATGATCTCCCAAGTCCTAATATATTCTACCAAACATCCTTCATACCGTAAATTCACCCGCTCGTCCTTCTATCCCTCCTACCAAACACACAGCTACATTTCCTACCATGCGATTCATATGCACTTCAGTGTGGCCCCTCACGTTTTATCGACTGATGGAAAGGACTCTTGATTAATTGATGTTTTCCCTTTCTTGGAACATCAGATTCAGTTAATTGTCGAAACAAGCACAGTGCATCAAATTGCAGATTTGTGCATTTGCCTTCAAGTGGCAGATCCTACGATTCTGAACAAATATAAGTATTCTTCAAGTACAAAAACTCTAAAAAATTAACAAGATAAGACTGGAACTCGTTCGAAAAGGAAAACAAGATATAGCCAAATGTGTGTGGATACACTCAGCTCTCAATTTGAGGGTTTCTAACACTAAATTCAACTTGACTAAAACCATAGCAGTTCCCCGAAAAACTCAAATCAACCGAGGAAGGACACTCCTTGACAACGGCTACCATCTCTAGACCTGCAAAGACGCACCATTTTAAGATACTTCGTTACCATTATCTGAACCATACTGACCAACCAAACCTGCGAGAACAGCCCAGAGCAGAAACGAGAGGACAGTAAATATAGATCCCACTACTGCTTGACGCTTTTCCCCTGAGCTGCAAGTTTTGTATTGACTTGTTCTTCTGACAAAGGTAAGTAGTATATCCGAGGAGTTGCCTTGGTTTTTCGAAAGAGATCATCTAAAGTAACAATCGGTGGATCAAGCTTTTCTGGCAGTGGAGGAGGAGGTGGAAGAGGAAGCCTTTCTCTTGCTTGAGGAGGATTAGTAAGAGGTGGTGGTGGAGGAAGAGGAGGTGGGGCCACAAGCTGCTGCTGCCTGAGTTGAAGGGCGGGCTGCTGGGGCTGTGTGACCGATGGGGTCGGAGAAACAATAGGAGCCGCATTGGCTGACGCAACAGGAGCTTGTGGAGTCTCCAACCGAGTTTTTACTTCCCGAGGATCGACAAATTCAGCTACAAGAAGCCGCCCACCATTTGGAGGCCACTGCAGGTTATACACAGCATTGCGTGTTTCTATGGCTTCTTCCACCGAAGAGTACTGCACCACAAAATTATGAAATGGATAATTTTTTTTACTGCTTCAAAGCTCGACAAAACTAGAGAAGTGAGACAGACTCAACTGAGGGTGCACATATGGATAAAGAATCTTACAGTAACATAGCAGTGGGTCTTAATGTGATCCATCCAGAAACTGGTAACATTCCCAGTTTTGCCCAAAAGTTCTTGCACAGCTTTCAGGGTAAAGGGTCGGAGAAAACGATCAATTCTGAGGGAAGTGGTTGGAGGTTTTGGTGATGGTGGGACTGCAGAACAGTGAAGACAAAAAAAAAAAGTAAATAATACTTCTAATAAAATTATCCAAATACAGACAGAATATTGAACAAAAACTTACCAGCACGTTCCTTGGGTGAATCCTCATTAGTGACTAAGTCCACTCTAGCAAAGCCCTTAGAAGCAGGGGACTGGAATGAATCCTTGGGTGTAGTGGCAGTAATGTTAGAGCTTTGTGGCTCTGGAACTTTTAGGCTTGCAGAGTTCCAACGGCGCTGCCTCTTTACAGGCTCACTGTTTCCAACCAATGATTCATCTTGAACACCAAAAAAGACAACTACTATGCTCAGAAAATAGAAAGAGTAATGGAATACACCAGTTTTGTTCATCAGGGGAAGAAAAAAACTTCCAACAAAATTACAGGCAAATTACAGTAAGTTTGAAATGGAAGATATGATTAAGGAGAATAAATGAAGGTGAAAAATCTTAATGCAACATATGTGCCTTCGCCTTCTCAACAAAACATAGTGCCTTGAAACACAAATGGCAATGGGCCAAAATCATTATAAGTGGCCAGACAAGGTAACATGGATATCATACAAGGACATCATAATATTTGCATAGTAGTATATACTAACTGAACAGAAATAGTAAAAGGAAACTACAGAGTTTCTAGCAGAAATAAGTGTCTAATATCATAAATGCAAGACGGTTGGCATCAACAAGAACACACATAGCATGCCAAAAACAGAACTTTCTTAAAGATAAATTAAACACATGAATGTTGAGTCATTAATAGAGGAAAAATTAACACAAAAAAAATCAAATTTAAAAACTCCCGATAACGGGGTTAAAAAAATAAAGGAAGCTCTGGCTGCAAAGCTCACCATTAAGCTTTCTTTTCTCAGCAGGTGCAGATGGACACTCTTTATTCTCAACATGAACGTCCTTCCCGTCTGCAGAAAAATCATCTCCCACAACATCAACATGACCCTCCTCCTTCCTATCAGAAATTTCATTTTTCTCACTCCTATAGCCCACATCATCAGAACTATACTTGGAATCAATTTGTTTACTCTCCAGCACATCTTCTTCCATAGAATCATCTCCAGAACTTCTGTCTAAATTTAACTTTTCTGAGTACCCCACATCTAGACTATCATTTTTCTTGCTCAAATCTGCATTAGTACCGTTAGTGTCATCCTTCTCTTCAACGGATGTGTTGCTCTCATGTGGCTCTTCAACATCCATAGGATGTGAATAACCACTGGCTGGAACAATAGTGCTGGATGATGGTGCCACCATCTCCGGCTTAATAACATCTAATTCTAGTTTGACATTATCAGCAATTATGTTATCCTTTAATTCAATCTTTTCATTAATAGACACAGAATCAGTAGAAATAGAATCATATGTTTGGGACCCTAAGTTAGGTCTGACCTCAGATACCTGGTTTTCTGGAGCAGAAACGTCGAGCATGACTTCCTCGGATGTTGGCTTGGAATACTCATTCTCCAACTGAGACTTTGAATAGTCGATTTCCAGCTGGGGCTTTAAGTTGTCACTCTCTACCTGCGGCTTTGAGTCATCACTCTCTACCTGGAGCTTTATATGCTCACCATCCAGCTGGGGCTTTGCATCCTCATTCTCCAGCTGGGACTTTGAATCCTCATTCTCCAGCTGGGGTTTTGAAGCCTCATTCTCCTCCTGAACCTCAGAGTTGGGCAAATCTTGATCTGTTAATGTTACATCAGATACAACACTCTCAGTAACCGTAATGCTGGCATCCACGGTAGTTGCATGAACAACCAATGTCTCCTCCACCACAGTAGAATCTTCACCAACTAGAACATATCCTTCCTGGATATTGCCTTGATCAAAGGATGCAGCACTATTATTACTGTCAACATGAACAGGATGATTATCCCCCTTCCCCGAATTCGTACCACTATCATCCACAATGGCTCTAAGGTTTTCAGAAAGAACTTCCTGTGCCTCCCCACTTTTCACTACAACTGCAGGATGCAGACTAGATTGAAGACCATTATCAGCATCATCCTGAGTATTTTCCCTTTCAATACGAACTGCTTCATCCAAACGTTTTACCAAATCCTCCTTCAAACCCCTGGTTGTCAATTTCCGCTTCTTAAGCTCCTCTTTTAACTCAGTAACCTTCCACTGATCAATTGGTCGATTGTCAAGAATCTGATAAGGTGATGACATTTTTTTGAATTGGAAACTCACGTCCTACCCTGATTACAAGTTATAGGAATAGTTAAAAATCATCTGCACAAAATAATTAAAAATAGAAAAGAGCAAAAAAAATATTTTTTTTGCATAGCGAATACTGCATTGCCAAAACATACAAGTACATGAATTACATTCCTTCATCATAGAAAATAAAGAATAAGTACAAATGAATATCATATACATAATACTGGAACAATATGCTTCCATCACCTACCCGTCCCCCATCAAAAAACTTACTGATTAAAAAAAGGGGAAATTTGACAGACATCCTTATAGTTAACTACAAAAGGTCAAACAACAAAAGGTCAAACACATCAAAAACCCCCAAAAACATAGGTGGGGCAGTAAGGCGCTTGAACCTTTGTCGAGGGTTCTTAAATTGTTGGTTATATAAACATAATTCAATGACATAGGATCTGTCGAGTACCCCAGGAATGGCAGAATTTTACCTAGGTATAAGTATCAATTTGGCCAATGAAAATTTAGCATGACATTTTTTTTATTGTAAAAAATAAGAGAGAGCGAGAGCATCTTTTCATGTACTTTATTATAGCCATTGGATCAGTGATCCAACTGCTAAAAAAAATACTACCCATAGGTAAAAGAAAAAAATACCTATTGGATTGGCAACCATATATATATACGTTTACAGTTGTTCATCGACAAAAATATATAAAGCTGGGTAAAAATGCAATTCATGCCAAAATAAATCGAAACAACAACATTTTCCCATAATCATAATCAATCAGAAGAAGAGGAATTCAACAAGAACCATTCTCTCACCCCCATTTTCTCCATGTTAGGCCAATAAAAAGAAAAACTATTCCACAAAACCACATATCAAAACAATTCAACTAACTAAACCTCGTGTGGCAAAACCAATGGTGTTCGTCTTACAACTCAAAACCAAACCCATGACTCAATTGAAAGAATAAAGCAAATACTCACAGTAATGTTCGCTTCGTAACGCAGCAACAGAGAAAACCCAGAAACAGAGAAGGGTTGGAGAAGAAAACTGAAACCCTAATTTCACAACAGAAAAGCCACCATTAGAGAAGAAAGCACAGAAAACACCATTATCATCTACACACAGCAAAAACCCAAAACTATTTAAGGCTCTCCCTCGAACAAACACGCACCCTGAAATACAGAAAAACAAAAATACTAAAACAGAGAAAACACGTAATAGAAAGATTAGATAAATTCTAGAGAGAGAGACTAGAGAGAGAAAGTGGTTTGGGGCTTTGGGTTTGGATTAAATTGTTTCGGTTTGATTGATTTGGGGAGGGGAGGTATAAGGAAATTGGGTTATCTAGGGTTAGGTTTGTTTTGGTTTGGTTTGGCTTTGGCTATCCGGGATGCGTGTTATCGAAACAGAAACGAGCGGGGACCAAAGTAATTCCCATGGGCTCTCATTCTGAGAAAATGTAGTTTTAGATTTTTTTTTCGGTTAGATACATTCCAGAAATACCCTTCTTGTATGAGCGGTGGACTGTGTGCAATTTGGGCCTACTTAGTAAACCCACTTTATAGGCCTTCAAAGCTTTGGCATTTCTTTGAGTGGGTGTCCTTGTTTCACACTTTGTTTGAACAAATGTCTGTTTTCTTCCTTTTATAGCTACACTGCCGAGTATATCTATTGTTATCCTTGCTATGTCCAATTCACTTATATATCAACTTTTTTTTTTTCAGTGCTCTTATATACTAGCTTTAATTTATGCAATGAATATATAGTTTTTATGCTAAGTACATGGTACATCAAACTTTATATGTGGTAGTTGGTGTATATATATTATATATCAGTATTTTGTTAGATCATTTGAAAAACAGACATTTATTTAAAATAGGCCGACAAATTCAATTTTTTTTTACTATAAGTTCTTTTCCTTTTTTCCAATTTTAATCTTTTATCAAGAATTTTAGTAATTGATCGTGAATAATCCATATTGCATTTACTCTATTAAGAATTTTAATAAGAAATGGTTGTTTTTCTCGTTCTAAGATATGATTTGAATATACATCATTATTTTTGGATATAACTCTTGCAACAAATGTTGAAATAAGGTAATTTTTGAAGATAGCTAAGAGGCACTGCTACAATCCATTTGCTGACAACTTTCCCAAAATTACTCGTTATCAAGGAGTAAATAGATCAAAAAGATTCAGATTCAGGAAGTCACTTTTGATAATTCTTCATACAAGAATATTATGTACTTTCTCTAGCAAGATTGCATGGGTGATTGCTTATTCGGCTTCATATAAATTGCCCATTATCTCGGGACTTGGACAAAGAAACTTTCCTTCGGTGGGTTATAAATACAAGAAGATAACACGAGAATAAAATTGATACGTGCAGAATAATTGCATTAAAATGTCACCAAAAGCCTTTGATATTGAAAAGTGACATTAATTATCTCATATCGAAAATGTATTTTCATCTATCATTTATTCATTTCCCGTGAGAATGTCATTTACTGTAAGGAGACAATACCAGATAGAAAATTGCTAAATATCAAATGACTATACTCCACACATAAATAAGGAGACAATAACAGATAGAAAATTCATGACAATAAAATTTTTAGACACTTTTTAAAGTTAGCTGAAACAGTATGAACATTGTAAATGTGCATTACAGAACTTAGAATAATCCTATTCAACAAAAACTTCAACCATAACAATCACCAATTTTCACTCTCTAACAAAATTGTGTGGCACCTTTCTAACAAGCAGGAACAACTTCTGATCACGCTTAAACTCGGTACAGCAAGAAGGATCCCCTTTCAGCAGCATTTGAAGCCCGCCAAACGAAGCATATATACCCCTGAAGTGAAAGACAATCCAGTAAAAGGCATTTTAGTTTAGACACTTAACAACGATGCTAAACTAGGAAAAGTTCCCAATCTATTCAAATGGAAAAGAAAATTCTATGAAGGATCATAGGAACCCAGCATAACTGCATGAGATACTTTCTTCCTATGTGTGTGAGTGCAATGTAAGTATCATAAGAGACAACGATTGACTGCCAAGTTACACTACATACACTTTAAACTCAGATCCTGAACCATCTTCCGCCAGATTATACACCAACCCGTGCATGATGTACTCAAACTTGTCTAGCAGAGATTTCTGCTCAACCTGGAAATGAAGCACAGAGCAAGGACTTAGTAGATGATTTGGGCAATTCATTTACTTGATAATCACATTGGAGGAAAAGACTTGATAAAAGCATAAAGAACGTGAACACAACAAAAACGTTATTTACACTGGCCTAGTTGTAAGGACAATCATATCAGATCAGAGGAAAAGACTTTAGAACAAGTATAAAGAACATAATAATAACAAAAAATTAGCTAAACTAGCCTACTTATAAGGTATTTTCTTATTAACGAGGCTTAATGCATGCGACCCCACACACCAGGAAAAAAAGCTGATGTGGCTAATTAGGAGGGTCCAAGCTCCTACCTTCCCACCTCAGGCTAGTCCAACTAAAATTAACCCTCGTACCAGAAAACAGTCTAAACAAAATTTCTTAATAACGGCTGGATTCCTCAATGTCTTTCTTTAAACTAATCATTGTTGGACTTTAGCACTTTGCAAGTTATTATCCTATAGCTAGTTACTCTCGTCTCTATTCTCATTGTTTTCCCCTAACTAGATCTCTCTCTCCACTAGTCTCCTGTTTGATCACACTTTCTTTGCTGGTGTACCTCCACCTACTCTCACTCTTAAATCTGGTCTGTGAACTGATGTTTGCCTCTTGAATATTCACATTTACTGAAACTAAGTGAGCACCAACCCAGTTCAACTCGTGAATATATATATATATATACATATATATTTCTCGCACGTGCACCCACACACACCAAGTGCTTTCTTTAAAACTTCATTCGGTCAGTTTCACTCTCAATCTACACTTAATTGTACTACAACTTTGTTGGGAAAAAATCACCTTCCCACTAACTTACTGTATATGTGAAGAATACCTTCGAAAATAAATGCATTAATAAAGTAGCACAATAAGACACAAATTTACGTAGTTCGCTCATTTTGGAATACGTTCACGGAATTACTATAGATCTTTCACTGTAGGGACAAAATTTTTTACTAGTGTTTACAAACACTCACTCACAACTTTAATCCCAAATATATCCAAACACTTTCTCACAAGTATTCTCTCACTCACATTATACTGTCACTTTTTAAAACCTCCTCTTACAAGAAGAAACTCCACTTTCTTTGATAGGAGCAACAAAGAGAAAAGAAATAATTTAATTAGAAGAGAACTTAAAATGCTTCTAATTTTTGGGATGCTTCGATGGAATTATGAAGGGGTCTATTTATAGGCCACCCTTCCCCCTCACACGGTTGACAGTCTACAATGGTTGCCCATTCTCAACAAAAATGAGCTGATAAATTTGATGTTGAATTGTCAAGCCAACAATGTTGACTTTCCACAATAGGTGGTTGCCCATCCTTTTTGACCTCAACAAACTTATGGCTGGATTAGATTTTCTTTTTCCCTCTTTCAGCTGAATCCTTAAAGGGTGATGCCTCCGTATAACGTCGGGGGTTACAACTTCCACACATGTCAAATCGATCTCTACCAAAATTTTAACATGGTATGTGGATGTCTCATGAAGTGGATTGCTCATGTCCCGTGATCACCACGGCGGGACTGATTTAATTCCAAGAACTTGTGAGGTAAAAGATCCTCACCATCCCACGTAGTTTACCAATGGTTGGTATAATCCACATGGGTTTACCGAAATGATAAAATCAGCTTGGTTTTTTACGAAGCCCTCTATATGCTTAATGTCATGATCAATATGCTCCTAATTGATTTTAATACAATAGTTTGCTCGAGGAGAATCATCAAAAACTCCTGAATAGCTCATGAAGACCTGGGCTTTATCATTGTTCTGACGTATCATAGTCATCATATCATACTACTAATAATATATTAGATAATGACCATTTCACGAGGACCAATAATTAGACAGAAGGTCAAGAAAAAAGAGAACGTCCCTCAAATATAAAAATCACGAGAAAATATCAATCACAATGGGAAACAACAGCTTAAATCATTAAAATAAATTAAAATATCACGATAATGCTACATCATTTTCATGTTATAGATAGTACTGTGACCATTTAGGGAAGAACTCATTGATAAGGGACATCACTATAATATCAGAAGGGGAACTGCCCTCGTTTGTAGTAACTTTAGCATGCAAAAGATGTCAATAATATTATTTTAAGGAAGCAAGATTATCTAGCGAATTCAGAAATCTTCAAAGGCCACATTTACAGAAAACTTAAATGTTCATGAAAAAACAAACAAGCAACTAGCATCGATGAGTCTCCACCCTTATTGGTTTGTTATGGTAATTAGTTAAATGGTTAGTTTAGTTAGTGATTAGCTGTAATCATCAGTTAGTTGAGGGGTGAGTTATCAATAGAGTGGGGATCGGTTTTGCGAGGTTAGACAATTGTTAGTTGAGAAATTGAGAGATGCGCTCTGGTGGGAAAGAGCTGAACCTCTCGAATCTTCAGCAACCCTTCTATTGTACATAATAATTCAATAAATAAGTCCTCTTTGGTGTTCCATAGCGTCTACTGACTGATGGGTGCATTAGATACCTAGGATTCTATTGAGGAGCAATTTGCAAGTCAGGTCCAAATTATAGTTAATCAAAGTTTTACAAAAATGGGAGCATAAATTAATAGAGGAATAAATTTACCTGCTTCTCGTAGCTAGTAACAGGTGCTCCATCCCAATTAAGTGAGGGAGATAATACCATCAAGAATCTATCTCCTTTCTTCATTGGATATATCTCGGTATTCACATCTAGGTGCATCAACATGCCATGCTTTTCACTCTGAGCTACAATTCTACTAACTAAAACAACAGGAACATGAAAAAATGGAATGAATTCCAAAACAACAGGAACATGAACAAATGGAATGAATTCCAAAATTCCAATATACAGATCCCAAAATATGTTAATGATTTTAAAACGTATATAATGTTAAAAAAAAAAAAAAAAAAAAAAAATCCCGATAATAACAACTTTGGTCAATTTCCAGAGCAAAGTTGGAGAAGTGTCAATAGGTTTTCCATTGAAAATAATCTAATGCACCACCTTAACCCAAAAAGACTTCCTAGAAATACATAAGATACACTAACAAAAGATAGATTTTCCCATATGCATATCATGATCAGTCTCATACTAAAATACCCAGACAATGAAAATACAAATTGAATTAGAGAAGAATGCATAAATAAATGACAAGTATTGAAGCAGTTTCTTGACGAGAGAGCAGCAATAACATCAAAAACATACCTTTATCAAACTTTTCACCATTTGGGTTTAGGCTCTCAACCGAGAAAAAATCGTCAAAAAGAAAATCAACCATCGGTACAGGGAAAAGCGTCCCTTAACAGCTAATAAGTCACCTATCCAAAAAAAGTAAAGAGGGAAAGAAAGAAAGGAGAAGAATCAAAGAGAGAAAACTACCCAACAGTTTACCAAAGCAAAAAACCAAGCAGACATCTTCGACTTGTACAAAAAGAATAATAAATAAACTGATCACGATGAAATTTCTCTATTTTCTCAGCAACCAAACAGGTTAAAAAGAGTTCAAAATACAACCCAATACAACAATCCAACTATACATACAAATCTCACAACTATACTCAAAATTCCTCATCAGCAAAATCATTTTTACTTGGATAAGAGTAATAAGACACTCAAAAATTTTCTACGAGGCAGAACCCTAATCTATTCCAATTCAGATGCAAATGAAATTGTTTGAATTTAAACCCCAGAAATTGTTTGAACTTTTTTTGGGTAAAAGAATAAAACTGATGCAGATGCAAGAGAAGAGAAAAAGGAGAAGGAAATTTCGAGGCTACCTGCTGTAGATTGAGTCGAGCTCGTCAATTGCCGGAACTCGTCGATGGCAGAGGAGGAATCTGATTGAGTCAGCTTCAAGCTTCGTCCATGGCTGGAGCTCGTCAATGGTTAGAGGAGCTGATCGGATCGAGCATCGTCAATGGCTGCGCAGAGGAGGAAAGAGCACGGGTCTGGGTTTCGAGTAATATCCCAAAACGATAAAAAATAAATAAAATCGTTTTCTCAATTTTAGCCATTTTTTTGAGTCGGCTTGAAAACAGTTTTGTGATACAAGCCCACCAAACAAGTGTCAAAGTTTTTGACTTTAGGGGGTGGATCCGAATCTAATACAAAACTGAGATTTCTTTGATTAAATTAAGTGAATCATTTTTTTTTCCATAATAAAATCTCCGATTATACTAATTTTTTAAAATAAATTATGAATTTTTGACAACAATCCTGATAGATTTTAACGTCAATAATAATCTTCATAAATTTTCGATGAATTGTATCTTAGACAAATTCTTCGCAAAAATTGTAGAAGGTGAAAATTTTAGTTAAATGTTTGAAAAAAATACCTACTTAACCCAATTTCTTTCGGTTACGTACATTCCCGAAATACCCTTCTGGTATGAGTGGTGGACTGTGTGCAATTTGGGCCTACTTTGTAAACCCACTTTATAGGCCTACAAAGCTTTGCCATTTCTTTGAGTGTGTTATTGTTTCACACTTTGTTTAAAACAAATGTCCGTTTTCTTCTTTTTATGGCCACACTGCCGAGTAGATCTATTGTTATCCTTACTATGTCCAATTCATTTATATACCAGCTGTTTTTTTTCAGTGCTTTTATGTACTAGCTTTAATTTATGTAATGAATATATAGCTTTTATGCTAAGGACATCGTACATCAAACTTTATCATTTATACTTTATATGCGGTAGTTATATATCAGTCATTTTGTTATATCGTTTAATTTAAAATGGGCTCACAAATTCGATCTTTTTTACTATAAGCTCTTTTTCGTTTTTTCCAATTTTAATTTTCTATCAAGTATTTTAGTAATTAGTCATGAATCGATGAATCTATATTGCATTTATTCTATTTAGAATATTTATAAGAAATGATTGTTTTTCTCATTCTAAGATATGATTTTTTTTTTACCTCTTTAAGAACCGTTCGTTTTGCTTGCACCGGAGACCAAGATCAAGCAATCATCCTAACTTTAGCAACTTTGACAACTTAAATATATATCAATATTTTTGGCTATAACTTTTGCTACAAATATTGAAATATGGTAATTTTTGAAACTGTGGATAGCTAAGAGGCACAGCTACAATTTATTTGTTGACAACTTTCTCTAAATTACTCGTTATCAAGGAGCAAATAGTTTGAAAAAATTCAGATTCAAGAAAAGTTACTTTTGACAATTCTTAGTACACAAAGATTATTATGGACTTTCTCTAGCAAGATTGCATGGTTGATTTCTTATTAGGCTTCATATAAATTGCCCTTTATCTCGGGCCTTGGACAAAGAAACTTTTCTTGGCAGGTTATAAATACAAGGGACATAAATTTACACTTTAGTAGATGTTCATGCCTACTTTCTTATAGCTAAATGTTCAAGTTATATATGTTGATATTTTAGACCAAAAATACCTCAATACTTTTTTATAGCTCTATAGATCCCGACCATGTTATCCTCTCTCCTCTGGCAACCTTTGTTAGCATCAATCGTCACTTTGTATTTATTTCGTCGGATCTCTGTCCTCTCGCTTGGCCTGAGCACTATGTTTCTTTGGTTGGGGTCTCATCAAGCTCAGTTCTGCCAAATCTTATAATCAAATACACAATTATTAGACCATGATTCTGATCGTAATCGATCTGAAATGAGACTGAAATAAATCACAGGACTAAACTCATGCAATGGAATTTGAAGAACAAGCCTCTAGTTTGAGATATATATATATATATATATATATAGTATTTGTGAGATTGGGAGAAGAGAGGATTTGAGAATTTGATTTTTTTTTTAGGAGTTTTTCAATGTTTATAACAACGTGCTTTTAAGTTTTTTTTTTTAAAAAAAATTGTGAAATTTTCAAAAACTCCAAAATAGGAAAATTGGGGTTTATTTGTCACCACGTTAGTAATTTATTTTTCATTTAAGAAAATGAAATGAATGTTGTGTAAGCACTTTTTGTAAGCACTTTTTAGGATTTAAAGATAATATAAAAAAGTTAATTAACGAAAGTCAAATGAGTCATTACTCATTAATAAATTTAGCAGAAACGTCTTTAAAAAAAGGAAATAAATTGGTATATATAAAAGAAAATAAACATTTGCAATTAAAAACTAGAAAGTCCAGAGAACAATCAGTAGTATTTTATATGTATGTATATAATTTGTTAGATAAAATTATGCATATAGTAGATGATTTTTATATTATGTTAAATTTTTTAATTGTGTTAATGTGTTGTTTTTTCCAATTGATAAAATTATAGTTGTGGTAGATATAAATTAATATATGTAAGATAAATACATATATATATATATGGTAGATAATTTTAATATTATGATAGAAAGCTCTTTTGGTTGTGTTAATACGCTCTCTTTCTTCCAAATAATAATATGGTTGTGGTAGATATAAATTATTATATTATATATAAAATTATATATATGGTAGATAAAATTATACATATGGTAGATAATTTTCATATTGTGATAGATTTTAATTGTGTTAATGCCTTATATTTGTGGTAGATAAATCTATAGTTGTGATAGATATACATTACTACATAGCAGATAATTTTAAGGCAAAAAACTAAAAGCAAAATATTTTACTATGAAAAGCGTTAAATAAAGATTAGTGTATGGTATAAATAGATTGTAACTATATATACATTATATTGAAGTCAAAATATCGTTGATGTGTAGAATTTGATAGACGAAAAATTGTTCATGGTATATAGAAAATTCAATATGGTAGATAAGATTATAAACTACTAAAACAAAAACTCATGAAACACAAAATCTAGAATATAATTTTTATTCTATGGTATATAAGATTACAAATAAAGTATATATGAGTCTGTATATATCATATTGAAGTTCAAGTGTTGTTGATGGGTAGAATCTGGCACATAAAAAATAGTACATGGTATATAGAAAATTTAACATGATAGATAAGAATATGAGCTGTGAAAATAAAAACTCGTGGAACTAGAATCTAGTATATAACTTTTACTTTATGATATATAAGACTATAAACAAGGTACATATGACTATGTATATATCATGCTGCAATTTAAATGTTGTTGATGAGTAGAATCTAGTAGATAAAAAATAGTACATAGTATATTAAAAATTCAACGTGGCAGATAATAATATGAATAATTAAAATAGATACTCATGAACTAACTTTACTATATAGTATATAAGATTAGAAACAAGGTATATATGACTAGTTCTATTTTTTGAACACGTGAGTACCATAAATAAAAAAACTATATATATATATATCATTCCATATATATATTACCGAAATATACATACTGGTAGATAAAAAATACTACAAGATATATTATATTTTCAACTTGGTATATATTATTATGAACCAAAAAAAAATCATGAAATCAGAGAGAAACTAAAACGTACAAGCCGGTAGATAAAAAAATACTACACGGTATATAGAATTTTCAACTCACTATATATATCATTATGAACTAATAAATTAGAATATCATGGAACATGAAAACTGAAACATAACTCTTAACATTTGGTATATAAAGATTTAAATTAGGTATAATAAAACCATGTATACCGCAGAAATAAAATAAAAAAACATAATAATAACAATAAAAGGCAAAATCCCCAATTCATTCAATAAACTAATATAGAAAAATTCACAATTCAAGAAAAATTATACCTCAATTATTCATTCACTCTATACAACACCACTGGAAAAATAGACATCACAAGAGATGAAGAAGCCACCAAAAAAAAAAGATAAAATCATTGGAAAAAAAGGCAAAATGACTAGAAAAATTGAGAAGAAAGAGAAACAAAGAGTGCGAAAAAAATTGAGAGGAAGAATGCAAAGGAGAGAAGAACAGAACCGCAAAGAGAGAGAGAGCGCTCTAATCAAATAGGAAGGAGAGAGAAATCAAATATCGGTAGAGATAGGAGATAAAAAACTCTAATGAATAGTAAAAAGAACGAGCTCAAACGAAGCGTACATGGAGAAAAAGAAATGAAAAAAAAAAAACAAAACTATTAAAAAGGGTAAATACGAAAAAGCATAAAAGACCTCAGCTTATGATTTAAAAAAATTGGACATTTTGTTATAAAACTTAAAAAGTGATCATCTACTTAACAAAATTTAAAAAAGTAAATATCTACCTAAATTTCACTAAATATACAATTTATAGCACAATTATCAAAATTGATACGTGCAAAATAATTGCATTAAAATGTCACCAAAAGCCTTTGATATCGAAAAGTCACATTAATTATCTCGTATCGAAAATGTATTTTCATCTATCATTTCCTGTGAGAATGTCATTTACCGCAAGAGAGTAGTGTCAACCGCCAACAACTAGTATTGTTTATTTTCTTTTATTCGGAGTTTAACATGTGGAGATGCCCCATACCGCCCACACGGTTGTTTGTTTCTATTTATGCTAACTATACTTAATTAATTACTGTATAAACTAATCACCAAAAGCATCCCAAAAAAAAGCTTGAAAATGCTATTACCGATAGATATTAATCTATTATTTTACACTCTTACCACATCTATATATATATATATATATATATATTATCAAATACACGTCAAAGCACATGAGTTTGCCTAGTACTAAAAGACTTGTGAGACTTGAGAATAGCCAACCAAGAAATCCGTAAAAAAGAAAGAAAGAAGCAGATAAAGATAACTGATCGTGAACAAAGTGCCCCAATAAGACTAGCTCAGGAGTTCCCGGAGACATAATAAGTGAATAAGTAAATTAAAAGAAAAAGGGTCGAGGAGGAGGGAGGAGGGGAATAATGATCATTTCCTAAATAAGAAAGTTAAAAAAGCGCCAAAAATCTCAAACCCTATAAAACATATTTATAATTTATAACTATCGATCTTAGTCCGAAGACCATTTCTACTTGTTTCATCATGGCCACGAGGGACATAATACGAGAATTGCTTCTAGTGCATTTCACTATGTAGATAGAAGTACAACATGACTCTTTTTAATCACTTTCTTCATCAGTTTCCTCAAAGCTCAAATGATTCATATTCCTTTCGAGTGGAGGAAGACCATCATCGGAATCGGAAAAACCCTCATCGTCGGTGTGTGATGACTTTTCTGCTCCTGTAGCACCAGAAAGAATCAAACCAAATGTAAGACCAGGTTGTTTAGTTATATTGACTTATTCAAGGAGAACACAAATAAACTGTTAAAAGCTTTGAAAAGAGGCAACCGTCATGTTCCAATGTTTTGTTTTCATCTACACTTATTACCCCCAAAAAAAAAAAGTTTTCATTACACTTTTAGTTGGTGATATTAACTGATGAAAATATTGCGCCACCAAAAATATAAAAGTTAAGCCCCATATAACCAACCGAGGACAGAGTTTTCCTAGTGGCATAAGCAACCAAGAAGAAGCTTACTACATATGACTCGGATTTCTCAAATAAGGATGATCTATTAAATGGTCATGACTTGAAAATTACTTCGAAAGCAACCATTACAACATCACTACTCAAACTTGTAGAATAGTTAATCATGAGAGATGGAATCTTGCCAATAGTGCAAAAGAAGAGTTTCTTGACAACTAACCAGTACCTTCTACTTCCGTAGGAGCCTTTGGGACCTCTTTTTGTTGAGAAAGCCAACCATTCTGAACTGAAATAATAGCAGCACTGGTTTCACACTCGGAATATGCCTTTAGAAGTTCCCTGCATAGGTTAAAAGTGTCAGATATGTAAGCGAATAAAAGCCAGTTGCAGTTGATTACATTGGAAGAATTTAAGAATAATAGCTACTGATAAAAACAAATCATAAGCTGGACGGTAATGCATTTGAACATAAAGTTTGAATCTTCACAATGTTAGTCTTATATTGCATAGAGGGTTTAGATATTCTATCCTTGGTATCTTTCAATCTGACATAAGCTTAGCATCTTGAACATGCACCTAGGTTATGAATTTCGATGTAAAAATCATTTGCATTTCACAGAAATTAAAGAACACTAACAAGCTAACCAACACATACCTGTTGAGGGACAGAAAAGCATGACCCCACTTGAATTTTCCAAGTAGCAAATTTGCAGTTTCCTCTTCCCCACTGTAAAGCCAAATAATAGAAAAATGAAAACAGTAAATCTCATATTTAAGTTATATAACCATCTGACCAAGCAGAAAGATAAACTGAGTTGCTATTGTGAGATAAACCACAATAGAATAGGGGGCCTTTCAAAGTTGTTTTCCAAAACCAAGTAAACCATAACAGAGGCCCTGTATCAATTTAGCAAGTTGAAAGGAAACGAAATGGATGCTTGAGCAAACGGTAAGTCAGCAAAATGGTAACAGAACAAAACTACATCCCATCATTCAAAACCTGCCCAAACCTTAAAATAGTTTATAATGGCTTCCATGATAGACTATGAAAGATGGACCCAAATGAAGACTGTATACAATGCTTTAGTCCTATATTCAATGAATCTTTAGTTCACAACTATTACTAGAGCATGTATCTGCGCCACATAGGATATAGATTAAGTTCAAAGTTCACGTTATTAGCAACCAAAGAAAGGCTTCTCAGTTAGCAAGATAAGGGGAAGACATTTTGCTACCATATTATTAATGCTGCTGATAACGCCTCCACACATGATAGCTCACACGGTCGACCATAATTTACAGGATTTGCCGCCACCAGCCATGGCACTGCAATTCATTGAATTCTAATTTCTAAGAGAAAATAATTAAACATAGCATCCAATGCCCATCATTAGTAAGTCTACAACAACTTGGGGAAAAAAAAAAAAAAGAAGACAAGAAGACAAGAAGTAGATACGGTGGATAGCGATATTTTCAGGTGCAGTAACAATAAATATGAAAAAGCAACTGATTACTCAGATATCTCAAATAAGATGAATTACAGCAGTATTGATCTGGTCTGAGTTTGTATGAGAGAGAAATTTAAAGCGAAGTCAACCGGCATTTATCCTCAAGTTAAAAAATAGTAGCAGCCAACATAATTAGCTAGCACATTACATCATATTCTACAATAGCATTTGTAACAAATCAGTGACTGCATTATCTGTAAGTGACAGCATAGAGCAGAAGCAAATTTGGCAATTGGGGTAATACAGACAACAAGGAAACAAGAAGATAAGAACTTTGGTATATAAATGAAACCCAGCTCTGGGCATACCAGCAGTATTTGTCATGTGTATGTAAGACATGTAAAATATCAAAAGAGAAATCTTAAATATGTTCAACTTAATCTTTTTGATAAAGGGAATAATCTTCAAGTTTAAGTTGCATACAATACTATTTAAGTATTTTAAAAAATCAAAGCTCATACATAGGCGAGGAGCACTGCAACGCAGCTTCACAAATGGTACATCACCCAAGCGTGCCCATGAGCAATCCACAACAGCTAATCCCTTTCGATCTATTAAACTATGATCTTCTCTTGAAACACATTGCATCCCAACTGGACTGCCAAGAGATACAAAAGGAATATTAATAAACAATTTAAAACAAGCATGTGTACCTTCATAAAACTCCCAAATGACAAAATGAACCGTAAGACGTCGGTCACATGAGATTAGTTATTTCATTTTCAGGCAGCAACCGTCTTATGTCGGTAATATCATGTACAAACTCCGGTTTACTTTTAAAAAATTTGGAAGAGCAACAAATTTCTGCAATAATCACCCTGCCCAGCTGACAAGGCCCAAAATTCAAGGCAATAAATGAATTTCATACGGATTAGTTGCAATTAATAGAGGTTCAAGTACTATGGTAGAAAAATCCAATGAAATCATCTATAAATCTGGCTGTACCAGAGCTATAAATTTTATATCAGTCCCATTAAAGTTTACCCCAAAAAGAGGTAGGCGACAGTACCCAACTACCCATCAAACTGATAAGGAGGCTATCTAGGTTTTTGTTGTAGTATGCAAGGAAAACCACTTCAAGTTTAAATTCTCGATATAACAAAACATGACATCTATCAAGAAGTCTAGGTGATTTAAGTACCTTAAAACAATGCCTGCAAAGCCACTGTTCACACGTATCTCCTGCATGAAATTGTTAAAATGTCAAGATTTCATAACATCCTGGAGAAGACGAATATCCACACACAATAACAGAACTTTCTGATATATCGCAACTACGCATCAACTGGGTGATCCCATCTAATTTAAAATGAGACCAAAACTGGTACTACAAATTAAACTTAGTCGTCAGAAAATGAGAACCTAGAAGTACCAACCGTCTTTCAAAATTTAACCAAGGAACAAAATTAAGCAGTAACAAAATTTCGTGACCCAATGCAGTTGACAGCTGATTCTTAAATAAGTACACAAGATCAACATTTGCTGAGCAGAATCCTATAGCCGTAAGATAATTCTTGTATTTATTTGGATTAAATTTATTAGAGAACTAATGTCCGCCCAACGTAAGACATGTATGTACAAACGCACAGTGAAAAATTATTAGAGGAGGACAAAAAGTGAACCAGATACTTTCTTTAATCAGGCCAAATCTTGAAAGCTTGCGTCCCGTGCACCTTTTTGCATCACATTGCCCAAAATCCTGAATCAACACAGTAGAAACCCAGTTGAGAACAATCTTCTATTCTATAAAAGCGGGGACTTCGCTCAACAAACACAGAGCGTTGTGCTGCTATGATTTCCAAAACTTTTACATCAGAAATAACTTATCATACACAAAAACCGATTAAAATTCAAAGGAAGAGCAGCAGAAAAGATAACCAGTTCCAAATATTTCGGATCACATAAATTATCCAAATTGACTATAGCCGTAAATTACATAACTAAACAGTATGATAGCTGACCAAACATTTTCTGTTTTTTCATAAGACCCTAACAACAAATACTATGGTGTAGCTCAAAGCGCCGACTAGTGCTCCAGTTTCCTCTAGTATACTGTATACCCCACCAACAAATAATAAACAAAAGAGATAAATAGTGATAGAAGAAGGCATACCCACATGGCAAGTTGAATTTTGGGACCTGGTGGCTCCTCTTCTGCAGCTGCAAGAACAATAAAATTTATCAGCCAGCATAAAAATTTGAAACTTTACACCACAGAGGGAATACGTCGAACACCTTATAGGCAAAAACAATTGAATAAGGAAAAACAAGTTGAAAAACCTTCACCACCTTGATCGGACTGTGGGAGCTCGTCTTCACTGAAAACCCAGTAAAAGAAACAAGTGATACAACATATGGGTAACAACAATAAACGAAGAGAAGAAAACAAAAGAGGAAGTGGGTGGGCCTGAAACAATGACGAGAGAATCTTGCTTAGTACTACTTACAGTGGAAATTGATTACGGCTCCGACTGCCATCCCCACGATGAGAATTATGGCTCTTGAATCGCCTTGGCCTGTTGTGACCCATTTTTTTCGAATGCTTTTTCTCTATCAGCCTCCCCGGAGTGGACAAACTGAGTTTCACAGCTAGTTTACGATTTGGCGAGTCGGCGAGTGAAGTGAACAGGCATACGCATAGGTCTTCTTCTTCTTTTTTTTTTTAATAAAAAAAATAAATAAAAAAAACATTCTTAAAAATGTTAAATACGAAGAAAAAAAAATTATCACTAAAGTATTTTTAAAAAATGAAAAAAAAAACATATATTTTCAAAATTTTAAAATAAGTATTTTTTATTTAAAGAAAATTATCACTAAAATAGATCAAATAGTTCAAAAGGAATTAGTAAAATTAGCATTCTCACTCCGTACAAAGTAGCTAGGTGTGAATATGAAAATGAAGTACCTAAAGGTGGTCCATATAGGAATAGTTGCTTTAGCCAGTGGTTGGGTTGGGGCTTCTGTAGCAATTAACCAAGAGATAGGCAATGTAGAACGAAATGGCCAAGAAAAGTAGGAGGATAGACCGCTAGCTGTGACATCGCCCATGACATCGAGAGAACTCCGGCACCTATCGTCGCCGTGATATTATGTGCACAAGTCGTCCACCCCTTTTGTCACTTGCCAAATTACCAAAGTTTTTTTATTTTTATTTTTTTCTTAATTTGTGTTACAATTTTAGAGGAATGAGTTTTTTTTTTTTATTATTATTTTTTAAAGAAATTTTAGATCTTCTATTTTTATTTTTTAGTGAGGTCTACCTTAAGTTTATATGATAAGAGATAAAATATTAATTTCAATTTTTAAAGTTTTTATTAAGTAATATGATAATTTAAATAAAATGTATTTATTTTGAATTTTTAATAATTCAAAATATTTTTTTTTTATATTTTTTAAAATAAATGATATTTTAGTAATAATTTCTTTTAAATAAAAAATATTTATTTTGAATTTCTGAAAATATAATATATTTATATATATATATATATATATTAAAACAGGTGATATTTTAATGATAATTCTCAAAAAAATAAAAAAAAAACAGTAAAATGTTATAGTTTATTTTGTAATACCACTGACAACATCTGTAATATATAGACTACTAACAAATTATGCAGAGAGAGTTTAGAGGGTTGGTGGCCCCTCTCATTTTTTTAAAATTATATTTTTAATCTTAATTTTATTATGTAAATTCATAAAAAAGAATCATAGCCTTCCAAACTCATTGTTTCTTATTCCTCTTCATTTCTTTTCCTCTCCATTTTATTTCCATTCATTCTCTTTACAGAGGAGTAAACGTGATTTAAAATCTAAAAAAAATATTATTTGAGTGCAC
>JXTB01000089.1:397698-407786 GCA_002914805.1 Parasponia andersonii
TGACATTAGAGTAAGGCCATTGCTATCACTCTTCAAACAAAAAAAAAATCTAATGTAAATATTATCAGTAGTTTGTCAATTATCTTAATTTTTATTGTTTCTTTCATGTCCCATTAATTAGAAATTTGCCAATTAGAAACCAATCCGCATGTGCAATTTAACCAATCCACCAATTCATGCGATTTGAATTGATTGATTCAAATCAGCCAGACCGGCCATGAATTTCGCGGCCGATTTAAGCGATTTTCGTAATTTGAAAATTTACAAAATTTGAATTATTATAATATTAACTAAATACTCATATCTAAAGTCCAAATATCAAACCCTAACTATTGATGGGTTGGGAATTGGATAACAAAGTGTTAAGCTTAATAGACGTAAAGGTTAGAATACTTATAAGTCATACATGGGCTTAAACTTAAACCAACTATATATATATATATATATATATAATTGACTGGTTAGGTTTAAAACTGACCAATTTTTTCCAAAACGAGAACCAAACGAGCCAAATTGATTTTCATATTTTCTAATCTATAACCAACCATTTAAAAAGAGAAATCATATGATTTGGTATAATTTAGACTCGATTAGACGGTTTTCACGATTTGATGATTATTTTGAATACCCTTAACATGGTGTTATTTTAACAAGTGAAAAAAGAAAGCAAAAAGTGGAACACCGGTGTTGGAACGGTTTTCACCAGCTATCCACGTGTCTCTGAACTGCTGATTTTGTATCTTCCAACTGTCCACGTATCCTTCCTATCTCAAAGTACTTTTGACTTCAGGCAGGGTCGGAGAGGTGAGGGAGGCCACCTGCAAAGACTCTCCGATCCTTAAGTCAGTTGTTTATCTTTGATTCAGGGTAACAAAGATTTAGTTTTTCTCTGTATGAGTATATCTTTGTCTCTTGCTCATAAACTTTTAAATATTTCTTTTAATATGCGTACATGCCTCCTTTCTTTTCAGGAATGCATGGCTCATATATTTAGTCTTGGAACTGTGAACCTCATGGTTCTTAATCCCAGGACCAAGTACCTTTTCTCATCAGGACTTACTCCAGAGATCACGAGCCGTGATTACCGTGATTCTCCATGTATCGCCGTGGCCTAGTTTCTGCCATCCCCTATGGCTCGAGCCTGTCAGGGACGAGACTTTGACAAACCACTGTTCTGTCAGGATGGTTTGTCCAGTGCGCGTACCTACCCAGGATCGCATTAAATGTCATGTCTGGGTCTGGAATAGTGCGCTACCGTTTAGGGGTCTTCTGGCGAAAGACCCTCGAGCCTCCTAACCCTCAGCTGTCGAGGTAGGAAATGAGCTAGGCCGAACCGGTCCAGGGTCTGGAATGGATTTGGCCCTGACCCCTGACAGCCCATGGGCCCATATGGTATCACGTGCAACTTGTGTAGCTTTTAAATGGTCACTCTGGACACGTGATGGATGACGTGCACCTCTCGTGACCTGTTCTGCCACGTAATCGTCCACGTGGTACATGATCTAGGAACGGGCCCCACAACTGCCCTCATTTCCCTAGTTGATGGATTCGCATCCATCAAGTGGGGAAATCGTGTCTTCAGCCCTCCAATCTCAGGGGTACACTTATCCCCTTACCATTATTTCTCCTCAGTTACCAAAGCTGACGAACGCTATCCCGTGTTGTGACTTTTCAGATTTTTGAAATTCCTGTGCTTCAGCCTTCCTCACACCACTCCTCTTCAAGGGGGGACTTTTCGGCTCCTCTTCTATAAAAACCACATTTACGCTAATTTGTTACTTTACCAAAATCTCCAATCATTCTAGTTTCCTAAAATCTTAGGGTTTCTGACTTCTCCCCCTACTAGAAACTTTTGCTCCTTTTGATCGTATCCAGAACGATGGCCTCGAACCAAAACCAGAAGCTCTGCCCTGTCGTGGATTCGGAGTTGGATTCGCTGAGGAGACAGTTCTGCTTCCCTGGCGGAGTTACATTGCAAAGGGTCGAGGGTCCCGTGGATTGGTACCTTCGGCCCTCTGCCCCCGAAGGCTCTATAATTTTGGGAAGGAGGCATCTGGAATGGCTACGGTTTCCCCTTCCCCCCCTGATCCATCAGTTATTCGCTCTGACAGGGATCCACCTGATGCAGCTGAATGCTAATGGGGTTATGATCTTGATGGGGCTCTCCACCTTGTCAGTTCTCTATGATATACATATCGACCTGGAGATGGTCTTTTATACCTACAAGCTCACCCTCATCCCCAAAAAGAGCTTCTACCCCACTTTCTACCTCTAACCACTCCCGGGACGCCATATTTTCTGGGGCTTGTCGACTCCTACCCCACTTTCTACCTCCAACCACTCCCAGGACGCCATATTTTCTGGGGCTTGCCGAGGTCGGACAAGCAATGAGACTCCCACTCCAGGCTGTATGCCGTCGGAGGGGCGTGGTGCTCTCCTTGGGTGAATGGGGAGCACTTCCACGTTCCTTCATTTTTTCTGCAGAGTAAGTACTAGGTCATGATTTTTGAGTCTGCGTTCACCTTGTCCGTTATTACTCATGATATTTTTCCTTGTGCAGCCTCTGCGGAAGAAAGTAGATTTGAGCCGCAATTGTCGGCGGGGCGGCTCAAGGAGCTGGAGGAGATCGTCATCTCTGGATCCCCTGGGGATTGCCGACACATCCAGGCCATCCTAAACCCCTAGGTGATGAATATGATGCTTAGGATGATCTCATACCTTCCCTTCCCACTGGATACCTGGGTCATCACAAAGCATCTGCGGAGCCAGCTTGACGTCCCGGCTCTGAACCGGTTCCGCCAGGATGAGCAAAGTCCCATCGCCATAGTGGGTCGTCAGGTTATGGTTTCGAGCCAGCTGGCGGGCCCCTACAACCTGAGCCAGCTGGCGGGCCCCTACAACCTGGTGGCGCCGACTAGCCACGAGCTCAAAGAGGCCGTGAGGCTCATGGCCGAGGAGTGCATCATGCTCCGTAGAGAGGAAGTTGCTGCCCCCAAGAGATTTAAAGGTGAGTTCATTTTCGTATCCTAGAGCTCCATCGATCGAGTTATGGCTGCGTTCTAACTACGTTGCTTGCTCTTTATAGGTTATGATGCAGGCCCTTTAGTAGACCCTTCCCCAGTCAAAGGGAGTGCCGCTATGCACAAGGCTCATTCCAAGGTATCTGCTGGTCGGCATCTTGTGGTGTCCTCAAAGGACGAAGCACCTGAGGTCCCCTCTTCCGACGCAAGCAGACCTCCGACTCGGGAGACGACGGTCATAAAAGTCCTATATGGCAAGGGGGCGCCTTCAAGCCTTCCCGAGGAATCTGCTGCTCCGACCTCTTCTACCCCCAACTCTGGTTCGAAGACGAGCGCGGGGTCTGGTGCTGCTTGCCCCCATGGGGAGATTGCTAAGCTCAGCGGGGGGATCCGAGGTTGAAATCTTGGCTGTCTTCCCCTCCCCCGGTTCCAATAAAGCAGCGTCATGAGGCCGACTCATCCAAAGAGAAGGAAGGCCCGGCAGGGAAGAGAGGCAGGGTTGCCCCCTCTTCCGACAACTATGACGACGAGGCCATGCTGACCCTCATGAGGAGGAGAAGGTCTACGCGCGGCGGCCCGTCATGGGGGATTGGTCAAGATAAGACCAAAAAATCACATTCAGGCGGGGCTCCAAGGGGGGTGGCAAATGAAACTGCCGATGCAGCAGTAGTCGTCGTGGCGTCTTCTGGTGAGGATAAGCCGCCCCTAGCTGTCGCCGAAGGCGCGCTCGGCAACGCCCAGCTTTCTACCGTCCCCACCACCGCTGCTTCGGGAGCGTCGAAAAGAGCTACTGGAGTGTGTCCAGTGGGGGGAGAAGGTGTCCTTATAGTTGACGGGGTGGAGTCGTGTTCCTCAGATGCGGACAACCCCCAAGGAAAGGGTCCAGCTGCGGAGCCTGAGCTGGAGACGCTCTCATTAGAGAACATTGAGCTCGTCACTGGCCGTAACATTGCGCAGGTTTGGATCGTCTGGTTACCACCTTCACGTTTTTCGGCATCCTTGCTGAATACTGACCTCCCTTTTCTTGTATCTTGCAGCTAGCTGCTATCCAGTCCTTCTATTCTTCTCGTGTCAGGGAGTTGACCGGGGAGTTGAACTCCCGTTCTGTGCTGGCCGTGCGGAGCGAGGCCGCCCTTGCCAAGTTGAGGGCTGACTTCGACTTGTATCAAAGCCTGTATGAGGTTAGGATCGGCAGCGCAGTGGCTCACGCTCTGAGTGTCGAGATGGTCAGGCATGAGGAGCTGGTTGCTAAGTTGGCCGAGGCAGAGGCCGACAGGCTCGCTCAATCCAAGGCCCCCAGGCTAGCCCAAAACGAGCTCAGGGTCAAGGAGCAAGAGCTACAGAATGTAGGGGCAGAGATGGGGCTGGCTTTCATCGCTCATGATAGGGCCGTCGATGATGCTAAAAAGGCGAGGAAAGCCAAGACGAAAGCCAAACTGGAGGCCCATTCCCTGCAGCGCAGACTCGACCGGTCCAATGAGGTAAACCGACATCTTTACTTGGATCACAAAAAATTGATGGGGGCTCATGCAGAGTTGTCTCACAAGCACGGTGAAGACCTCGCCGACATTAACACTCTTTTGGTCGACTTGTCGCAGCGGTAAGCAGAGCTGAGGCTGGCGGCACTGAGGGATAGACCGGCGGACACGGAGAAACTGAAGACGAGGTACCAGAGGCAGGTGGATGTCCTTTCTGCGGAGAGCTACAGGTCTGGCTGGGAGAACAGGGAATTCGAAGGCCATGTGGAGGTGGTAATGTCAGACCAGTTTGATGAGCAGAAAGGCATCGAGAGGGACCATTATTCCATCAAGCACTACATGCAGCAGCTAGGGGATGAGATCAACATTGTGTACCCTGTTGATGTGCTAAAGATGCTCGACGAAGAAAAAGACAGGCCCTCTACATCCGCCTCTGTTGCCAAGGAGATTGTCCTCGCTTCCGATTTGCTAGAGCAAGCCTCGAAGGTTCCTGGCGGTCAGCCTGATCTTGGGGCCTTAACTGGTGATGGGTCTGGCGCGGTTGTTTTATCCAGCAATGATTTCAACCCTAGTACGCCACCCTCTGTCGGAGCTGGTCCAAGTGCCGAAACTGGCTGCACTCCTCTGGCTGGAGGTAATTAGGGCCTCTTGCTCTGTGCATTTGTAAAGTTGACCCTTATTGTAACTATCTGTTTAAATAATAGAAACCGTGTAGCTTTCTCAAGTTTATTCCCTTCTCTCACTCTTTTTGTTGACTGCATTTAGAGTTAGGGTTAGATATCGTATATGACGTCATTCCCTTGTCGGCAACGTGGCTGGCATTTGAGTTTGACTCGGTCGTATATGATTTCGAGTTCTTAGTGAATTCTCCTCGTGCTATAATCGACAAGATTAGCTCTGGAGATCGGGATGTAAGTTTCGGCTCAGCCGGTTTTGAGGATGTATAACCTCTGTTATGACTTGTCTTGGCAGAATTCGACCCGCACGTGTGGCTAGACTTCTCTGACCCCAAATGGGAACGCGCCAGGAACCAGCTCCAGGGGTTGGTTAACCACTGTTTGGACCCGTCACTGTAGAGGAAAAGGCCCGGGCTCGGCTCTCATCGGGAGCAAACAGGGTGCTACCACTCTGATGTGTCCCTGCGAGTCCGTCCAAGACCTGCTTCTTACAAGTAGAGCTTCTGGGTGTGCGTCCCTGTCGACCATGCATTTTGTATTTTAGGAAATAATAAATAGAGTTTGGTTTTAGTGCCTGGTCTTGTACTGGACTACTTCCAATGGGTAGGCTCTAACTCTGTTCATTTCCAGTCCATGCGTAATTAAAATACTCTCTAGGGAGGGTCTGCTTCTAACAGGTAGACCCTGACCCCTCTTACCTTTGTCTTGCACGTGGCTAAAATGCTCTCTGGGGAGGGTCTGCTTCCAACAGGTAGACCCAGACTCCACTCGCCTCTATCTCGCGCACGGCAAAGGTGCTCTCTGGGGAGGGTTTACTTCCAATAGGTGGACCCTGACCCTACTTTCCTTTAGCTTTTCTTATAGCTAAGATGCTCCTTAGGGAGGGTCTACTTCCAACGGGTAGACCCTGTCCCTGCTTTCATTTAGCTTTTCGTATGGCTAAGGTGCTCCTTATGGAGGGTCTACTTCTAACGGGTAGACCCTGTCCCTGCTTTCCTTTGAGGGTGGGCCGCAAGTTTTTGCCGCATGGTCTATCGCCTTTCGCATGTCCTCACGGGTCATGGGCGAGCAACGTGATCCCTGTAGTACGATTCTTGATGGGGCCGGCTGACAAGTTTTTTGGTTGTGCGGCTCTTTCTTCTCTGTACATTTTCTCGAGCCATCGGCAAGCCTTTTATTACACGATGTGATTCCCATAGTACGATCATTTTCGAGATCTGCTGGCAAGTTTTTGGTTGCGCAGCTCTTTCCTCTTCATACGTTTTCTCGGGCCATCGGCAAGCATTTTATTGTACGATGTGATTCCCATAGTACGATCGTTTTCGAGGTCTTCTGGCAAGTTTTTGGTTGCGCAGCTCTTTCCTCTTTGTACGTTTTCTCGAGCCATCGACAAGCATTTTATTGCATGATGTGATTCCCATAGTACGATTATTTTCGAGGCCTGATGGCAAGTTTTTAGTTGCACAGCTCTTTCCTCTTTGTACATTTTCTCGGGCCATCGGCAAGCATTTTATTGCACGATGTGATTCTCATAGTAAGATCGTTTTCGAGGTCTGCTGGCAAGTTTTTGATTGTGCAGCTCTTTCCTCTTCGTACATTTTCTCAGGCCATCGACTAGCATTTTATTGCACGATGTGATTCCCATAGTACGATCGTTTTCGAGGTCTGCTAGCAAGTTTTTGGTTGCGCAGCTCTTTCCTCTTCGTACATTTTCTCAGGCTATTGGCTAGCATTTTATTGCACGATGTGATTCCCATAGTACAATTTTTGATTACGCGAATAGTGCATGGGGTCTGCCACTATGGACAGACCCTTTTTCCATAGCAATCCAAAGGATAAATCTGTGTGGCAGAAAACTTGACTTGTTTTGGAATTAAGCTTTTTAATAATATAAGCATTTACATGGGTCTTACAACATTTACATGTGTCTCACACGTGATACTTTTTCAAGTGCTGAGCGTTCCACTTGTTCGGTAGGCTCTTCCCAGTCTTGAGTTCTTTCAGGACATATGCACCATTGTCAAGTACTTGATCACCTCATAGGGTCCAACCCAATTGGAGTCTAACTGCGAAGAATTCCCTGTTCTGACCTTCAAGACCCAATCTCTGGCGTTAAATCGACGAGTGCTAACCTTCTTTGCGTAGTAGGACCTGGCCTGCAGGTGATATGAGGCCAAGTGGACCAGGGCCATGTTTCTCGTTTCTTCCAAGAGGTCTGTATTGTGGCTTAGCTACTACTTGTTCAGTGGGGCATCTCTTACCACTTCGGAGCGAAGGGTCAGGAGGCCAATCTCAGTCGGGATCACAGCCTTTGACCCATAGACCATGGCGAATGGTGTTCTTCCTGTCGACCTCCGCTCCGTGGTTCGATAGGCCCACACAATGGTCGGTAGCTCTTCTAACCACCTGCCTTTAGCCTCCTACAAGTTCTTTTTGATATTGCTAAATATGGCCTTGTTCGTTGCCTCTGCTTGGCTGTTTCCCTGAGAGTAGTTCACGGATGAGAAGCTGAGCCTTATATCATACAGCTCACGTAGTTCCTTAAGCTTAGTATTCTGGAACTGTGTACCATGATCAGTGTGTATCTCTTTCAGAATCCGGTATCGACAGATTATGTTTTTCCAAATGAAGATAATTGTATCTGCCTTACTAACAGACGCGTAGGCTTCAGCCTCTACCCATTTGGTGACATAATCTATGGCCAACAAGAAGTACCTTCTTGCCTTTGAACTTCTAGGGAGCTCTCCGACAATGTCTAGGCCCCATTTGGCAAACGGCCAAGGAGATATGTTCGAATAGAGTTCCTCCATGGGTTGGCGTTTCATGGGGGCAAACCACTGGCACTTATCACATTTCTTGATAAATCGGGACGCCTCGGTCGTCATGTATGGCCAGAAGTATCCAGCCATCAGAGCCTTATGAGCGAGGCTACATCCGCCAGAGTGGTTGCCGCATGCTCTCTATCAGCTTCTGCACTTCGACGGGACCTACACACCACAGCATCGGTCCCATTCTTAATCTCCTATATAGTCGCTCCCCCACAATCGAGTATCTGGCAGCCTTCAATCTGATCGACCTTACTTCTTGGGGGTCTGCGGGAAGGTTTCCCAACACCAAATACTGGGTGATGGGTTTCATCGTCTGCGGAGCCAGATGCAAATACATGGCGTGTAGGGGTCTCCGAAGGGTCCTTCATGTTCTTGCCCTCTAGGAGAATCTATGTGTGTCGGGTCATTCCCCCGATCGACACACTCTTAGCTAGCTCGTCGGCTTTCTGGTTCATCTCCCTGGGAATCTGTTCGATATTGAAACTGCTAAAGTGGGCTTTTGCCCCAATTACCTTAGAGAAGTACCTATGTAATCTCGGCTCTTTTACTTTAAAGTCTCCCCTGACCTGACCCACGATCAACTACGAGTCGGTCTTTACTGCGATGCTCTCCACTCTGAAGTACAGAGCCAGTTCAAGGCCTTGAAGCAGTGCCTCATACTCCGCCTCGTTGTTCGTTGCCTAGAAACCAAGCCTCAAAGCTTTCTCTACTCTGAGTCCTATTGGGGTCTGCAGGACTATCCAGATCCCTGACCTCGAGGTATTCGTAGATCTGTCAGTATAGAGGGTCCAGGCTGAAGGGAGGTGAGGCTGAGACATCTGAAGCAGGTCGTGTAGCTCGTCGAAGGATTTGATTTCCACAAGGAAATCTGCCATAACTTGCCCTTTCTTCGCCACTCGAGACCGATACTCGATGTCGTATATCCCTAGTTCGATGGCCCACTTGGTTAGTCGTCCTGATAGGTCCGGTCAGGCTAAGATTTGCCAGATAGGGAAATCTGTATACACGGTGACCGAGTGTGCCTCAAAGTATTGCCTGAGTCTCTTCTTAGCGATGACCAGAGTGAGGACCAGTTTCTCTGCCATGCTATATCGTATCTCAGCATCCAGGAGCATGCGGCTTGTATAAAATACCGGCTTCTGCTTGCTGTTTTCTTCGACGAATAGTACAGCATTGATTGCTACTTCGAACACTGCTAAATAAGTGTATAGGCGCTCCCTCTCTGCTGGGGAAGCTAGGATAGGCGGATGACTTTAGTACAGCTTGAGATCTGTCAGTGTCTTATCCTGCTCCTCCCCCTAGGCAACAGTGGAGCTTCTCTTTAGGCACTAGAAGAAAAGATTGCATCGGTTAGACATCTTGGAGACGAACCGGCTGAGAGCGGCTATCTTTCCGACAAGGCGCTAGACCTCCCGAATAGTCAAGGGTCTCTGCACATCTGCGATTGAGGACAACTAGGTCAGGTTAGCCTCAATACCCCTTCTGCTCACGATGTACCCCAGGAACTGGCCGAAGGACACCCGAACGCGTATTTCTTGGGGTTCAGATGCATCCGATATTGCCTCAGAATCTGAAAACATTCGTCTAGATGTCCCAGATAGTCCGAAACTTCTCTGCTCTTTACGACCATGTCGTCGATGTAGACTTCTATTGTAACATCCCCTGATTCCACACACGTATGTAAGGGTATTTGCATAATTATTTAGTGAAATCAGGAGACGCTACTCGACTTAGAACTGATAAAATAGTGAAAATTTAAAACTTTTTAAACTTTCTGAGAGAAAAAGAGAAATTTCTCTCATAATTATACATAGTCTAATTTATATGTATATACATACTCACATTGTGGACCTCTCATAAAAATATACATAATGTACACACACTCAATAATTACAAAATCCTCTATTAGAAAACCACAGCGTCAAAATGCTCATATACACAAACCGCGGTCAGAAAGTCAGCGCTCCTCCTCTAACTCACATATCATCTGTACTTTCTGCAATGTAAGAATATTAATGAGTATAAAACTCAGTAAGTAACGTATGCAGATGCAGAGTACATATAACATGAAACAAATGGTCATAT
>JXTB01000089.1:423862-473927 GCA_002914805.1 Parasponia andersonii
ACTAGCAACGATGAGTCTCCACCCTTATTGGTTTGTTATGGTAATTAGTTAAATGGTTAGTTTAGTTAGTGATTAGCTGTAATCTTCATTACTTAGTTGAGGGATGAGTTATCAATAGAGTGGGGATTGGTTTTGCGAGGTTAGGCAATTGTTTGTTGAGAAATTGAGAGATGCGCTCTGGTGGGAAAGAGCTGAACCTCTCGAATCTTCAGCAACCCTTCCATTGTAAATAATTTTTTTTTATTTTTTTTGGACAAGAAACACAAATTGTATTAATCAAAAGGTTAATATAAAGGAAGTGGATAAATAATCCACAAAATGAAACCGACTACAGTAAACGGGTCCAATTCCTAACTACATCAGAGAAAGTAAAACTCTTTAAGTCCTTTGCATCGTAAGACCAAATTGCTACCCAAAATCTGACTCTTGTATTGTACATAATAATTCAATAAATAAGTCCTCTTTGGTGTTCCATAGAGTGTACTGACTGATGGGTGTGTTGGATACCTAGGATTCTATTGAGGAGCAACTTGCAAGTCAGGTCCAAATTATAGTTAATCAACGTTTTACAAAAATGGGAGCAATTAATAGAGGAATAAACTTACCCGCTTCTCGTAGCTCGTAACAGGTGCTCCATCACAATTAAGTGAGAGGAAGATAATACCATCAAGAATCTATCTCCTTTCTTCATTGGATGTATCTCGGTATTCACATCTAGGTGCATCAACATGCCATGCTTTTCACTCTGAGCTACAATTCTACTAACTAAAACAACATGAACATGAACAAATGGAATGAATTCAAAAATTCCAATGTATAGATCCCAAAATATGTAAATGATTTTAAAACGTATATAACGTTTAAAAAAAAAAAAAACCGATAATAACAGCTTTGGTCAATTTTCAGAGCAAAGTTGGAGAAGTGTCAACAGGTTTTCCATTGAAAATAATCTAATGCACCACCTTAACCCAAAAAGACTTCTGAGAAATACATAAGATACACTAACAAAAGATAGATTTTCCCCATATGCATATCATGATCAGTCTCATACTAAAATACCCAGACAATGAAAACACAAATTGAATTAGAGAAGAATGCATAAATAAATGACAAGTATTGAAGCAGTTTTCTTGATGAGAAAGCAACAATAACATCAAAAACGTACCTTTATCAAACTTTTCACGATTTGCGTTTGGGCTCTCAACCGAGAAAAAATCATCAGAAAGAAAATCAACCGTCGGTACAGGGAAAAGCGTCCCTTAACAGCTAATAAGCCACCTATCCAAAAAAGGTAAAAATGGAAAGAAAGAAAGGACAAGAATCAAAGAGAGAAAACTACCCAACAGTTTACCAAAGCAAAAAATCAAAGAGACATCTTCGACTTGTAAACCACGTTCACACTAAATAAAACCACGGCTTTCCTGTCAAAATCAAATACTGATCTTGATCCAATTGTCCCAAATTATACTTTAGTCTCAACTTTGGCGCTTGAACTCGAACTTTCAAATGTCCAATTTTGGCCCTTCAAGTATTTATTTCCTCTCAGTACATGGCTTAGCTCTTAAATATAGTGTTTCAAATATTTGATGCTTGCCGTAACAAAATTCATAACCCCAGCAAACTTTTCAAAACCTTCAAATCTCTTTCATGAGAAACAATTAGCAAAACTCAGTAAGAACTTTTTTTTTTAATTAACTTAATAGAGAGAAAACACTTGGTTATCCAATCCCCTTTTTACCATATCAAATATAAAAGCAACGTTTTTCAAACAATAATGCGAAAAGATGACAGTAGGAAATAACTAAGAGAAAAACTTGTCCCCCTAAAGTTAATCAATAATGACAAATGTATGTAAATAAAATAGCTAAAAAGAGAAAAACCTGCAATATCTAATTTCAAACAATAATTATTACAGTTTACAGTAATCCACGAGTTCAAGAATCAATACACAATTTGACAGTAATCCATAGTTCCACACATCAAAACACTGTAGCACTTCCAATAATCAATTAACAGTAATCCACAGGTCAGTTCCACAAATAACCCAGTAGAAATATTCTTCCAGCTCCATAATCGAGAGAGAGACTGAACTGGGTGGAGGGAGAGGAGCCGATAATCTAGAGGGATTGGGGTGGTCCGAGACGAGGTTCGAAGGCGCGGGACAACTAAAAAGAGAGGAAGAACTAATGCATCCCTGTAACGGACCGGCCTTCTTGGGTTTTTTGGGAAATTAAATACCAATTTCAACCCTCCTCCAAAAAAAAAAAAAAAAACAAATTTCAACCATGCCTCTTTAACCCTGATTTTGGTGATTAAGCCTTGGACTTTATAATCCGAACTAATTTGGTTTTTGAATTATTTAAATTATGATTTGCTGCTAAATTTTTGAATAAAAACATACGTAAGGAGTTGGCATTAGCGTCCAAACGAGAATGTAATAAAAAATAAATTGTAAAAAAGAGGCATTGTTTATATTTTAGAAGATTCTTACAACTGCAAATTTGGATTTCTTTTTTTTTTTTTTGGGTGATTGTTCCCAAATTATATCTCATTTATACCTTTAAATGCTATCATGTATTCAGGAACAGAACTAGAAAAATTTTTCATGAGGAGCAAACACTAAATTTTTTTAAACTAATTTTAAAACACATTAGTCAACATAAACTAATATAAATTTAAATAGCATATTTAAAGTGGGTCCAAAAAAATTATCCGAAATGAAAATAAATTTTTGAATTTAAAAATAATATAAGTAAAGTTTAAATCTTTTTAAAAAATTAGTAGGCCATATTAAGGGTACTATTGAATTTTTATTATAAAATAAGAAAAAGCTATAATTATAAAAATTTAGTGGGCAAATAAAGGATAAAATTGAAATTTCAATACAAACTCAAGGTAAAAAATATAATTTTCAAAAAAATGAGGGGGTTAAGCCTTAATTGGCTTTATCTTTTCACACTTCTTACTTATGTTTTTTAGCATAAATTTAATAATAAATTATAATTTACACTGTTCAAAAATTAAATTATTTCAAAACAGAAAATTTTAGAGGCTTAATTGTCAAATTAGAACTTCAAGAGCCAATTGCCTCGTTAGGTAAAGAACAATTTGTGCCAAATATTTATAAGGGCAATAATAAAAATATCTTTTTGAGCAAAAAAAAAAAAAAAGAATCAGGGTGACCTGTTTCACACTCTTATGCTAACCTACCTCACATTAGGAGTCCAACTTGGACCACCAGGTGGGGTGATAGGGTTCTGTGGTTCCTGTGGTCTGGTGAGATATGAGTGCTCTACGCTATACACAAATAATCATGCTGTGAGAATCAAAAAATACTCTTTGCATCGAGTTCAATCTGCACTCACGGTGACTCGAACTCCCGTACCCATATATGCAAGAACTTTGAGTAGGCTTCTCTATCACTAGCCACCACCACTGGTGTTCCTGAGTTTTTATAAAATGTCTATTTGTCTCGTCAACTTTCATAAATAAAAATATTTTCTCATATTAACAAATCAATGTAAACTTCACTCCCACGTCTAATATGATCAGAATTAAGTAATTTTTTTTAATGACCAAAATATCTTTATCCAAACACAACTAATTAACTGAAAAATGTTTTTTTTTTTAAAATCAAATGATAATAGACAGCCCAATAATACAAAATGGAAATGGAAAGTATAATAATAATACGGAGAAAAGCAAGTGATATTTAGTATTTACCCTTATAAGAAATTGAAAACGACAACGTATTAAACTCGTAAAAACGACTGTAATGTTATAAACGACAACGCTCCTCACATATAGCGTACTTCATTCGCGTTGGCTCTACTCTTTCAGACAGTTCCCTCTGTCGTTGGCGGTGGGTTTCGGCAACGGGCAATGGTTGCGTTCATCCCCAAAACCTGATAGCCATCTCCTTCATCAAATCTCTGATCCTCTCTCCTCTCCTCCTTTACGTAAATCCATCCAGGAACTCCTCAATATCTTAGTGCCCGGCTGATCTTTCGTTATTTTTTTTTTCAGTCAGTCATTTCATCGAACAGTTCTCCTACGTGGAAAACCATGTTGCTGAGGTAGTTGCTTGCTATTTTCAATCTCCAAAACCCTAAATTTTGATCATCGAATATATTAGAATGCTATTATTGAAGTTTGATATCGCCATTGCGTGATGTTTTTCAGGTCAATTTTGGAGTTTTCGTCTCATCGAGCTGTTAGAAGAATCCCAAGGCAGATTACAACTCAGGCATGTGAAATATGTTGTAAATTTGTTAGAAGCAATCATTGTGTATTATGGGTTTTGGGCAAATGTCAGTTTAGTGCAATATGCTGTAGTTAATTGCTTGCCAATTTCGGTTAGGTGGACTGAGAGAGAACAAGACATAGCTCATATGGGTTTTTGCTCGCTTGAACTGTTGGGTCAATGCATTTTTGGGTTTCTGTGCATTTCATTAGATAAATACACTTCTTTGAAAGAAGTTATCAACCTGCTAGGAAAATTACTAGTCTTTTATACTTGTTTTGTTTTTAATTTTGTCTTCTTGATATTCGGAATTTCGGACGATTGCAGAGGATACCTACATTTTTAAGAAGGGAACTATCCACTAAACCCGAGAAAAATGCATCCCCTAACCCTAATTCCACAGGCAAGCCTCCTGAATCTAGCGGTTCTTTATCAAAAGTTGTCTTTGGAAGTGCTGCTGTTGGTGCTGCCGTTTTGGCGGCTTACCAAACTGGATATTTGGACCTAGTTCTTGGTGGTAAGGATCGGCAGAATTCTCTAAAGGATGTTAAGGATGGTGATGAGAACATGGATGAAAAAGATAGTCAGAAGTTGGAGTATCATGCAGTTTTTCCCGATAGTAAAGAAACCGAGGAAGTGACTGATGCTTCTCAGAAGGTTGAGAAGATTGATACTCTTTCAGATCATCCCCATGTTGAAGCTTTGAGTGATAGTCAAGGTGGGGTCCAGTCTCAGGTGCAAGAAAAATCTGAGTCAACCCCCGAAGAAGTTGCCATTCCCAGCAAAGAGAAAGATTTGCCAGATTTTCTGCAAAGCAGCACAATATCTGATGATCAAAGTTCTGTTTCTTGGATATCATCTGAAGAGAGTGTAGAGTTAAAGAGTGCTGAAGAAAACACTAATAAGGGTTCAAATGAGGAGGTCCAAACTTCACCCGTATTCACCCAGAGCAACAAAGCTGAGGAAGAAAGTGAGAAGAAAGCAGTGCCACCGGTGCATTTTACCCCAGAAGAAAAGAAGGAGGTACTTGTTATTTTGACTTGTGTTAATCAACTAATACATGATATTGTCAATGCCCGTTATTTGGCTTTTCCTCACAACGGAACTTGTCTTTTCTGAATGAGAGTTAGGACTTGGCTGAATTTTGGATTACTAATGAAAGTGGAAATAAAAAACTTTGGCTTTACATGAACTTCTGAAACTAGATTTTATTTGATTTATTTTGCTTCTGAATTAATTACCAGAAGCTAAGCTTAGGTTTCTTTATTTTTGTCAATCCTTTCTTCCACAAATTAAATTAACATAGAGTAAGGAGAAGAAAGAGGTATCACTTGATACTGCTTTATGATTGCAGTAACCAAACACATCTCTTCCTCATCTTGGGATGGCAAGGCTTCATAAAAAGCTTCCAAACCAAAAGAGTTTGCTACCTTTTACCCAAATTCAAGAACATTAAGCTATTTCAAGATTTTTTCTATTAACATTTGGGTACTAAAGTCATGGTGGTGGCAATAATGTTATAGTTCTCTGTAACTAAATTATAACTGTTTGCTTATTTTGAACTTCTATAAGTACCTGAAAGTTCAATTATGGAAACTTTTTTTAGAGTTTGAAGTTAGTTCCCATGGTGCACAATTGCAGGATGCACTAGTTAAAGATGTAGAACAACCTAGTTCCTTGCTCAAGGCATATCATTTAGGGGACAAGGTGGATGAAAGCAGTGAGACATCTTTGTATAGACATGGTGGCAATGACTACAACCACTTTTCCAAGGAAAAAGAGGTTTGCTTGCATTCTTTTTGCTGCTATTTTCTGTTTATGCTTGTTTTAAATGATGTAAAAGGATGTCCAATTGTAACTGCCTTTTTCTGGATGGACAGGAGTTAAGTAATGCTCTTGAAGAGTTGAATGATGGTTACATATCCAAAGATGGAAAATTAGTTCTTGATTTTATACAAGCCATTCATGCAGCTGAAATTAGGCAAGCTGAATTAGATGCTCGTTTGTATGAGGAGCAAAAGAGAACATTGAAGGTTTGGACTTTTGCATAACTATCGTTATAGAAGCCAATACTTACAATTGACCCGGTTACTGTAACAAGGTTCATACTATTATTTTGTTTTCAAATTATAGGAGAAGTATGAGAAGGAGTTGAAGGATGCTGCTGTGAGAGAACTGATGCTTGCAGAAGAGGCAGCAATGCTAGACAAGGTTGCTGTTCTTTCCATCTCTGTGTATCTGTCTCTCTATCTCTAGTCTTTCTATCTCCAGATTTTTCTCTTCCGCTGACTTTGTTGGTTTTCTTGGGACTGGATTGGCAAGAACATGCGTAATGTTTCTGATAACAGAATTTTTTCTGATAAATATTGGTGGAATAAAAAAAAGAGAATTGTGTAGTAATGCCCTACAGTCCTAGTGCATGCAGGGGCCTGATAGCTTGAGACGAATTATGGAACATGGTTAGATTTTTATATGGCCGAATTTTGAACAGTTTTGATCATTAAGGAATTACAATTCAATTTGAAAATATTCATAAGATAATGAAGTTCTACAAAGGTTCCTAGTAGAATTCTGCGCAAATCTATATATACTGGTTACATCTACTTTAGATAATACCTCTTTATAGGTGATACATAAATATACATATGAATATATATATGTGCGTCTATGTGTGTATAAACTGAAAACTGAATCTATTAAGCCTTTCCAGGTTCACTCTTTAGAAAATATAATGCCTTTTGATTACTGAAAGTTACAGCTGTTATCTTCTTTCAGGAATTGAAAAGAGAGAGAGTAAAAGCAGCCGCTGCACTCAAGTCACTTCAAGAAAAACTCGAAGAGAAATATAAGACAGAACTGGAACAGAAGGTACACAATCAGATTCTGCTTCAAAGTTGTTTTATTAGGCTCCACATCTAGTGGACAGCTCTTGGTAAAGTATTTTGCTTTCATTATTTGAAGCAGAAATGTTTTATTCGGTGTGCCAGCATCTGAGAAGTAACTATAAATTCAAGTTAATAATCTTTACAATTGCAGGAACGTGAAGCTGAATTCAAGTTGAACAAGGTGGAAGAGTTGGCAAAAGCAGAACTTGCTGCAAAAATTGCAAGTGAGAAGGCAGCCCAGATTGAAAAAATAGCGGAAGCAAATCTTAATGTAAGATCTGTGTTCTTTATCCTTGTTTGATTGTTATTCCTATTGTTATATGTTTGAAGAAGGATGAGTCAATGAGATTCTGAGGCAGAATAAGTCTATAAGGGAGATTTTTAAAAGGAAAAAGGGTGATCAGAGACATCCGTGCACATTCTTGTCTAAATATTGCTCCGAAAACTCAGAATTCTACTCAGGAACTCCCTTGATAATGATTAGTGTAAAATATAATGATTGGCATTGTCAAATATCAAGCTTTAGTTTTGATAATTGCATGCATCTAATGTATGATATATTCTTTCCGGATTGATCTCGTATGAAAGTTGACATGGTTTAGTATATTCCTTTTGTAGATAAATGCCTTGTGTATGGCATTCTATGCGCGGTCTGAAGAGGCTCGTCAGATTTACTCTGCTCACAAGCTTGCTTTGGTAAAAACTCCATTTCATGTGTATATTCTCAATAAGAACTTTTTATCCTAGACCTTGGCAGTTGGCAGTAATTTGCCTGAACCTGCATCATTTATAACCTTTCAGTTATATGTTTACCGGCCTTGTAGGGAGCACTTGCACTAGAAGACGCTCTTTCGAAGGGTTTACCAATTCAGACTGAGATAGAGGCTTTGCGCAACTATCTTGAAGGCATTGATAAAGATTCAATATTGGATTTGGTTTTATCTTCTATTCCTGATGAATCAAGAAACAGTGGCACAGATACTTTATTGCAACTGAACCAGAAGGTACATTATTGATGTGTTCTTTTCTTGACTAGATGCTACTGGACATACTCCAATTCCAACTATTATCTTATGTCAAAATCTTTTAGACCTTGTTCCAGTCTCACTTTAAGCTAATCAAACATACAGTTATGGGGGTTACTGAAAGGTGATTTTAACAGATTTTGATTGCGCTGCTGCTTGTTTCATTGTTCTTGAGTGTCTAATATTTACACCAACTATTTTCTTTAGTGATAAATCTAGGACGCTATTTTAGTTTATGTTTTGAATCAAGACGAGACTCAGTTGAACATGTAGAAATACAGAAATTTTGAAAGCTTCAAAATCTGAATGCTGGGATCTCAAGAACTGCAAGTAAATCACTGAATGCTAGTAATAAGCCTATCTGCTAACTTCCATGTTTTTTGTCAGTTTGATGGTCTAAAGGGGACACTGCGACACTTCAGCTTAATCCCTCCTGGTGGCGGCGGCATCTTAGCTCATTCCTTCGCACATGTAGCATCCTGGTTGAAGGTATGAAGATGTGAAATCTTGCTTTCTTTTGCCTCCACACGTAAATTTCACATGGCAAAGAATTTTAATATTTGCATCCAACTTTTGTTCAGGTCAAGGAAGCTGACCAATCCGGCAACGGAATCGAATCTCTCATCAACAAAGTTGAGTCCTGTTTGGCTGAAGGAAAAATAGCGGAAGCTGCAGATGTTCTTGAAGAAGGTGTCCAAGGCAGCCAAGCCTCAGAAATAGTGGGTGATTGGGTGAGGAGAGCCAGGAATAGAGCCATTACAGAGCAAGCTCTAACCCTTCTTCAATCTTACGCAACTTCCATTAGCCTTACATAAAATGTCTGAAGTTTTGGTTACTCTTCTGGGCCTACATGTTTTGGTGTTAGCCCTTTGTGATTCTGAAAATTCATTAATTTGGTAATTGGTAGTCAAAGAGATTTTTTGCAGTACTGATCAATACAAACAGAAAGCATCCGGTTCAACCAATAATTGTTCCGAATCCGGGTCCTCGGGAGCTCTGTAAGAAATTAAAATCATCTTCTTTTAGTTCTACTTTTCAGTTTTTGGTTTGGAATGGTTCAAGTTTGTGAATAACGGCTTGATATGAAAGTGCAAACCTCTAGGCAATTGAAAAGCAGGGTTCTCAATTCGTGTTATTGTGTCGTGTTCGGGTCGTCACGATACGATAATACTTTTATCTAACCACAACATGATTAATATATGTGTAATACAATATAATACAACATGATATATGTAATATGTTTAATAAATATGTTACGTATCATAATATGATATACTTGATACGATTATTTAAAATTAACATGATTACTTAAATTTAACATAATTATATTTTAATTAATTTAATTAAACACATAATTATGTTTAGAATTAATCAAAAATCCCATTTAAAATATTAAAATGCTAATAAATGTGCCACATTTGTGTTACGTTGGTACGATACAAAAATAATCCATTTAATTAAATGTGTTATATAAATTATTTTTGAATTAAGCAGTTTGACTCAGACTTTATGTTTATTACTCGTATTATACATGTCAACTCGAATTGATATGAAAATTAAATGGTTCATTTAAATCTAAATTTATTTATTTTGTATTTTTTTCGAGTTGTATCACCATATAACATAGAAAATTACCGGTCCTATTATAGACTTCATTGAATTGCCATGTCCATGTCATAATTGAGTGTGATGTTGTTATTATTTTGATTGTATTTTCATTCATTAATTTTGAAACTGACTCTTACGCACTCGATATTCATAAATTTTATATACGTGTGTGTAGTGAAATATTAAATTACACATATAAAGTTTGCAACGGAAGTTGAAAAGTTGATCAGGAGAGAACTTTTCTTATTCTGAGTAGCACCATGGCTGCCCCTTCTGAGTTGTAAAGACACATGCCAAAGTTTTATTTTCCGATTTATTTATTTATTGTTAGACTCATGTTCTAGTTGGTGATGCATGTCATCCTTAAATTGGCATGTGTTTCTCTCATTTTTCTACTGGCATAATTATCTCATAATGGATTTAACAGTTATTAAAACTATCTTTCCAAGGACAAATCATTAATTACTACATGGCTAAATAGTAATGGCCAATCAGATAAAGAGTTATTTTGGACATTTTTTCTTCTTGCCATTGGGTATTCTTTGCAACGTTTTTATTGTCTTTCTTTCCCATTTTGTTTAAGTGATCTCCTCAACCTTTATTCCCAACAATTCTTTTATTAGGCTAGGATTATTGTCAGAAAAAATAACCAGAATCACTGGCAAGAATCACTAGCAAAAGAAAGAGAACTGGGTTTGTCAATATAAGAAATTTAATGGTAATAATAATGCTTTTTCACTTTTTTTTCCTTATTGTTTTTGCATATGAACTCTATTATAGATTATAATATTATTACAATTTGAGATTTTTCAATAAAATTTACACGCGAAATAATAAGACACGTGAGTGAAATAAAGAGTAATGATCGTAATCGTATTAAGTGTATTATCTTTACACTTAATAACGTTGAGGTTGAGGTTAAAGTTCGAAAATCTCACCTCTACTAGAAATATAAAAACTCACGAAGAAATTTTCTTTTTTGTGAGAGATGTTTACATATTTTATTAACAACTAATTCTAGTCTTGATCATAGCAATACGTAACTGGTGCAAGAAAATTATAGTGCTAAACACACGGGTGATGTTTAGTATTCTAATCAATAATTATGATTCTCGTTCAAAATTAAGTTAATTGTTTTCTGACCTGGAGATGCTTCTGTTATGCAGATTGTAAATTTATAATGCCCAATCTAATAAAGACAATATAACAAATTTTGTGAGGAAAGTAGGTGTCATAAGGATATATGCTGTTACGTTTGACCAATTAAAAAATTGCTAGGAAACATGATCTATTTCCTTCAGTGCAGTGCTTTTTTAAAAATTCGTCATTCCCCCATTATATTTACTCCTAATAATTCTGGAAGCACCGAGGACTAACAAGTTCATGTATTGTGTATTCCGCTCAAAAACAAGAGTAATATATAAACAGTGTATTCCCCTAAAAAATTAAAAATATATATATAAACAATATATATATATATATCCACGTGTTATGTTCATTACTATATACGAATACGCCCATGTGGGTTGGCAAATGGAAGGAAAAAAAAAAAAAAAGAAAAAAGAAAGAAAAAAAAAAGAAGAAGATAGGATATACCATGATACATCACCAATGATGAATCTTAAATTCAGTTGTTATATCTTATAGTTAATCATTAGAGATTTTTTTTTTTTTGAAGGATTAGAGAAAAAATTTTGTACCATAGAAAACTAAAAGGAAAATAAAATTGAAAGAGGAAATGAATTTGGTTTTACTCACATTTTGTATTGAATTAAATTATCATAGTATACAAATAAAAATAATACTCACTTTTTAAAAAAAAAAAAAAAAGGAATATTTGTATTGCCGTGGCCATCACAAATTGGACAAATCCATCAAACGAAAACTGTCCCTCTTGCCTTTTGTGGGACATAACTTCAGTTCTACACTAACCAATTATTCCAATTGATGGCATCCAACCAATTTGAGACTCTAAATAGTAAATTAATTTTACATATTGAAATCAATTGTTTATAGTCTAAATTTCATATTTTTTGTATAACTTGAAATCTGCTCTTATTATAACTTTGCCAAGTTTTTTTCAGAGGTTATCAAATTCACCAAAATAAGGGCATAACTTCACTGGTCTTCCAACAATAAGTTTTATGGATTCAAACAAGGACCAACTCGCTCGATATATGATGTGGGAAAATACCAAAAAAAAATTAAATGAATTCTTCAACAATGGAGAGTTACTACTTTTGGTAACTCAGATTCTTCACATGCTAATTAGGCAACTACCACAACTGTGGTAGCCAACAGTAAAACGGACTGGAACTAGGTGATCTTGGGTTTGAACTTCGACAGCAACATTCTCCCTTGATTTTCCAACAGCGTGCAGGGCGGTTGATGCCCAACCCCATGTTACTCCTTTCTCTACAAATCACTCGAATAGGACTCCGTAAACAAAAATTTTGAGGTTTTGTCTACGTTGCAATGGTTAACAATTTCGTTAAGGTCTCTGATAGAGAATTAACTATCTCTAATCATCTCAATTAATCTTATCGGCTAAATACAAATAATAACAATAATTATTTCACAAAAGTACAAATACTATTTGACAAAAAATGTGGTTTGAGACAGTAAGGTCAGACAAAGTATTATGATAATGATCAATTCAAACTTTCAAAGGTAACAAAGCCACAAAAGAAAACTACGATGTTCCCTTAACAAGCGAATAAAATAGCTAATATAACTGAAAGATGGCACTGATGTGATATTGGGCAACACTTTTAACTGTAACAATAAATATCAGTATTTGATTAGCTTGAGTTATGCACTGTAATGTTACAATCTTATTTCATCAAATAACATAAGACCGTCAATTTACCGGGGAAAAAAAAAAAAAACCATGTATCCCTGATTCGAAAACGTCACCATATAATATGATCCATTGATCTTTAACGCGTCATATTAGTCCATATGATAATCTAAAAGTTGATACACTATATTTTGATATCTTTTTAATAATCACATTTTCTTCTTTCTTTTTTTGAAGAAGTCGGAAGATTTTTGTTGTTTTTCTCAACTATAATCAAACATTAATCTTAGATATTTCAACAATAAGGTAGACTAGACTTTAGAGCTTTCAATCACTCACATTAATTTACAATTTTATATCTAACAAATGAGAATATCCTATACAACTGTCCGGTGAAAAACAAATCAAAAACCCTTCTTCTACAATTTTGAATATATTCAAAGGACAGTTAAAATGTCCAACTCAACGAAAATTTCCAGCATAATAATTTTCTAACTTAAAAAATTACTCAACAAACGAAAAAAAAAAAAGAAATTCGGGCTGACACTAACTGCAAATCTGTTTTTTTTTTTTCTTTTTAATTTTATTTTTGGAAGCCAACTGCAGATCTGTATTATCATTTGACAGAGGGGAAACGATTTGGTCACACAATTTTTATAGTTATTAATATGCTGATACTAGTTTAACTGTCTTAATCAAAATTAGGTGATAAATCAGTTTTCCTGGAAAATCTTTTTTAATTAAGAAATAATAGGAACATGGGTCCCATTGCCCAGAGAGAGATTACAACTCAGCTTAATAAAATACAAACTCTTCGATTTTCTTGTTCTCTCCCTACTCACAATTTTACTAGCTGGTATTGAGTCTCGATCATTCTCTAAGGTCCCACATAAAATGCTTACAGACAAAGAAGAATACTTTGATTAAGAAGCCGAATTTTCAATAATTTGGTTTGGAAAATCAGCCTCCTAATTTACAAACAAATATATTGCATGTTGCTGTCTATTAATGCTCAAAGAGTTATGCAAAATATATATATATATATATATATGTATATATTTATATACATATATAAATTAACAATAATACTAAAAGAAAAAAAGGAAAAATAAAAGAAAAAGAAGAAAAATAAAAGTAATTCCGCCGAATAATATCCTCATATTTGACATCTCCACAAATTTGTACCATGTAATGTCTAATAAAATGATTTTAACAGTGAAAAAACAATATTACCCCTTATTAACTTATTTTATTTTTTTAATTTCTGATATAAATTTTCCATTATTATTTTCCTGTGTTGTTTTTGAAACTTTATTTTTATTTTTTAAATATTCTCTGATACTAAATTAGTATTTAAATGTTTTACTAAACGAGGGAGAAGTATTTGTGTTTTTTTAACTTGCTCAAAATAAATTTATAAGCATCTATTATTTTATAAAAATCAAAAGCTATGTTAATTTTTATTAAAAAAATCAGAAATCATTGCATTTTTATGTTACTATCCCGATTGTTAGTGTGCTTGTTTTTCTAAATGTTAAACCAAATAAGTATCATACATGTATACATTTTATATATATAATATTCAATAATTGCAATTATCTTTTGTTTTTTTTTTTTTTACTTCAATGTAAACTCTGATAAAAAAAAATTAAAAAAAAAAAAACAGTTTTGATTAGGCTAAGGAATTTTGGTGTGTGCGGTATGCCCAAACGGTGAAAGTAAACTGCAGAGTTTGTTAAGCAAATAATAATAAATTAAATATGTATCCTTATTAGGTGTATCCTACTGTCCATGACACTAATGATCTTCTTTATCAATAAACAATAGATGAATCTAAGCCAACTAAGAGAGAGAAGGAGACATAGAGAGAGATATTCTAGTGGTACTTGTTCAACTGGCTTGGCTCATCTCAAAGCATTTCTTATTCTGAGCCACAATCAGTACTGCTGCCAATATTCCAACTGAAGCATATCCCCTTTATTCCACATGTTTAACGACTAAGCCTGCAGGCTGCAGTTAAAGTTGCTCAAGACCAAAAAAAAAAAGTTTCACTTTTATATGATAAATAAATGGTGAAAAATTCTAGTATTGTAAGTTAAGTTTTTGTTTTTGGATATAATTGTAAGTAAAGTTTTTTGTTTATTCTTTTAAAGGAAAAACGAAAATTGTTCAACTATAGCAAATAATTTATTAAAATAAAGATTTTTCATTTTTCCTTTAAAAAATAAACAAAAAACTTAAAACAACAAAAGCCACAATCATACTACCATTAGCTATCAACAAATCAATAATATTATTGCTAGACATAGAGCAACTCGGGTTCACCAAACCCAAATTTACACTCACTTGTTACCAAAAGGGCCATTGAAAATCCGGAAACATCACAAAATTTAGATCTTCATTAAGTATAGTTGCAAAAAAATTTCCTTCATCATCTCGAAGTCTAACATTGACCTTAATACATCTCGAAGTCTAATATTGACCTTAACAGAGCTCATCTTCTTGAACAATGTAACCTTTATTATGAATTTCTTCTATATTTGAATTGTAAAAAATTTATATCTATATAAACAATTATAAAAAGTTTAAAATCTGATAAGAAAAAAGTCCATGTTATAAATTTATAGGATTAAGAACAATAAAAGGGAAAAAGACAATAGAAAGATATATATATATATATATATATATATATATATATATATGGTACCAATTCAGTAGTTTTTTTTTTAAAAACTTACACATAGATATTATTTTGACCAATAAAAATTTATCATGCATATTTTTTTATAGTAAAAAATAAGAGAGAAAAATAGTATTAATTCACGTCTTTTCATGTACTTCATTATAGCCGTTGGATCACCTTTAAATAATAATCCAATGACTAAAAAAAATACCTACACATATATTAAAAAAAATACATATTGGATTGATAACCATATATATATATATACTTGGAAAATTCCACGAGAATGAAATAATGCCACCAATTATTTTTAAAAGAAATTTTTTTCTCTTTTTTAATTAAAATTATGAAAATTCGAGAATTAATATTTTTTTTCAATTTTAATTTGACTTTAATATCTAGAGTGCCCCTAATCTAATTATCCAAAGTAAAATGTAAAATACAACCTTTTTGAGAATAACAATGGTCAGAGTGACTAATATTTATATCTAGAGCTATAATTATGAGCCGCCTGGCCTAGATGTCTAAAAATGAGGCCCGACCTAGCCTTATAACCCAATGTCTAAATATTAGGCCTGGCCAAAATTAGATCGGGTCAGTTTGATATTATTTCATAAAATTATTATTTTTTAATAATAATTACAAAAAATGATAATTTTTTTTAATAAAAAAATTGGCCACCGGGCCGGGCCAAGCCGATCCGGTGGGCTCACTACCTTAGCCCAGTGAGACCTAGGCTCAGGCTGTGAATAGTGTGAAGCCAAACCTGAGCCAAATTTGGGACTGTGGGTTGGCTTGTTTATCCCGGCCTATATTTGCAGCTCTATTTATATTTTTATTTTTATAATTAGTAAAGTTTCATAAGCAAGGGAATGGTAAAAAAAAAAAAAAACCAATTATTGGGAATCTAGATAAGCATATAATAATGCTTTTATGAAATTTCTATTTAATTAAATTTGACTAAAGTGATGATAAAATATAATTAGACTAATTATATTTCTTTTCTATAATTTTAAAAAGATAATACATGTTTATTGCGTGAACATTTTCTATCTCTTTTACTTTTTGACTTGAGGTTTAGAGATCATACTTAATATAATTAGTATCCCTAAAAAAACATTAGACATTCAAAATCCTGCTTCTCGACTAAATCCATTTAAGGCCAAAACACTAAGCAACTAGAGCACAAAAAGAGTGAGAGATGAAGTATAGTAAGTTTTAGAGGTGTTTTCGATCATTAATTATCCCAAAGTATTAAATTGTAGAAATGAGTTAATGATATTAATAGCTCTTCAATTATACATGTTGTATCATTCTGGTCTCATGAATTTTAAACTCACACAATAATAACCTCTGAAAAATTACAACTATGACCCTTTTGATACAAATTATTAAATATTTAACAAAAATAGGTCATTATAAAGTACACAATATGATAATTATGGTCAAGAATGATATTCTAGATTTTCAACTTACATACTAAACTACCAAGATTTATGCAATCATTATAATAATGATTTTTTTTTATAAAAGATTAAATTTTTAACAAAAATGAGTCATGTGTAAAGAATACAGTTTGGTATTATAAATGAGAATGAGATTCTAACTCATAAAATTAAATAGTGTCTAATTAAATACTTTGTCCATAACTATTTTCTATTTAAAAACTAAAAATTATGGATAAATAGACTATTACTATAATAATTGCATAATTTATTAGCTATTGTTGTGTAACTTAAAAGTTTGAGGATCAAAGTGGTACAATAAATATAATGTAAGAGTCATTATTATAATTAATCCTATAACGTTTATTAGGTTTAGCATATGTAAGAAATTAGGGGACTTTTGGAGGAGAGTTCAATAAAATTTCAGAAAGGTTTATTTGATAATATTTATATTTTATGTTTTGTAAAATAGACGATAAAGATTTGCTAAACAACATTTTGAGGATATCTTTACTCTTTATTTCACGTTTGAAAGAAAGACTACAAATATTATTAAATAAGTTTAACTTTTAAGCTTAATTATTAGGATCTAGCTTATCCTAATAAGCTCTAACCTACACCAATCAGATGAGGTTATGACCACAATTCAATATCTTTATTTTTGAAAGAGTCAATTGAGTCAACTGAAGTTTCGGTGAAATGCAAAAAAATACCTGAATTTGGGTATTATGCAATTTAAATGTTAGAATTTGGATTTTGTAAAATAATACTTTAATATTAAAAATTTATGAAAGTTGCTACCTCGGATTAATTTTTTGAATAATTTTAACGAGTAAAAGATAATAATACCATACAAAATTCAAGAGAATAATAAGGACAAATCTAGTTTTAATAAAGGATATTATTGTCTTTTTGTTACTAAAAATAGCAAAAAATCAATGTAGGGTATTAATTTTTGTAAATTTATAATTTCAAATTATTATTTTGCAGAGTCCAAACCTCATGGTTTAAATGGAACTTTAAGGTATTTTTTTTGTAATTTACTCTTGCCAATTTTGTCTTGTTTGAAAACTGGATTTTTGGAGGAAAAAAATTTCGAGAATTCCATTTTATCTTATTTGGATTGAAATACAAAACAATAAAATTATTTTCAATAAAAGCCAAAGTTTGATTTAATGTTATTTTTTTAATATATAAATTTTTGATGTATTACTTAGTAAAACTAAAATTTTCAAAATGAGGTTCTAGAAATTTTTAGGAAAAATATTTTCCTCATTCTCTTTCAGTATTTTTTCTGTATAATTTTTCTTCATTTTCCAAAATTCGGCTCCAAACAAAACCTTAATTTTCAAGAAATTAAAAAAAATAGTTGCCAAAAAAACTCAGAGCCGAAGTTGAGGCCGAGCCGACCCAGCCAAGCCAAGCCGTGATGTTTTTGAGCTTTAAATTGTCGGTCGTCTAATTAGGCTGTGACGGTGAGAGGCTAGTATTGCCCCCCAGTCCAGACTCGCTCTCTCTCTCTCAAAACAGAGTATCTAACAAAACAAAAAAAACGTATTACTCTCTCTCTCTCTAACACAATAAACACCACTGAGAATATATATAGAGAGAAAAACTATATCTATAGCTTTTCTCTATCTCTCTCTCTCTGCTTTTGGTGAGCTTCTTCTTCTTCTTTTCTTTGCTTTGCTTGCTCGCTTCCACTTCACGAAACCAATTGATGCTCCAAACTGCCTTCGCATTTCTCTCTCTAGGTCAGCTTCTTTCTCTCTCTATCTCTCTATCTCTATCTTTCTATTGCATTCATTCATTTGAAGACTGAAAAAAAATTTCCGGGAAAATTTTGGTGAAGAGAGTTTTTCTCTACTGATTTCATAAGAAAATCGATTCCAAATCTGCAATCAGATTCTTGCATTTCGTATAATTCTTATCTTTTTGGGTTTGACTCGGTGCTGAAAAGCTTAAGACTTGATTTGGATTGTACTCGATCTGGTCCGGATTCGTTGAAATCAAGTCAAATATTGTTTAAAGCTTGTGGTCTTCTATGAATGTGATTGGTTTTGATTGGAATTGGAGTTTCATTTTCTTGATTGAATTGGTTCAATTATGCTTAATTTGAGTTTGGCTGTGTTTGCCCTTTCTTTGGTTTGTAATAAAACAGAACACAATTGAATGGAACTGAGGTTGAAATGGAGTAATTGAGTTTATATTGTACTAGAAGTAGTAGTAGGTTAGTTTGGTTGAGCTTCGTTAGCTCATTGATAGTACTGTTCTGATTCAACTCTATGCGTTTCTTTCAATTTTTATCGTGTCTTTTGGTTATTTTAGATTGGATGTTCATGTCTTGTACAGCGGTGACTTGAGCTTTGACTTGGGTGGTTTGATCTGCATCTGAATAGAGTCGAATTATTCATTTGGGTATTTGTATTGTTCTTTGGCAGGAGGCTTTGATGCTTCGGACTGTGTTTCTGAGGTAGATCTGGACAGGGGCAGGTTTCTTGGTTGATTTTTCTTTGGTATTGTGAAGTGAAGTGAAGCAAAGCTGGCGGCGACACTGTCTTGGAGGTTCGCCAGCAATGGCAGCAGCCTTGCCACTAATGATTTGGTTTGTCTTTGACACTTTTTGCTCGTTTTCTCACATGAAATATTGTGCTTTATGTTTATAATTTTGGGGCGAGTAAGAAAATTGAGGGGGAGGAGATATGTGAAGTAATCTTGAAACTCAATTTGCAAGGAGTGGAATGGAGCTCTATTGATCTCTTGGTGGGCCATGTGGGATAGGATTGGATTCCATTTGCCATGCAAGATCTATTAAGAAAAAAAAGGGAAAAATCAGCATAAAAATCTTATAATGCTAGATTTAGATGCCAAAGTTGCTTTTAAGTAGCTGAACGTCTCTGGTAATGCGGAAAGTGGTTTGCATTTGTGTGGCATAGTATCCATCCGCACATTTGTTCATCTAGCTAATAGGTTTTTGAGATGCTTGCTTATCAGAATAATAGCTCTTGCAACATCTTTCTTCCTTGAGTTTTTGCTTTATTTATCTGTTTATATATTTACTAGTTTTTTTTCTTTTCGGAAATGTGAGACACAATTACCAACGGGGAGAAAAAGATTGGGTTCTTTATATTTCTAGGTTGTAAAGAGTCAAAATGAAGGGGGAAAAAAAAGAGAACAAAGGCGCCCCAGGGGGGGGGGGGGGGGGTCCGGCTAGGTGGGGGATATTTCCTGCAATTTATTTAGCTTTGCTATTCGTACCATGTCAGGGATGTTAATGGTTGGGCACATACGTTCTGCATATCTCTGATGTTATACATTTTCATATTATTACTTTCTGGCTCTCTTCGGTTCACCCTTCAGAATTTATCTTTGATTTCCTTTAATAGGAAAGTTAATGTATATTCCTATTTATGGTCATTGCTTTCATTTTTATGGTTGCAGGAAACAAATGGCAATATGAAAGTTCAAGATTCAGAGCCTCCGACACCACTTTCTGTTGCAAAGATGGGGTCAAGGTGTGTTCAAGCTTCATTATATGCAAATCCTTTTCATTAACTTGCAGTAAAATATTATTTAGCAACTTGGTAATTATTTTTGACTTCATTGTTGTTAAGCTAGTTATAGTAATGTTCATAGTTCTTGGAGTGGCCACATTCCCTAGTTAAAACAAGTTTCTGCATCTGAATAGGATTGCATTACCTTTGGATTCTCTTTTAACATTTCCTCCATGTAATGCTACTGATTATGTATTTGCATTTAGTTTAAAGAGTTCCTTAATTTTACCTTCTAATATTCTCATTAGTTCAAATAGTAGAGACATTTTCATGCAGTTGGAGCTGCCTTGGCTTGTATACTCTATATGGCTAGTTATATCATGAATTATGAACCTTCCAGTTTTTGTCTCCAACCTCGCAATTAGGTTTAATATAAATAGGCTTAATTCTAAGTTTCCATCTCAGATGTCAGTAAAGTAGGTCATGCTTGGTGGACTAAGTTGATGGAAAGTGTATATTATTTTAACCAAGCGATACCTGAAATTTGAAAGAACTTGATGTTTATAATTTTCCATAGTGCATCTCCTTTATGTTATTTCTTTTAAAAACTCTAAATAAGTGAACTTGAAACAAACTAAGGCATATATCATTGGCCACCCTTATGCTTTTTGGCCGTGATCCTCATTTTTCCCTTGACATGAATCCTGCAATTGCTCTATGATAACTTTTTCTTTTCTGTTCTTTTACTTTCTTTTTTTTATTTTCAATTTACCCTGTCAACCTAGGGGCATGTGGAGTAAAGAACCATTTGATGTAGAAATTAGTGATCATATTCTTGCAATCAATATTAACCAGGATGGCAATCAAGTTTTGTCAATATTAAGTCAATAAAACATTAAGTTCTGGCTTTGTGTCTGACGCTTTCATATTGCTTACAGAGATCGCAGTAGCATGGAGGATCCAGATGGGACATTGGCAAGTGTTGCCCAATGCATTGAGCAGTTACGTCAGAGTTCCTCATCTGTACAAGAGAAGGAGTATTCATTGAAGCAGTTGCTGGAACTCGTTGATACGCGTGAAAATGCTTTCAGTGCTGTTGGATCTCACTCCCAGGCAGTTCCAGTACTTGTTTCTCTTCTTCGATCTGGATCACTTGGTGTGAAGATACAAGCTGCTACTGTTTTAGGCTCTCTGTGTAAGGAGAATGAATTACGGGTTAAAGTCTTGCTTGGTGGATGCATTCCACCTCTGCTTGGTTTACTCAAGTCTAGCTCGGCGGAAGGCCAAGTTGCTGCAGCAAAGACAATTTATGCTGTTTCTCAAGGTGGTGCAAGGGATCATGTGGGATCAAAAATTTTTTCAACTGAAGGGGTTGTGCCAGTGCTCTGGGAGCAGCTAGGAATTGGACTCAAAAATGGTAACTTGGTTGATGATTTGTTGACTGGATCACTTAGGAACCTTTCAAGCAGCACGGAGGGATTCTGGACTGCAACATTACAAGCTGGAGGAGTGGATATACTTGTAAAGTTGCTGAAAACTGGACAGTCAAGCACCCAAGCTAATGTTTGTTTTCTTCTTGCATGTGTGATGATGGAGGATGCATCTGTTTGTTCCAAGGTACTGGCTGCTGAGGCAACAAAACAACTACTCAAGCTGTTGGGAACTGGTAATGAAGCTCCTGTTAGAGCAGAAGCTGCAGGGGCTCTTAAATCTCTCTCTGCTCAGTGCAAAGAAGCAAGACGGGAGATAGCTAATTTTAATGGTATTCCTGCTCTAATAAATGCTACAATAGCCCCTTCAAAAGAGTTTATGCAGGGTGAGTATGCTCAAGCATTGCAGGAGAATGCTATGTGTGCTTTAGCAAACATTTCTGGTGGTTTATCATATGTCATTTCAAGTCTTGGTCAAAGCCTTGAATCATGCACGTCACCTGCCCAAGTTGCTGACACCTTAGGAGCTTTAGCTTCGGCTCTTATGATATATGATAGCAAAGCGGAATCAACTAGAGCATCAGATGCTTTGGCTGTTGAGCAGACTTTGCTTACACAGCTCAAACCTCGGTTACCATTTCTTGTGCAGGAACGGACTATAGAAGCCCTGGCCAGTTTGTATGGAAATCCTTTACTGTCAACTAAACTTGCAAATTCTGATGCAAAACGTTTGCTTGTTGGTTTGATCACAATGGCAACAAATGAAGTTCAGGATGAGCTTGTAAGAGCTCTTCTTACACTTTGCAATAATGATGGCAGTCTGTGGCGTGCACTTCAGGGTCGTGAAGGGGTACAACTCTTGATATCTCTTCTCGGACTTTCATCTGAACAGCAACAAGAATGTGCGGTTGCACTTCTTTGTCTGTTATCAAATGAAAATGATGAAAGTAAATGGGCTATTACTGCTGCTGGTGGCATCCCTCCACTTGTTCAGATTCTAGAAACTGGCTCTGTGAAAGCCAAGGAAGATTCAGCAACAATCCTCGGGAATCTATGCAATCACAGTGAAGATATACGTGCATGTGTTGAAAGTGCTGATGCGGTTCCTGCACTTTTATGGCTTCTCAAGAATGGAAGTCCTAATGGGAAAGAAATTGCTGCCAAGACTTTGAATCATTTAATCCATAAATCTGATACTGCAACGATTAGCCAGCTGACTGCATTGTTAACCAGTGATCTTCCTGAATCTAAAACATATGTTTTGGATGCTTTAAGAAGTATGCTTTCTGTGGTTTCACTCAATGATATATTGCGTGAAGGTAGTGCTGCTAATGATGCAATTGAGACAATGGTAAAAATATTGAGTTCAACTAAAGAAGAGACTCAAGCCAAGTCTGCATCTGCTCTAGCTGGAATATTTGAAACTAGGAAAGACTTGCGTGAAAGTAGCATTGCTGTTAAAACTCTTTGGTCAGTCATGAAGTTGCTTAATGTTGAATCTGAAAATATCCTTATTGAAGCCTCACGCTGCCTTGCTGCAATATTTCTTTCGATTAAGGAGAATAGGGATGTGGCTGCTGTAGCTAGGGATGCATTGTCTCCATTGATTATCCTTGCTAACTCTTCAGTTCTAGAAGTTGCAGAGCTGGCAACATGTGCTTTGGCAAATCTTATTCTGGATAATGAAGTTTCAGAGAAAGCAGTAGCTGAAGAAATTATTCTGCCCGCTACAAGAGTTTTGCGTGAAGGCACTGTCTCTGGGAAGACCCATGCAGCAGCAGCAATTGCTCGCCTTCTCCAATCTCGCCTAATCGATTTTGCTATAAATGATTGTGTTAATCGTGCTGGAACTGTTCTTGCGTTAGTTTCTTTTCTAGAATCTGCTGACAGTGGATCTGTTGCCGCAGCAGAGGCACTTGATGCACTTGCTATTCTGTCCAGTTCTGGAGGTGTTAATGGGCAGATTAAACCTGCATGGGCAGTTTTGGCTGAATACCCCAAAAGCATAACCCCTATAGTTTTATCTATTGCTGATGCAGCACCTGTGTTGCAGGATAAAGCTATTGAAATATTGTCACGACTTTGCCGGGATCAGCCAGTTGTTCTAGGAGATACAGTTGCCAGTGCCACTGGATGTATATCATCAATTGCCAAGAGGGTGATCAATTCTACAACCACGAAAGTTAAAATTGGAGGAGTTGCACTTCTTATTTGTGCTGCAAAAGTTAGTCACCAAAGAGTGGTGGAAGATCTTAGTCAATCAAACTCATGCACCTTTCTCATTCAATCTCTTGTTGCAATGCTAAGTTCTCATTCTTCTACAGAAAATATTGTGGTTAACGACCAGGAGTCCATCAGCATATTTAGGCATACTAAAGAAGAAACAAGGAAAGATGAATCTGCTTTGAGCACAGCAGTTATTTCTGGTGTCGATTTATCTATATGGCTACTTTCTGTACTTGCCTGTCATGATGAAAAGAGCAAAATAGTGATAATGGAGGCTGGAGCAGTTGAAGTCCTCATGGACAGGATCTCAAATTGCTCTTCACGTTATTCTCAGGTAATCAGCTTGATTTTTTTTTTTCCTTTGTATTATCTTTAACATGTGGGGAAAAAACTGTTGCATTAAGTCAGCTCTAATTTTCTATATTTCCAGGGTAGGCATTATGAACAGGTTTTGTTTTTATCCATTTAGTAGTAAATATGACAATGAGTCTGTACTTCCACATTAACCTTGCTCTCCTGTCCTGTGCTGATTTAATCAGATTGATTTTCAAGAAGATAACAGCATATGGATTTGTGCGTTATTACTAGCAATTTTGTTTCAAGATAGAGATATCATAAGATCACATGCAACCATGAAATGTATTCCCATAGTTGCCAACATGTTGAGGTCAGAGGACTCCACAAACAGATACTTTGCTGCACAGGCAATGGCCAGTCTTGTATGCAATGGTAGCAGGGGAACTCTTCTATCTGTTGCAAATTCTGGTGCAGCAGGTGGGCTTATTTCCTTACTTGGCTGTGCTGATGCTGATATAAGTGATCTTCTCGAGTTGTCAGAGGAGTTTGGTTTGGTGCGTTACCCTGATCAAGTTGCTCTTGAGAGGTTGTTTAGAGTTGATGACATAAGGGTTGGTGCTACTTCTCGGAAAGCAATACCTCTACTTGTTGATCTTCTTAAACCTATCCCTGATCGTCCCGGAGCACCATTTCTGGCACTTGGGCTTCTGACTCAGCTTGCAAAAGACTGTCCATCAAACAAAATTGTTATGGTAGAATCAGGAGCTTTGGAAGCTCTCACTAAGTATCTATCACTCGGTCCCCAAGATGCAACTGAGGAAGCCGCTACTGATCTGTTAGGTATTCTGTTCAGCAGTGCTGAAATCAGAAAACACGAATCTGCATTTGGCGCTGTTGGTCAACTTGTGGCAGTTTTACGCTTAGGAGGAAGGGCTGCTAGATATAGTGCTGCCAAAGCACTGGAAAGCTTGTTTTCTGCTGATCATATAAGGAATGCAGAAACTGCTCGACAAGCTGTTCAACCCCTGGTGGAGATTCTCAATACTGGCCTGGAAAGAGAACAGCATGCTGCTATTGCTGCACTTGTTAGGTTGTTGAGTGAAAATCCATCAAGAGCCCTAGCAGTTGCAGATGTTGAAATGAATGCTGTAGATGTTCTTTGCAGGATCCTTTCATCGGGCTGTTCAATGGAGTTGAAAGGAGATGCTGCTGAATTGTGTTGTGTTCTATTTGGAAATACGAGAATCAGGTCCACAATGGCTGCAGCACGATGTGTTGAACCTCTGGTGTCTCTTCTTGTGACTGAGTTCAGTCCTGCACAGCATTCGGTTGTCCGTGCATTGGATAAGCTTGTTGATGATGAGCAGCTGGCAGAACTGGTTGCTGCTCATGGTGCAGTTATTCCTCTTGTCGGCCTTCTCTATGGTAAGAATTACTTGCTTCATGAGGCTATTTCTAGAGCTCTTGTGAAGCTTGGAAAAGACAGGCCTGCTTGTAAGATGGAAATGGTGAAAGCTGGAGTAATCGAAAGCATACTTGATATCCTGCATGAAGCACCAGATTTTCTCTGTGCGGCTTTTGCAGAATTGCTTCGGATATTGACCAACAATGCTAGCATTGCTAAGGGACCATCTGCTGCAAAAGCGGTTGAGCCCCTGTTCTTGTTGTTAACAAGACCAGAATTTGGTCCTGATGGACTGCATAGTGCATTACAGGTTCTTGTTAATATTTTGGAGCATCCGCAGTGCCGTGCTGATTATACTTTAACGTCCCACCAAGCTATCGAACCACTTATCCCATTGCTTGATTCTCCTTCTCCGGCTGTACAACAATTGGCAGCAGAGCTTCTATCGCATTTACTTTCAGAAGAACACCTTCAAAAAGACCCCGTTACACAACAAGTGATTAGTCCTCTTATTCGGGTTCTCGGCTCCGGTATACACATATTGCAGCAAAGAGCTGTAAAGGCTCTTGTTAGTATTGCACTAACATGGCCCAATGAAATTGCAAAAGAGGGTGGTGTTATTGAACTGTCCAAAGTGATACTGCAATCTGATCCTTCACTTCCCCATGCACTGTGGGAGTCTGGTGCTTCTGTTTTATCTAGTATTCTTCAATTTAGTTCTGAATTTTATTTGGAAGTGCCTGTTGCTGTATTGGTAAGGTTGCTTCGTTCTGGATCAGAAGCCACAGTAATTGGTGCTTTGAATGCTCTGCTAGTGCTGGAGAGTGATGATGCAACCACTGCTGAGGCAATGGCTGAAAGTGGCGCCATAGAGGCTCTTTTGGAACTTCTTAGATGCCATCAGTGTGAGGAAACTGCTGCAAGACTGTTGGAAGTATTGCTGAACAATGTGAAGATTAGAGAAACTAAAGCTACAAAGTCTGCCATCTTACCATTGTCTCAGTACCTCTTGGATCCCCAGACCCAAGCTCAGCAAGCAAGATTACTGGCAACTTTGGCTCTTGGTGACCTTTTCCAGAACGAGGGTCTTGCTCGAAGCGCTGATGCTGTTTCAGCTTGTCGTGCTTTGGTTAATGTGCTTGAAGAGCAACCAACTGAAGAAATGAAAGTTGTAGCTATATGTGCTTTGCAGAATCTTGTAATGTACAGTCGATCTAATAAAAGAGCAGTTGCTGAGGCTGGTGGGGTTCAGGTTGTGTTGGATTTAATTGGTACAAGCGACCCAGATACAGCTGTACAGGCCGCAATGTTTACTAAACTCCTATTTTCTAATCATACCATTCAAGAGTATGCTTCTAGTGAAACAGTCAGATCCATCACTGGTAAGTTCTCTCCCTTCATCCTTCCTCGCCCGTTTCTGTGTGTATCTTTTTTTTTTTCTTTTTTTTGTTGTTGTTGTATGCAGAATATCTGAACTTTGTTTGATGCAACTTAGTATACCTTTGCTGATGAAATTTTGTCCACTAATACCCTTTAGTGAGAGGGAGTTGAACTATATGTGTATCAGTGTGCATTATAGTGTAGTTTTTTAAGGACATGTGAACTTATCACTTATGGTTGTTTTCCCCAAGTTCACTTTATTTGGCAACCTAATGGTTCCTTCTTTATTTGAGCTATTACTCTTCTATCCTTTCTCTGCTAAGGTTATTGTCATGTTGTTTGTTGATCAATTATTTATCTGCAAAGGTATATTCCTTGTTAAATGTGCGTAAAAACAAAACAGACAGTTTGTGCAGCAATTTGAAACAAAAATAGTTGTTTCTTTGTATATTTTATTTGTATCATATTGGAACCAGTGTTTTCCTTGGATTGCTTTGCCAAGCAAACAGGGTTTTGGGGGGGGAAAAGGTGTCTAATATGCCTTTATGGTGTAACAGCTGCTATTGAGAAAGATTTGTGGGCGACTGGAACTGTAAATGAGGAGTACCTGAAGGCTCTAAATGCTCTTTTTGGCAATTTCCCACGTTTGAGAGCCACCGAGCCTGCAACCCTAAGTATTCCCCATCTTGTTACCTCCCTCAAGACAGGGTCAGAGGGGACTCAAGAGGCTGCCTTGGATGCACTTTTTCTTCTGAGACAAGCTTGGTCGGCATGCCCAGCTGAAGTTTCTAGGGCTCAGTCAATTGCTGCTGCAGATGCAATTCCCTTGCTGCAATACTTGATCCAGTCTGGTCCACCACGGTTTCAGGAGAAGGCAGAATTTTTGTTGCAATGTTTACCGGGAACATTGGTGGTCATAATCAAGCGTGGTAACAATATGAAGCAGTCAGTTGGAAACCCAAGTGTTTATTGCAAGCTTACACTTGGCAACACTCCACCCAGGCAAACCAAGGTATGAGCGCTTTCATATACTTGTGTCATTGTTGCTCTTTTGTGATCTTAATTAACCCTTCATGTGCGCTTATCTGAAGCCAACTTTATCCATTCTCTCTTTGATTCCCTGTTCTATTCTCTTTCTAGTATATGTATGTTTTAAACTGGTTGTAACTAATTGGAATTAATCTTGTCAATTTGTCAGATTGTGTCAACTGGCCCGAACCCAGAGTGGGATGAGAGCTTTACCTGGTCCTTTGAGAGCCCTCCAAAAGGCCAGAAGCTTCATATATCCTGCAAGAACAAGAGCAAAATGGGGAAGGTAAGCATATACTTTGAGACCAAAACTAGGACCATGAGGGTTATGTGGAGCGGTCAGGCCTATGGTTTGGTACCATGAGTTCTGGAGTCTGATTCCTCATGGGAACCTACCTAGCAATATTCTTGAGTTTCCTTCCTCCAAAAGATCACAAGGTTTAGCGAGAGTAAAAGTTAAACTACAATATTTCTTTGTAGTTTGTAGTGAATCATGCTAGTAACCATGCACATATTTCTCATATCAAATTTTACTTTTCTCCTAAACATTAACCTTCACTTCCCTACTCTCTTTTTTATTTTTTTTTTTCTTTTATGGTTATTATTTCTCTAGGACTCCTAAATCCTAACTAACTAGCTTTCAATCTTTCTTTAGAATTCGTTCGGGAAAGTTACTATCCAGATTGATCGGGTAGTGATGCTGGGAGCAGTCGCTGGAGAGTACACGTTATTGCCAGAAAGCAAAAGTGGGCCATCACGGAATTTAGAAATTGAGTTCCAGTGGTCTAACAAGTGACAAACACAATACTGAAATATTATTGTTCTTCTGCAAATTGAGTTATTGATAGAATTCATGTTCGGAGAAGGAAATTATTTCTTTCTTTTTTTTTTTTTTTTTCCTTTTCCCCTTTTGGGTTATTTATCGCATCCATGTACATAATGTACCAAAGATTTTGATATGTTTTTTTTTCTCCTTTTCTTTTACACTTTTCCACGGTCTAAGTGTAGTCATTTGTCAATGTAATATTTTGTAACTCGATTTCATATTTTCTTGTGAAACACATGACCTGAGAAAATGTAAGCTTTTGATGTTGTGTGATTTGTCAATTTAGGGGCATTTTTTTTAATAAGATTGGATTCTGCTTTTATTCTTTCATTTTCCTGCTGTGCTTCATTTCTTATATTTAGTGATGAGTTGGTCTGTTTATGTAAACCATCCAATAAGTGTACTAGAATTTACCACGAATAAATAAAGGGATAATCCTAAAATCCTTCTGTTTTAGCCAAGTACCACATTTAAAGTTCTCATACAAATCAAAAGCATTCTCTCTATTTTCTAAAACTGGAAAAAACCCTCCTCTTTTTGCCCAAATTATGGACTAAATCTTGCTCTAATGATAGTCTAGTTAATATCCAAACAACTCTTTTATTATTATTTAAAAAGAATATCTAAAAAAGATTATTGTAAAAAAGAAACATTAATACCACTTTTCTATAATCTAAAAGAAGGGAAGGAAAAAAAAAAAAACCCTCTTTGCATTAGCAGATGAGGTGAAAAGACTTGATCGTGAGGGCCATTTGGATTTAGAGCTAACACGCGAAAAACCATATGTTGCGAGTACACCTATAAATTTGGGCCGGGCCCAACGGGCCAGCCTGCGGCCCGCTCACTTGGCCCGCGGGTCGGGCCGGGCCGGTCTGGGTGTGAATGGTTTGGTTATGGCCCGGCCTCTAAGACCGGATCAGGCTGAACCATTGGTGCTGGTTTGTTGGGTTGGGTCGGGTCGAGCTGGTGGCCCGCACATTTTTTTTTTCTTTCTATTTTTAAAAATTTGTCTTATTAATTATAACTAGTAATTTTATTTTTTATTGAAAAAGATTCATGTTTCTATTTTTTCGTTTTTTTTTTAAATTATCGGATCGGGCCGGATTTAGCCCGAATTTAGTCCGGCCCGGCCTAGCCCAGAACTTTGGCCCTGTGGATTGTCTAGCCGGGCTGGACCTTCAAAAATACTTTGCGGGCCGGTCCAACCCGCTTCTATTCTCGGCCCAGCCCAGATTTCTCCTTAAGCCCAAACGGACCAAATCGGGCCGGACTGGACCACCCATATTTACAGCTCTAGTTGCGAGTTATGAAAATACGTGCTTTTTTTTCTTTTGAATAATTGTCTCATGACTCTAAAGTCATATTTATTAATCAGTAATAAGCTATAATAAATGAAAATTAACAAAGTCTCTTCAGTTTCTTTTCATTCGTCAATTCATGTATATACTTACTTATTTGGACTATAAATTCTAGAAAATTCTGCGTATAGTTAGAAATTAAATTTTGAAAAGATGACGTAAATTTTTTTTTTTCCTTCTTATTCCTCTCTAAATTTTTTCATTTACTTTTTATTGCCAAACAGTAAATATATCATATTTGTATTATATTGATACGACATATTTACGGTCATTTTCGGATCAAATTAAACAAAGTAAGCGGATTAACTTGATGCACATTCATTTATTATTTATGTTACATATATCAATTTAAAATTAATATGAAAATTAAATAAATTGCTTAAATTTATTTATTTTGTATTGTTTTTAGTCGCATTTTACGTATTACGTAATGTTTTACACTACTATCAACACATAGCATTGCCATGGCTAATTAGTTGTTTGGTTGGTTGTTGAGACGATTATAAGAATTAAATGAATAATGATCCTAAGTACGTTGAGTGCAAATGCAAAGGTAGCACAACGTGGGGATTGGAAAAGGGCAACACCTGACTTGGAATACAGACAATGGCGCCGACGCTTCTGCTTTTTCACTAAACCCCAAATTTGCGTTTTGGACTGACACTACCACCAACTTCTTCATTTCTGTGGGGGCAGGGGCGCGTGGCTGTATCAAATATATTTTCTCTCATTGTTTTTGTTTTAATAACAAAATTGATTAAAAATGGGTTGGCTGCCTCTATCATCCCATTACGTAAAAGAGAGTCAGGACGCACTCTCTCTCGCTAGATATCACTGTCTAACAAAACACTTTCTCTACTCTATTCTTTTTTTTTTCTTGTTTTTGGCTAAATTAAAAGAAAGAAGGTGACCAACGTGGTGGTTACTTTCTTATTAAAAAAGTTCTAATTTTGTTTAAGAATATTCGTTAAAAATTCTAGATAACGGTCGTTCTTAGATCACGTACCACGTGGTCGATTAAGTGACAGAGCAGGTCACAAGGGGGTATGCTATCCGACACGTGTTCAGAGTAACTATTTAAAAGTCACGTGAGTCACACGTGATACCGCATGGGGTGTCCGAGGCCAGGGCCGAATCCATCCCAAATCCTGGACGGTTGGGCCCAATCCAGTTCTTGCCTCGATAGTTGGGGGTCAGAAGTCTCGAGGGTCTTCCGCCAGAAGACCACGAGAGGCAACGCATTGCTCCAGACCCAGACAAGGCATTTAATACGATCCAGGGTAGGTCACACATTAGGCAAACCGTCCTAACAGAATGACAGTTTATCAAAGTCTCGCCCCCCGACAGGCTCGAGTCGTAGGGGACGGCGAAAAACAGGCCACGACAATGCAAGTGAAATCACGGTCATCACGGCCCATAATCTCTGGAGTAAGTCACGATGAGAAAAGGTACTCAATCCTGGGATTGAGAGCTGGAAAAAGCTCCCAATTACAGGATTATGTATATAAGCCTTGCTTACCCCTTGAAAACAAGAGATTAAGATAGACATATAAAAAGAAAAACTAAATTTTTGCTTCTCAGTTTCAGAGATAAACAACTGACTTAAGTATCAGAGAGTCTTTGTAGATGGCCACCCTCGCCTCTCCGACCCGACTTGAAGTAAAAAGCATGCTGGGATAGCAAGGATACGTGGACAGTTGGTAGAAACAACGTCAGCAGTTCAGAGACACATGGACAGCTGGTAAGAATCGCTCCAACAGTTTGGCGCCGTTTGTGGGAAATCGTTGAGTGCGAGAGAAAGAGTAGGAGTGTTACGATCGTGCTCTCCCCGAACAAAAGGCCATACAACGTCGGATGATGGCACCCTCAAGAATGACAACTAGAAGCACACGTCCTGACGCCGAAGGGAGCTCCCAGGAAGCACGACCGGGTCTGAAACAAAAGCTAGACCAAATGCTTGCTGCCCTGGCAGAAGCAAAACGGAAGGCAGAGATGGCCCACGAGGCCATCCTGGGTTTAAAAGATGAAGTTACGAAAGTACGCAGAGATAACGCTTGCCTCGAAGGGCTACTGGCAAGTGAAGCCAGGAGCGAGCGAAGGGAAGACTTTGACGAAGAGGTCCAATAAGAGTCTAGGGGTCAACTACCTAGGGAAGTTCCCACCCCATCCAGATCGCGGATGCAGGGGAAGTGACAAAGCCAAACAAGACCTTTCCGAGCCGGAGCGGCAGTAGACCGAAGACACCAAGAAAGCCCGGAAGGTGTGCTTCCCAACTGGAAACAAGAAATGATGGCAGAGCTGAGTAAGAGGCTCGAGACCCATCACAGCCAGACCCCCGATGATCTGGCAGAGCAAACCATGCGAGGGATCAATTGGACGGCCTTTGCCGACTGGATCCAGCTACAGCCTAAGCCGAAATACTTCACAACTCTAACCTTCAGACTATTCGAGAGAAAGACCGACCCTCTCGATCACATATACTACTTTCAGCAGAAGATGGCCTTGGAGACCAGGGACGAGGCTGTGACCTGCAGAGTCTTCTCCACAACCCTGGCAGGGCCGGCCCTGTTATGGTTCAGATAACTCCCAGAGAAGTCCATAAACGAGTTCAAAGATTTCTGCAAACTTTTTTTAAAGCAATACGCGGGCTCCCGGAGGCAGTAGAAAACCATGCGAGACCTTGACCGGTTGGAACAAAGCGCGAACGAGTCTCCGAGAGAATACTTGTCGCGTTTCCTGGAGGTGATGTCCCTAATGCACAACGTCGTCTCGGCCCAAGCCTCAAGCTCGTTCGTCAGGGGCCTGCAGCCGGGATCGATGCTATCGGACTATCTGCTTTTGAACTTGCCATACGATATGGCAGACATCCAGGCAAGGTCAGAAGGGGTATTCAATTGCTGGAAAGCCACCAGAAAATGCCCAAGGCCTCCGCCACGATAACAACAGCGCCGACGCAAACCCCAGCACAAGGAATAAAGAGGCTTGCGCCGGACTAAGGGCCAACTTCGAAACAGGGAGACTCCACCCAAGGCGGTTAAGAAGACGGCAAGAGGAGGAAGGCGTCTAGGGACCCGCTGCCGAAATAAAAGCTCAACATGCCGATCGATGTGATCTACCTCCAGAACAGGGATAGGGGCATTTTCAAAGACCTGCCCAAGTCCGGTGTTCCTGAGCACATGCAAAATAAGAACATGTACTGCCAATTTCACAAAGATCACGGGCATGACACCATCAACTACCGTAGCCTTTACGCGCAGGTTATGATGGTGATCCATGCCGGCAAGTTAAAGCAGTACGTAAAGACCAGCGGAAGCTAGTTAAAGAAAGATACTCCCAGGCCCAAAAAGGCAAGCAGACCCAGGCCTCCGGGTCAGGAGAGTAGGCTCTGAGGATAGTGCCGACTATCATAGGCAGATCAGAGTCGACCCAGGGTCAGGAAGAGAAGGAAAAATGCCAAAAAGAGACCGAAGAAAGGGTGATACGCCTGAGGGGGATGGGCTACTCCGTGAACCACCTGGTGATGGGAGAAAGCTACACCTCAGCCACCCTTATCGCTTTGACCCAGCAAGACTTGTCCGCAGTGCGTCTACCCTATGACGACCCCTTAGTGATTATGCTACAGATCGACTCCGCGTTGGTTGGAAGGGTCCTGGTCAACGGCGGGAGTAGCGTCAATGTCCTATTCCTCAGCACATTCGAGAGCACGGGCCTGGATCAAAAGGCACTTAAGCCAACCTGTCAGCCACTGTTCGCCTTCAACAGTACTAAGGTCAGCCCCTTGGGCGTTGTGACCCTGAAGGTCTGTGTGGCAGAGAGGTGCTTAGACGTGGACTGCATCGTCATCGACTGCCAGTCCTCCTTCAACGTCATCATGGGGAGAGGGTGGATCCACGCCATGCATGGGGTCGCCTCCACCCTCCACCAGGTCTTAAGATGTCTATCAAAGGATGGTACTTATACGATAGACATCAAAGGAGGCCAAGCCTCTGTGAGGAAATATTTTTCAACCGCCCTGAGGGGAGCCGATGCGAGCGCGAGCGCCTCGACGGGGGACAGATAGCAATCAAAGGACCACATGCTAGCATACATGAAGCGGATTGAAGAGGAGTCTGACGGGCTGGAATCCACAATTGAGGAGCTGGTGGCAGTCCCTTTGAAAGAAGAAGAACCGGCGAAGGTAGTCTTAATCGGGGCCCTACTGCTCGAGGAAGAAAGGAGCGAGTTGTTGTGGTTCCTTAGGCAGAATAGAGATGTATCCCACGACGACATGCCCAGGATAGACCACACACACGCCTGCCATCAGTTAAATGCAGACCCCAATTTCCCTTTGGTCAGGCAGAGGCCCCGAAGGTTTGCGCCGGAGAAAAACAGGGCGATCAACAAGGAGGTAGAGACACTACTAGAGAAAGGCATGATCATGGAATGTGTATACCTATGCTGGGTTCTCTAACCCGGTAGTGGTGAAGAAGAAAAACGGCAATGACCGTACTTGTATAGACTTTACCAACCTGAACAAGGTCTATCCGAAGGACAGGTTCCCCCTGCCAAGGATCGACCAAATGGTCGATGCGATGGTTGGATTTGACAGGATGAGCTTCCAAGAAGCCTACTCTGGATACAACCAGATCCCTCTACATGAGAAGGACCAGATCCACACGACATTCATTACGAAGTGAGGTCTGTACTGTTACCGACATATGCCTTTTGGCTTGAAGAACGCGGGGGCGACCTACCAGAGGCTCATGAACAAAATGTTCATCGAGCTGCTAGGGAAGACTATGGAAGTCTACATCAACGACATGGTCGTGAAGAGCAAAGAAGCTTCGGGCCATCTGGGACATCTAGACGAATGTTTCCAAATTCTGAGGCAATACCGGATGCATCTGAACCCTAAGAAATGCACGTTCGGGGTGTCCTCAAGCCAGTTCCTAGGGCACATCATGAGCAAAAAGGGCATTGAGGCCAGCCTAACCCAGTTGTCTTCAATCGCAAATGTGCAAGACCCTCAACCATTCGGGAGGTCCAGCGCCTAACAGGGAAGATAGCTGCTCTCAGCCGATTTGTCTCCAAGATGTCTGACCGATGTAAGCCTTTCTTCCAGTGCATAAAGAGAAGCTCCACTGTCATCTAGGGTGAGGAGCAGGACAAGACACTGGCAGAGCTCAAGCTGTACTTAAGTCATCCGCCTATTCTGGCTTCCCTGGCAGAGGGGCAGCACCTATACACTTATTTGGCAGTGTCCGAAGTTGCGATCAGCACCGTATTGTTCATCGAGGAAGACAAAGAAACTGGACGCCGCATGCTCCTGGACGCCGAGACGCGATATAGTATGGCAAAGAAACTGGTTCTGGCTCTGGTCAAGAAAAGACTCAGGCAATACTTCGAGGCACACTCGATTATGGTACATACGGATTTCCCTATTCGGCAAATCTTGGCCAAACCGGATTCATCGGGACGACTAACCAAGTGGGCCATCGAACTGGGGATTTACGACATCGAGTATCGGCCTCGAGTGGCGAAGAAAGGGCAAGTCATGGCAGACTTCCTAGTGGAAATCCAATCCTTCGGTGAGTCACACGACCCGCTTCAGACGTCTCCGCCTTATATCCCTTCAGCCTGGACCCTCTACACTGACGGATCCACGAACGCCTCGGGGTCAAGTATTGGATTAGTCCTGCAGACCCCAGTAGGACTCAGGGTAGAGAAAGCTTTGAGGCCCAGTTTCCAGGCAACGAACAACGAGGCGGAGTACAAGGCGCTGCTGCAAGGCCTTGAGCTGGCTCTGCACTTCGGAGTAGAGAGCATCGTAGTAAAGACTGACTTGTAGCTAATCGTGGGTCAGGTCAGGGGAGACTTCGAAGTAAAAGAGCCGAGATTACACAGGTACTTCTCCAAGGTAGTGGGGGTGAAAGCCCGCTTTAGCAGTTTCAATATCAAACAAATACCTAGGGAGATGAACCAAAAGGCCGATGAGCTAGCTAAAAGCGCATCGATCGGGAGGACAACCGGGCACGCGGAGATTCTGCTAGAGGGCGAGAACACGAGGGACCCTTCGAAGACCCCCACACGCCATGTGTTTGCAACTGACTCTGCAGACGAGGGGTGGATGAAACCCTTCACCTAATACTTGGCATTGGGGTACCTGGCTGCAGACCCGCAAGAAGCGAGGTCGATCAGACTAAAAGCTGCCAGATATTCGATGGTGGGGGACGACTGTATAGGAGATCAACGATGGGACCAATGCTAAGGTGCGTAGGTCTCGTCGAGGCGTAGAAGCTAATAGAGGAAATCCACGAGGGAGCATGCAGCAACCACTCTGGCAAACGTTGCCTCACCCACAAGGCCTTGACGGCTGGATACTTTTGGCCATACATGATGACCGAGATGGCCCAATTTGTCAAGAAGTGTGACAACTGCCAAAGGTTCGCTCCCATGAAGCGCCAACCCACGGAGGAACTCCATTCGAACATAACTCCTTAGCCGTTCGCTAAATGGGGCCTGGACATCATCGGAGAGCTCCCCAGAAGTCCAAGGGGGAGAAGGTATGTCTTGCTGGCCACCGATTATTTCACCAAATAGGTAGAGGCTGAAGCCTATGCGACCGTTAATAAGGCAGACACAATTAACTTCATTTGGAAAAACATAATCTACCGATATGGAATACCGAAAGAGATACACGCTGATCATGGCGCGCAGTTCCAGAACATTAAGCTGAAGGAACTATGTGAGTTGTATGATATAAGTCTCAGTTTCTCATCTGTAAACTATGCTCAGGGGAACGGCCAAGCACAGATAACGAACAAGGCCATATTCAACAATATTAAAAAGAACTTACAGGAGGTTAAAAACAGGTGGTTAGAAGAGCTACCGGCCGTTGTGTGGGCCCATCGAACCACAGAGTAGAGGTCAACGGGAAGAACACCATTCGCCATGGTCTACGGGTCGGAGGCTGTGATCCCGACCGAGATTAGCCTCCCGACCCTTCGCTCCGAAGTGGTAAAAGACGCATCACTGAACTAGCAGCAGCTAAGCCGCAATACAGACCTCTTGGAAGAAACAAGGGACATGGCCCTGGTCTACCTGGCCTTGTAGCATCAGCAGGCCAGGTCCTACTATGCAAAGAAGGTTAGCACTCGTCAATTTAACGTCGGGGATTGGGTCTTGAAGGTCAGAACGGGGAATACCTCGAAGCTAGACTCTAACTGGGTCATGTCCTATGAGGTGATCAAGGCGCTTGACAATGGTGCATATGTCCTGAAAGAACTCAAGACCGAGAAGAGCCTACAAAACACGTGGAATGCCTAGCACTTGAAAAAGTACCACTTGTGAGATGCATGTAAATGTTGTGAAATACATGTAAATGCTTGTATTATTAAACAGCTTAATTTCAAAATAGGTCAGAGTTTCTACCACACGGACTTATGTTTTGAATTGCTATGAAAAAGGGTTTGTCTCCAATACCAGACCCCACGAACTATTCACTCATCAAAAATCGTACTGCAGGGATCACGTTGCTTGCCGATGACTCGAGAAAACATATGAAGAGGAAAGAGCTGAGCAGTAAAATGCTTGCCAGCAAACCTCATCAAAAATTGTACTGCGGGGATCACGTCGCTTGCTAACGACCCGAGAAAATGTACAAAGAGAAAAGAGCTGAGCAGTAAAATGCTTGCTAGCAGACCTCATCAAAAATCGTACTGCGGGGATCACGTCGCTTATTGAGGACCCGAGAAAACGTACAAAGAGAAAAGAGCTGAGCAGTAAAATGCTTGCCAACAGACCTCATCAAAAATCATACTGAGGGGATCACGTCGCTTGCCGACGACCTGAGAAAACGTACGAAGAGGAAAGAGTTGCGCAACTAAAAACTTGCCAACAGACCTCGAAAACAATCGTACTATGGGAATCACATCGTGCAATAAAATGCTTGCCGATGGCCGGAGAAAATGTACGAAGAAGAATGAGCTGCGCAACCAAAACCTGCCAGCCAGCCTTATCAAGAATCGTACAACGGGGATCACGTCACTCGTCGATGACCCGAGAGGATGTACCAAGGGTGAAAGGCCGCACAACAAAAACTTGCTGCTAGCCCTCAAGGAATACCTGTAGAACAGGAAAAGAGTTGGGTGATAAGACCCCTCCCAGAAAACACCTTAGCTGCATGTGAGCTAAAGACAAGCAGGGCTAGGGTCTACCCGTTGGAAGCAGACCCTCCCCAGAGAGCACCTTAGCTGCGCACGAGACAAAGGTAAGCGAGGCTAGGATCTATCCGTTGGAAGTAGACCCTCCCCAGAGTACCTTAGCTGTGCATGAGACGAAGGCAAATGGGGCCAGGGTCTACCCTTTGGAAGCATACCCTCCCAAGAGAATGCCTTAGCTTTGCATGGACTGGAAGTGAACGGAGCTAGGGACTACCCGTTGGAAGTAGGCCAATACAAGACCAAGCACGAAGACAGAAGTTAAAATCAAACTCTGTTTATTATTGCCTAAAATAAAAAATGTGTAGTCGACAAGGACACGGACCCGGAGGCTCTATTTGTAAGAAGTAGGTCTTGGACGGACTCGGAGGGAAACATCAGAGTGGTAATGCCCTGTTTGCTCCTGATAAGAGCCGAGCCCGAGCCTTTTCCTCTGTAGCGACGGGTCCAAGCAGTGGTCGACCAACCCCTGGTGCTGGTTCTTGGCGCGTTCCCATTTGGGGTCGGAGAAGTCTAGCCACACGCGCGGGTCAAATTCTACCAAGATAAGTCATAACAGAGGTTATACATCCTCAAAGCCGGATGAGCCGGAACTCACATCCCAATCTCTAGAGCTAATCTTGTCAATCATAGCACGGGAAGAATTCACTAAAAACTCCAAATCATGAGACAGACCTAGAGGTCGGCCGCACTGCCGACAAAGGAATGACATCGTATATTATGCCCAACCCTGACCATGAACGCGGGCAACAAAAAAGAGAAAGGGGAATAAATATGAGAAAAATGTGCTATTTCTATTATTCAAAACAGGTGTTTACAACGAGGGTCAGCTTTGCATAACACAGTTAGTACTTTATAAATATGCAAAAAGCGAGAGGCTCTAGTTACCTCCGACGAGGGGAGCGCCACTAGCTTCGGCGCTTGGACCAGCATTGGCAGAGAGTGGCATACCAGAGTCAAAATTGTCTCTAGACAAAAAAACCGCACCTAACCCTTTGCTAGTTAAGGTGCCAAGACCAGGCTGGCAGACTCAAAGCTCTGCAGCCTGCTCTGGCAGACTGGAAGCAGGGACAATCTCCCTGGCGACAGAGGCAAATGTAGAGGGCCCGTCTTTTTCTTCGTCGAGCATCTTCAGCACATCAGCGGGGTACACGATGTTGATCTCATCCCCCAACTGCTGCATATAGTGCATGACAGAATAATGGTCCCTCTCGATGCCTTTCTGCTGATCGAACTGGTCTTGCATTACCACCTCTGCATGACCCTCAAATTCCCTGTTCTCTCAGCCATACCTGTAGCTCTCCACAGAAAGGATATCCACTTGCCTCTGGTACCTTGTCTTTAGCTTCTCCGCATCCGCCAGCCTGTCCCTCAGCGCTGCTAGCCTCAGCTCTGCTTACCGCTGCGACAAGTCGATCAAAAGAATGTTAATATTGGCAAAGTCTTCGCCGTGGTTACGAGAAAACTCCGCATGAGCTCCCATCAGTTTTCTGTGACCCAAGTAAAGATGTCGATTTACATCGTTGGATTGATTGAGTCTACATTGCAAGGAATGGGCCTCCAGTTTGGCTTTCACCTCGGTTTTCCTCACGTCTTTGGCATCGTCGACAGATCTGTCACTAGCGATGAATGCCAACCCCACCTCCGCCCCTGCGTTCTGCAGCTCCTGCTCTTTAGCCCTGAGCTCGGTTTGGGCCAGCCTAGCGGCCTCAGATTGAGCCAACCTGTCAGCCTCTACTTCGGCCAACTTGGCGACCAGCTCCTCACGCCTAATCTTCTCGACGCTCAGAGCGTGAGCCATAGCGCTACTAACCTGAGCCTCGTCCAGGCTCTGATACAGGTCGAAGTCCACCCTTAACGTGGCAAGGGCGATCTCGCTCTGCTCGGCCGTTGCAGCACGAGCGTTCAGCTCCCTGACACGAGAGGAGTAGAAGGACCAAATGGCAGCTAGCTACAGGATATAAGAAAGTAAGGTCCGTGTTCAGCAAGGATGCCGAAAAATATGAAAGTGGCAGCCAGACGAGCCAAACCTGCGCAATGCCGTGGCCAGCGACGAGCTCAACGTTCTTCAGGGAGAGTGCCTCTAGCTCGAACTCCGCAGCTAGACTCTCTCCCTGGGCGTTGTCTGTGTCTGAGGAATGCGGCTCCACCTCGCCAACCGTGAGGACGCCTTCTCCCTCTACTGGATGTACTCTAGTAGCTTCTTTCGACTCTCCTGAAGCGGCAGAGGTAAGGACGGTAGGAGGCAGGGCATCGCCGAGCATGCTTTCGGTGGTAGTAGGGGATGGCGCATCCTCAGCAGAAGAGGCCATGGTGACTGCTGCTACATCGGCGGCTTCGACTGCCGCCCCCCTTGGAGCCCTGCCTTAATGTGATTTTTTGGTCTTGTCTTGACCAACCCCCGCTGACGGGCCACCACCCGCAGACCTTCTCCTCCTTTTAAGGGTCAGTGTAGCCCCGTCGTCATCACTGTCAGAAGAGGGGGCAACTCTGCCCTTCTTTCCCGCCGAGCTTTCCTTCCCTTCGGACGAGTTGGCCTTGCGACCCCGCTTCATCGGGATTGGGGGAGGGGAAGACAGCCGAGATTTCAACCTCGGAGCCCCCCCACTGAGCTCGGCAATCTCCTTACCGGGGCAGGTAGTGCCGGACCCCGTGCCCATCTTTGAACCAGAGTTAGGGGCAGAAGAGGTCAGAGCAGCGGGTTCCCCTGGCAGGCTCAAAGGTGCCCCCTTGTCATATACGACTTTTACGGCCGGCATCTCCCGAGTCAGGGGTCCACTTGCCTCGGAAGAGGGGACCACAGGTGTTTCACCACCGGGCACGAACAGGCCCTCCAGGTCATCGTCTGAGCCTATTCTTAGGGTGATAACTCCCTGCCCCCCAACTTCATCCTCTGAGGACACCACCAAACGCCGACTAGCAGGGACCTTGGAATGAGCCTTGTGCACAGCGGCACTCCCCTTGACTAAGGAAGGGTCTACCGAAGGGCCTGCATTAGAACTTGTAAAGAGCAAGCAACGTGGTTAGAATACAGCCATGACTTGATCCATGGAGCCCTAGGATGCGAAAATGAACTCACCCTTAACCCTCTTGGGGGCAGGGGTTTCCTCTCTACGAAGCCTGATACACTCCTCGGCCGCGAGCCTCACTGCCTCTTCGAGCTCGTGGCTGGTTGGTGCCACCAAGTCAATGGGACCCACCAGCTAGCTCGAGGTCGTGATCTGACGACCCACCATGGCGATGCGACTTTGCTCATCTCGGCGGATGCAGTTCAGAGCTGAGGCATCAAGCTGGCTCCGTAAGTGCTTTGTGATGACCCAGGTGTCTAATGGGAAGAGGAGATATAAGACCATCCTAGGCATCATGTTCATCACCTGGGGATTCAGGACGGCCTGGATATGTCGGCAATCCCCAGAGGACCCAAAGATGATGATCCTCTCAAGCTCCTCAAGCCGCCCCACTGACAGTTGTGGCTCAAACTTGCTTTCCTCCGCAAAGGCTACGCAAGGCAAAATATCATGAGTAATAACGGACGAGGTGTACACAGACCCAAAAAATCACGACCTAGTACTTACTTTGCAGAAAAAATGAAGTAACTTGGAAGCGCTCCCCATTCACCCAAGGAGAGCACCACGCCCCTCCGACGGCATACAACCTAGAGTGAGAGTCCCATTGCTTATCTGACCTCGATAAGCCCTAGGAAATATGGCATCCCGGGAGCAACTGGAGGTAGAAAGTGTGATAGGAGCACTTTTTGGGGATGAGGGTGAGCTTGTAGGCATAAAAGACCACCTCCAGGTCAATATGCACGTTAAGGAGAACTGACAGAGCAAAGAGCCCCATCAAGATCATGACCCTGTTAGCATTCAGCTGCATCGGGTGAATGCACGTCAGAGCAAAGAACTGATGGATTAGGGGAGGAAGGGGAAACCACAGCCATTCCAGGTGCCTCATCCCCAAGATGATAGAGCCTTCGGGGTCAAAGGGGAGAAGGTACCAATCCGCGGGGCCCTCGACCCTTTGTAATGTAACTCCGCCAGGGAAGCAGAACTGCATCCTTAGCGAGTCCAACTCCAAATTCACGACGGGGCAGAGCTTCTGATTTGGGTTCGAGGCCATTGTTCTGGATACGATCAAAAGGAGCAAAAGGTTCTAGCAAAGGGAAAATTCGGAAACCCTAAGATTTTAGAAAGCTAGAATACTTGGAGATTTTGGTAAAGTAAGAAATGAGTGTAAATGCGGTTTTTATAGAGAGGGAGCTGAAAAGTCCCCCTTGGAAAGGAACGGTGTGAGGAAGGTTGAAGCACTAGAATTTCAAAAATCTGAAAAGAGTCGTGACACGGGATAGAATGCACCAACGTTGGTAATTGGGAAGAAATGATAGTAAGGAGCCACGTGTACCTCTCGAATTAGAGGACGGGAGATACGATTTCCCTATTTGATAGATGCGAGTCCATCAAATAGGGAAATGGGGGCAGTTGTGGGGCCCGTTCCTAGATCACGTACCATGTGGTCGATTAGGTGGCAGAGCAGGTCACAAGGGGGGCATACCATCCGACATGTGTCCAGAGTAATCATTTAAAAGTCACGCGAGTCACACGTGATACCGCATGGGCCCATGGGCTGTCCGAGTCTAGGGCTGAATCCATCCTAGACCCTGGACAGTTTGGCCTAATCCAGTTCTTGCCTCGACTGCTGGGGGGTTAGAAGCCTCGAGAGTCTTCCGCCAGAAGACCACGGGAGGCAACGCGCTGCTCCAGACCCAGACAAGGCATTTAATGCGATCCTAGGTATATGCACACATTGGGCAAACTACCCTGACAGAACGACGGTTTGTCAAAGTCTCGCCCCCGACAGGCCCGAGTCATAGGAGACAGCGAAAAGCAGGACACGATGATGCAAGGAAAATCACAGTAATCACGGTTCGTGATCTCTGGAGTAAGTCACGATGAGAAAAGTTATTCAATCTTGGGATTGAGAGCCGGAAAAAGCTCCCAGTTCCAGGATTTTGTATATAAGCCTTGCTTCTCCCTCGAAAAAAAGAGATTAAGATAGATATATAAAAAGAAAAACTAAATCTTTGCTTCTCAGCTTCAGGGATAAACAACTGACTTAAGCATCGGAGAGTCTTTGTAAGTGGCCACCCCCGCCTCTCCGACCTGACTTGAAGTAAAAAGCATACTGGGATAGCAAGGATACGTGGACAGTTGGTAGATACAACGTCAGTAGTTCAGAGACACGTGGACAGTTAGTAAGAATCGCTCTAACACTTATTTTCTGAATTACTTGCTTTTTCTTGTTTTTTTTTCCTTAACAATTTTTTATTTCCAACACAAAAATCGCCAAAAGTTTTTAAAATGGTATAATCTTAAAAATACTCTCCTTGTTTTTGCTACATACAACATTCAATCCTTTATCTCTGTTCTTATAAAACCCGAAAATATCTTTCTATTTTCTAAAATAAAAAAAAAAGCTTTTTTCTTTTATTTTTTGGTCAAATTTTTAACTAAATTCTTTTCTAAATTACATCAATACCCTTAGAATATTGATATCTAAATAACCTTAGATTGATTTCCTTAAAAAAATAATAATATCAAAATTTACTAGAAAAAAAAAAGAATTATCAATATTTTTCTATAATCTGGAAAAAGAATGTGATATTTTTTATTTTTTAAATAAAAAATTACTTACATTATTGGAAGTGTTTGATAATAAATTTTTGAAATATGTACACGAGTATCTTTGATATTTCACATTTCAAGTTTGATAAAAAAGTTATATAAGGTATACTTTTGGGTTTTATAAAAATATAGAGCTAGACATAATATTTAATCATAATGGAGGGGTGGGACTATTCTTTTAAAACTAAGAGTAATAATCAAGTTCTTGGAATGTAGAAGAAGAAAATAAAACAAGTTGTACCATTAAATAAGTATCTATTGGTTACTTTTAGAATACATGATTAGGATGAGAATGTATTAGATTAATACAATCAAATTAATCTCATATTTGGTGCATACATATCAGAGATATTACATTAAATTAAAATAATTTATTCCAAAAATAATAATTTGGAAGGAGATAATCTTATCATCTTGAGAATTTGGTATTAGGAGAGATTAGGTTTTTGATTAAAATAATAGAATATTTTTGAAGTAGTAAAAAATTGTACACTTTGGAAATAAAACTTTAAAAGTGGTATTTTTGAAATTAACTTTCGAAAGTATTAAAACAAAAAATGGTATTTTTCAAAATATTTTGTTAGAAGCAGTATTTTTACAAATAATTTTACTAAAATATGATATAGTTTCCAAATATAAGTTTAAAAGTGGTATTTTCAAAAAAATTCCTTAAAAAGGGGGGTTCAAAAAAAGTTTTTGAAAAATAGTATTTTTGTAAATAATGATATTTTTATAAAATTGAGTTTTAAAATTGGTATTTTATTAAATTAATTTTTAAAAGTGGTATTATTCTAAATAATCATATCTCAAAATTTATTATTTCGTTAAAATTACAAAACATACTGTGGGTCCCGTTCTTAGATCATGTACCACGTGGACGATTAAGTGGCAGAACAGGTCACATGGGACACACTATCCGACACGTGTCCATAAGGACCGCTTCAAAGCCACACGAGTTGTACGTGATACCGTATGAGCCCGTGGGCTGTCGGAGGCCAGGGCCGAATCCTTCCCAGATCCTGGACGGATTCGGCCCAGTCTAATTCTTACCTCGACAGCTGGGGGTCAGGAGCCTCGAGGGTCTTCCGCCAAGAAGATCATTGGAGGCAGCGTACTGCTCCAGACCCAGACAGGACATTTAATGCAATCCTGGATAGGTGTACGCATTAGGCAAACCGTCCTGATAGAACAGCGGCTTGTCAAAATCTCACCCCCACCGGGCTCGAGCCATAAGGGACGGCAGAAAGCAGGTCACGGCGATGCAAGGGAAATTACGGTAATCACGACCTGTGATTTCTGGAGTAAGTCATGATGAAAAAAGGTACTCGATCCTGGGATTGAGAGCCCAAAGGTTCTCAGTTCCAAGACTATATATATGAGCCATGCGTCCCCCTGAGGACAGAGGCATAAAATTTATAATTAAGAGAAAAACTCGATCTTCGCTACTCATTCTCAGAGATAAACGTCTGACTTAAGCATCGGAGAGTCTTTGTAGGTGGCCACCCCCGTCTCTCTGACCCAACTTGAAGTCAAAAGCACTCTAGGATAGCGAGGATACATGGACAGTTGGTAGAAACAGCATCAGCAGTTCAGAGACACGTGGACAGTTGGTGAGAATCACACCAACAGTTTGGCACCGTTTGTGGGAAACGTTAAGTGTGAGAGAAAGAGTAAGAGTCTCACGACCACACTTTCCCCGAATAAAAAAGCCATACAATATCTGATGGTACCCTCAAGAATGACAATCAGGAGTACACATCCCAACGCCGAAGGAAGCTCCTGGGAAGCGCGACCATATCTAAAGCAAAAGTTGGACCAAATACTTGTTGCTTTGGCAGAAGCAAATAGGAAGGCGGAGATGGCCCACGAGGCCGTCCTGGGCCTAAAGGATGAAGTCGCGGAAGTTCGTAGAGATAATGCACGCCTTGAAGGGCTAGTGGCAAGCGAAGCCAGGAGCGGGTGAATAGAGGACTTCGACGAGGAGGTCCAACAAGAGTATAGGGGCCAATTGCCGAGGGAAGTCCCCGTCCCATCTAGATCGTGGATGCAAGGGGAATGACAAAGCCAGACAAGGCCTTTCCGGGCAGGAGCAGTGGTGGACGGAAGACACCAAGAGAGCCCGGAAGGTGCACTTCCCAACTAGAAACAGGAGATGATGGCGGGGCTGAGTAAGAGGCTCGGGGCCCATCATAGCTAGACCCCCGATGATCTGGCAGAACAAACCATACGAGGGATCAACCGGATGGCCTTCCCCGATTGGATCTAGTTAAAACCCAAGCCGAAGGACTTCACAACCCCGACCTTCAGACCGTTCGAGGGAAAGACCGACTCCCTCGACCATATATACCATTTTTAGCAGAAGATGGCCCTGGAGACTAGGGACGAGGCTATAACTTGCAAAGTCTTCTCCACCACTCTAGCGGGGCCAGCCTTGTTGTGGTTCAGACTACTCCTGGAGAAGTCTATAAATAGGTTTGAAGATTTTTGCAAACTTTTCTTAAAACAATACGCAGGTGTCCGGAGGCAATAGAAAACCATGCGAGACCTCGACCGGTTAGAGTAATCCGCGAACGAGTTTCCAAGAGAATATTTTTCACATTTCTTAGAGGTAATGTCCTTAGTGCACAACGCCGACTTGGCCCAAGCCGCGAGCTCATTCATCAGGGGCCTGCAGCCAAGATCGATGCTGTCAGACCATCTGCTCTTGAATTTGCCATACGACATGACAGACATCCAGGAAAAATCGGAAGGGGTATTTAGGGTGCTGGAAAGCCACTAGAAGGTGCCCAAGGCCTCCGTCGTGATAACAACAGCTTCAACGAAAACACCAACCACGCAAGGAATAAAGAGGCCTGCGCCAGCCTAGGGGCAGCTCCGAAGCAGGGAGCCCTAACCCAAGGCGGTCAAGAAAGCGGCAAGAGGAGGAAGATGTTTAAGGACCCTCTGCCAAAGTACGAGCTCAACACGCTGATTGATGTGATCTACCTCCAGAATAGAGATAGGGGTATTTTCAAAGATCCACCCAAGTCCAGTGTTCCTGAGCACATGAAGAACAGGAGCAGGAATTGCCAATTTCACAAAAATCATGGGCATGATACCATCAACTGTCGTAGCCTTTACATGCAGGTTATGATGGTGATCCAAGCCGGTAAGTTGAAGCAGTACGTAAAGACAGGCAGAAGCCAGTCCAAGAAGGACGCCGCCGGGCCCGAAAAAGGAAAGTAGACCCAAGCCTCTGGATCAGAGGAGCAGGCTCTGAGGATAGTGCCGACAATCATAGGCAGACCAGAGTCGACCCAGAGACAGGAGGAGAAGGAAAAATGCCAGATTAGAACTGAAGAGAGGGTGAAGCACCTGAGGGGCATGGAGCATTCCGTGAACCACCTGATGATGAGAGAAAGCTACGCCTCAGCCGCCCCCATCGCCTTCACCTAGCAAGACTTGGCCACGGTGCGCCTACCTCATGATGACCCCTGGTTATTAAGCTGTAGATTGACTCTGTGTTAGTTAGAAGAGTCCTGGTCGACGACCGGAGTAGCATCAATGTCCTGTTCCTCAGCACGTTCGAGAACATGGGCCTGAATCGGAGCGCACTCAGGCTGACCTGTTAGTTGCCATTCACCTTCAACAACACTAAGGTCAGCCCCTTGGGCATTGTGACTCTGAAGGTCTATGAAGTGGAGAGGTGCCTGGACGTAGACTTCATCGTCATCGATTGCCAGTCCTCCTTCAACGTCATCATGGGGCGAGGGTAGATCTACGCCCTACATGGGGTCACCTCCACCCTCCACCAGGTCCTAAGATGTCAATCGAAGGATGATACCTACACGATAGACATCAAAGGAGACTAGACCTCTGCGAAGAAGTACTTTGTGACCACCTTGAGGGGGACTGATGTGAGCGCAAACGTCTTGACAGGGGACAGATAGCAATCAAAGGATCGTCTGTCAGTGAACATGAAGCAGATCTAAGAGGAGTCTGGTGGGCCAGAAACTACAATTGAGGAACTAGTGGCAGTCCCTTTGAAAGAAGTAGAACTGGAGAAAGTAGTTTGATCGAGGCTCTGCTACCCGAAGAGGAAAAGAGTGAGCTGTTGGAATTTCTTAGGCGGAATAGTGACGTCTTCGCGTGGTCCCACGATGACATGCCCAGACGCGTACGCTTGCCACTGACTAAACACAGACTCCAACTTTCCCTTGGTCAGACAGAAACCCTAAAGGTTCATGCAGGAGAAAAACAGGGTGATCAACAAGGAGGTCGAGACGCTACTGGAAAACGACCCAATCATAGAATGCGTATACCCATGCTGGGTCACCAACCCGGTGGTGGTAAAGAAGAAAAACAATGATGACTGGACCTGCATAGATTTCACCAATTTGAACAAGGCATGCCCGAAAGACCGCTTTCCCCTGCCGAAGATCGATCAAATGGTCGATGCGATGGTAGGATTCGACAGGATAAGCTTCCTAGATGCATACTCTGGATACAACCAGATCTCTCTATATGAGGAAGACCAGATCCACGCGGCGTTCATTACGGAGAGAGATCTATATTGTTACAAACGCATGCCTTTTAGCTTGAAAAATACGGGAGTGACCTATCAGAGACTCATGAACAAAATGTTCGCCGAGTTGCAGGGGAAGATGATGGAGGTTTATATCGATGACATGGTCGTAAAGAGCAAAAAAGCTTCGAGCTATCTAGGGCATCTGGATGAATGTTTCCAGATTCTGAGACACTATCGAATGCATCTGAACCCGACCAGTTCTTAGGGCACATCATGAGTAGAAGGGGCATTGAGGCCAACCCGACCCAGTTGTCCTCAATTGCAGATGTACAGAGACCCTCGACCATTAGAGAGGTCTAGTGCCTAACTGAAAAGATAGCCACACTCAGCTAGTTCATCTGCAAAATGTCTGACCGATGTAAACTTTTCTTCCAGTGCATAAAGAAAAACTCCACAGTCGTCTAGGGGGAAAAGCAGGACAAGGCACTCACGGAGCTCAAACTTTATTTAAGTCACCTGCCTATCCTGGCATCCCCAGTAGAAGGGTAGCGCTTGTATGCTTATTTGGCAGTGTCCGAAGTAGCGATCAGTGCCGTACTATTCATCAAGGAAGACAGCAAGCAGAAGCCGATGTTTTATACAAGCCGCATACTTCTGGATACTAAGACGCGATACAGTATGGCAGAGAAACTAGTTCTTGCTTTGTTCAACGCTAAGAAAAGACTAAGGCAGTACTTCGAGGCACGCTCAGTTACAGTGAATACGGGTTTCTCCATCCGGAAAATCTTATCCAAACTGGACCTATCGGGACGACTGACCAAATGGGCCATCGAGCTGGGGATATACGACATCGAGTATCGGCCTCGAGTGGTGAAGAAGGGGCAAGTCATGGTAGACTTCCTAGTGGAAATCCAGTCCTTTGGCGAGCTGTGTGACCCGCTCCAGACGTCTCTGGTTTACACAGGTACTTCTCCGGGGTAATGGGGGCGAAAGCTCGATTTAGTAGCTTCAACATCGAACAGATACCTAGGGAGATGAACCGAAAGGCCGACGAGCTAGCTAGAAGTGCATCGATCGGAGAGACGACTGAACATACGAAGATTCTACTAGAGGGAAAAAATACAAGAGACTCTTTGGAGACCCCCGCATGCCACGTGTTCGCGACTGACTCTGAAGATGAAGGCTAGATGAGACCCATCACCCAATACTTGGTGTCGGGAAACTTGCTCGCAGATCCCCAAAAAGCAAGGTCGATCAAACTGAAGGCTACCCGATACTCGATGATGGGGGGCCAACTGTATAGAAGGTCAACAATAGGACCAATGCTGAGATGCGTAGGCCTCATGTAGGTGCAGAAACTGATGGAGGAAATCCACGAGGGAGCATGCGATAATCACTCTGGTAGGCATAGCCTCGCCCACAAGGCCTCAACGGCTGGACACTTCTGGCCCTACATAATGACCGAGGCAGCCCAATTTATTAAGAAATGTGATAAGTGCCAGAGATTCGCCCCCCTGAAATGCCAACCCGCAGAAGAGCTCCAGT
>JXTB01000089.1:473945-511331 GCA_002914805.1 Parasponia andersonii
AACCGTCAATAAGGCAGACACGATTAACTTCATTTGGAAAAACATAATCTGCCGATACGGAATCCTGAAAGAGATACACACTGATCATGGCACGCAGTTCTAGAATGCCAAGCTTAAGGAGCTGTGTGAGTTGTATGATATAAAGCTCAGCTTCTCATCCGTAAACTACCCTCAGAGGAACGGCCAAACAGAGGCAACAAACAAGGCCATATTCAGCAATATAAAAAAGAAATTGTAGGAGGCTAAAGGAAGGTGGTTAAAAGAGCTATCGGTGGTCGTGTGGACCCATCGAACCATGGAACGGAGATCAATGGGAAGAACGTCATTCGCCATGGTCTACGGGTTAGAGATAGTGATCCCGACCGAGATTGGCCTCTCGATCCTTCCCTCTGAAGTGGTAAGAGATGCCTCACTGAATGAGCAGCAGCTAAGCCGCAACACAGACCTCCTAGAAGAAACAAGGGATATGGATTTAGTCCATCTAGCCTCGTATCACTAGCAGGCCAGGTCTTACTACGCAAAGAAGGTTAGCGCTCGTCGGTTTAATGCCGGAGATTGGGTCTTGAAGGTTAGAACAGGAAATTCCTTGAAGTTAGACTCTAACTGGGTTGGGTCCTACGAGGTGATCAAGGCGCTTGACAATAGTGCGTACATCCTGAAAAAACTTAAGACCAGGAAGAGCCTACCTAACATGTGGAATGCCCAGCACTTGAAAAAATACCACGTATGAGACACATGTAAATACTTATACTATTAAATAGCTTAATTCCAAAATAGGTCAGGGTGTTTGCTACACGTACTTATCCATTGGATTGCTATGTAAAAGGGTCTGCCCCCAGTGCCAGACTCCATGAACTATTCGCGCAAATAAAGATCGTACTATGAGAATCTTATCGTGCAATAAAATGCTTACCGATGGCCTGAGAAAACGTACAAAAAGGAAAGAGTTGCATAACAAAATGCTTGCCAGCAAACCTCAATAACGATCGTACTATGGGAACTACATCGCACAATAAAATGCTTGTCGATGGCCCGAGAAAATGTACGAAAAGGAATGAGCTGCGTAATAAAATGCTTGCTAGCAGACCTCAGTAACGATCGTACTATGGGAATCATATCGCGCAATAAAATGCCTGCCGATGGCCCGAGAAAACGTACGAAGAGGAAAGAGTTGCGCAATAAAATGCTTGCCAACAGACCTCAATAACGATCGTACTATGGGAATTACATCGCGCAATAAAATGCTTACCAATGGCCCGAGAAAATGTACGAAGAGGAATGAGCTGCGCAATATAATGCTTGCCAGCAAACCTCATCAAAAATCGTACTACCGGGATCACGTCGCTCGTCGACGACCCGAAAGGACGTACGAAGGGCAGCAGGCTGCACAACAAAAACTTGCTACCGACCCTCAAGGAATTCCTACAGGATGGGGAAGAGTTGAGTGATAAGACCCTCTCCAGAGAGCACCTTAGCTACGCATAAGCCAAAGGTAAACGGGGCCAGGGTCTACCCGTTGGAAGTAGACCCTCCCCAGGGAGCGCCATAGCTACGCATGGACTGAAAGTAGACGGGGCCAAGGCCTACCCATTAGAAGTAGGCCCAGACAAGATCAAACACGAAAGTAGAAATTAAAACCAAATTCTGTCTATTATTGCTTGAATTATAGGATGCATGATCGATAGGGACGCGAACCCAGTGTCTCTATTTGTAAGAAGCAGGTCTTGGACGGACTCGTAAGGACACATTGGAGTGGTAACGCCCTATTTACTCCCGGTGACAGCCGAGCCCAGGCCTCTTCCTCTGCAGCGACGGGTCCAAGCAGTGGTCGACCAATCCCTAGAGCTGGTTCCTAGTACGTTCCCATTTAGGGTCGAAGAAGTCCAGCCATACACGTGGATCAAATTCTGCTAAGACAAATCTTAACAGAAATTATACATCCTCAATGCCGGATCACATCCCGATCTTCGGAGCTAATCTCGTCAGTCATAGTGTGGGGGGAATTCACTAACAACTCCACATCATATACGATTGGGCCAGATCTAGAAGTCGGTCGCACCGTCGACAAGGGAATGGCATCGTATATGATGCCCGACCTTGACCACAAATGCGGGCAACCAAAAAAAAAAACAGAATAAACGTGAGAAAAGTGCACCGTTTTTATTATTTAAATAGGTTCTTGCAACAAGGGTCAGCTTTACACAATACAGCCAGTACTTTACAAATACACAAAAGAGCAAGAGGCCCTAATTACCTCCGACGAGGGGAGCGATGCCAGCTTCGACGCTTGGATCAGCTTCGGCAGAGAACAGAATACCAGGGACAGAATCATCGCTAGACAAGACGACCGTACTTGACCCTCCACCAGTTAAGGCGCCAGGGCCAGGCTGACCCCCAGGAACCTCTGTGGCTTGTTCTGGCAGACCGAAAGTGGGGAGAATCTCTCTGGCGACAAAGGCAGATGTAGAGGGCCCGTCTTTTTCTTCGTCGAGCATCTTTAGTACATCAGCAGGGTACACGATGTTAATCTCGTCCCCTAATTGCTACATATAGTACCTGATGGAATAATGGTCATTCTCGACACCTTTCTGCTTATCGAACTGGTCTAGCATTACCATCTCTGCGTGGCCCTCAAATTCCTTATTTTCCCAGCCAGACCTATAGCTCTCTGTAAAAAGGATATCCACATGCCTCTGGTACCTTATCTTCAGCTTCTCCGAGGCAACTCCACATGAGCTTCCATCAGTCTACTGTGATCCAAATAGAGATGTCGGATTACCTCGTTGGACCGGTCGAGCCTGCGCTGTAGGAAATGGCCCTCTAGCTTGGCTTTCGCCTCGGCTTTCCTCGCCTACTTAACTTCGTCGACGGCTCTGTCACGAACAATGAAAGCTAGCCCCATCTTCGCCCCTACGCTCTGTAGCTCCTGCTCCTTAACCTTGAGATCGGCTTGGGCAAGCCTGGTGGCCTCGGCCTCAAATCGCAAACCCGGGACCTCAGCTTCGAGGGACTAGACCTTCCCCTCTGCCTCGGCCAACTTGGCGACCAACATCTCGCACCTGACCCTCTCGACGCTCAAAGCATGGGCCACCACGCTGCTGACCCTGGCCTCGTCCAGGCTCTGGTATAGGTCGAAGTCCACCCTCAACATTGCAAGGGCGGCCTCATTCCACTTGGCCATCATAGCACGGGCATTCAGCTGCCCGGTCAGCTCACCAATACGAGAGGAATAGAAGGACTGGACGGTGGCTAGCTGCAGAATATAAGAAAGGGGAGTCAGTGTTCAACAAAGATATGGAAAACATAGATGTGACGACTAGACGGGCCAAACCTGCATAATGCTGTGGCCGGCAACGAGCTTTACGTTCTCTAGGGAGAGCGCCTCCAGCTCGAACTCTGCAGCTGGACACTCTCCCTGGGCATTATCCACGTCCGGGGAATGCGACTCCACCCCACCGACCGTGAGGACACTTTCAACCCCAGCAAGTACACTCCAATAGCTTCTTTTGACACTCTCGAAGTAGCGGAGGTGGGCGCAGTAGAAAACAGAGCGCTGCCAAGTGCTCCTTCGGCGACAACTGGAGGTGGCGCATCCTCAGCAGAAGAAGACACGGCAACTGCTGCTGCTTCAGCAGCTTTGACTACCACTTCCCTTGGAGACCCACCTGACTGTGATTTTTTGGTCTTGTCTTGACCAGCATTCTCAGACGGGCTGCCCCACATAGACCTTCTCCTCCTCATGAGGGTCAGGGTAGCCCCATCATCCCCGCCGAGGTTTCCTTCCCCTTGGACGGGCCGACTTCGTGACCCTGCTTCATAGGGATCGGGGGAGGGGAAGATAGTCAGAACTTTAGCCTCAAAGCCCTTCGCTGAGCTCGGCAATCTTTCCATGGGAGCAGGCAATGCCGGACCCCGTGCTTGCCTTTAAACTAGAGCTAGGGGCGGAGGAAATCGGTGCAGCAGGCTCCCCTGGTAGGCTCGAAGGCGCCTCTTTGCCATACACAATCTTTATGGCCGGCCTCTCCCGAATCGTGGGCTGCTTGCTTCGGGAGAAGGCACCATGAGCATTTCACCCCCAGACGCAAATAGATCCTCGAGGTCATCGTCTAAGCCCATTCTTGGGGTGACAACTCCCTGTCCCCCGGCCTCGTCCTCAGAGGACACCACCAGACGCCGACCAGCGGGGACTTTGGATCGAGCTCTGTGTGAAACAGTACTCCCCTTGACCAGGGAGGGGTCTGCCGAAGGGCCTGCATCTGAACCTGTAAAAGCAAGCACTGTGATTAAACTTTACCATGACCTAACCGAGCCCTAGGGCACAAAATGAACTCACCTTTAACCCTCTTGGGGGTAGCGGTTTCCTCTCGTTGGAGCCTGACGCACTCCTCAGTCACGAGCTTCACTGTCTCTTCAAGCGAGTGACTGGTAAACACCACTAGGTCATTAGGACCCGCCAGTTGGCTCGAGACCATGATCTGACGACCCACCATAGCGATGTGACTCTGCTCATCCCAGCAGAACTGGTTCAGAGTCGAGGTGTCAAACTGGTTCCGAAGGTGCTTGGTGATGACCCACGTGTCCAGTGGAAAGAGGAGATATGACACCATCCTCGACATCGTGTTCATCACCTGAGGATTCAGAACGACCTGAATGTGTCGGCAATCCCCGGAGAACCCGAAGGCGATGACTCCCTCCAGCTCCTTGAGCCGCCCCGCCGACAGCCACGGCTCGAACCTGCTTTCCTCCATAGAGGCTGCGTGATGCAAAATATCATGAGTAAAAATGTACAAAGTGCACGCAGACCCAAAAATCACGACTCAGTACTTACTTTGCAGAAAAAATGGGGGAATTTGGAAATGCTCTCCGTTCACCCTAGGAGAGCACCACGCCCCTCCGATGGCGTACAACCTGGAATGGGAATCTCATTGCTTGTCCGACCTCAGCAAGCCCCAAAAAACATGGCACCCCGGGAGCGGCTAGAGGTAGAAAGTAGAGTAAGAACTCCTTTTGGGGATAGGGGTGAGCTTGTAGGCATAAAAGACCACTTCTAGGTCGATATGCACGTTGAGGAGGACCAACAAAGCAGAGAGCCCCTTCAGGATCATGACCCCATTGGCATTCAGTTGCATCGGGTGAATCTCCGTCAAGCCGAAGAACTGGTGGACCAGGGGAGGAAAAGGAAACCGCAGCCATTCCAGGTGCCTTCTCCCCAAGACGATGGAGTCTTCGAGGGTAGAGGGGCGAAGGTACCAGTCTGCCTGGCCCTCGATCCTTTGTAAAATAACTCCGCCAGGGAAGCAGAGCTGCCTCCTTAACGAGCCCAACTCGGAATCTACAATTAGGCAGAGCTTCTGACTCTGGTTCGGGGCCATTGTCTTGGATGCGATCGAAAAGAGCAAAAGGTTCTAGAAAAGGAAAGATTCGAAAACCCTAAGATTTGAGAAAGCTGGAATACTTGAGATTTTGGTAAAGTAAGAAATGAGCACAAGCGCGACTTTTGTAGAGGAAAAGCCGAAAAGTCTTCCCTGGGGGAGAACAATGCAAGGAAGACAGAAGCACTAGAATTTCAAAATTTGAAAAAATCATTACACGGGTTGGCGTGCACCAGTGTCAGTAATTGAGGAAAAATGACGGTAATGAGCCACGTGTACCCTTCAAATTGGCGGACCAGAGACACGATTTCCCCACTTGATGGATGTGAATCCATCAAATAGAGAAATAGGGGTAGTTGTGGGCCCCGTTCTTAGATCATGTACCACGTGGACGATTAAGTGGCAGAACAAGTCACATGAAGCACACTGTCTGACACGTGTCCATAAGGACCGCTTAAAGGCCACACGAGTCGCATGTGATACTGTATAGGCCCTTGGGCTATCGGAGACCAGGACCGAATCCATTCCAGACCTTGGACGGGTTCGGCCCAGTCTAGTTCTTACCTTGATAACTGGGGGTCAGGAGCCTCGAGGGTCTTCCGCCAAGAAGATCATTGGAGACAGTGCACTGCTCCAGACTCAGACAGGGTATTTAATGCAATCTTGGGTAGGTGTGCGTATTGGGCAAACCATCCTGATAAAACGACAGTTTGTCAAAGTCTCGCCCCCACGGGGCTCGAGCCATAGAGGATGGCGGAAAGCAGATCAAGACGATGCAAGGGAAATTACGGTAACCACGGCCTATGATTTTTGGAGTAAGTCATGATGAAAAAAAATACTCGATACTGAGATTGAGAGCCCGAAGGTTCTCAGTTACAGGACTATATATATGAGTCATGCGTCCCCCTGAAGACAGAGGCATATACACATATAAAGAGAAATATATAAAAATTTATGAGCAAGAGAAAATCTTGATCTTCGCTACTCAATCTCAAGGATAAACATTTGACTTAAGCATCGAAGAGTCTTTGTAGGTGGCCACCCTTGCCTTTCTGACCCAATCTAAAGTCAAAAGCACTCTGAGATAACGAAGATACATGGACAGTTGGTAGAAATAGCATTAGCAGTTCAGAGACACGTGGACAGCTGGTGAGAATCACACCAACACATACATGTTAATTTTATTATAACAAAAAGTAGTACATCAAATATGGGATATGATTGGACTATAATTTTATCTTATCTAATTCAATATAGTCTAATCTTTTAATACCAAATGAAGCCATTAGTTATTGTTTCATATTTAATAAGACTCGAACAGTAGAGATGAAAGTTGGAAGAAAAGAAAATAGAAATTCAAGTGATCCTTTTTTTTTTCCCTAACTTAGGAGTTAGGAAATTTTGGTTTCTTTTAATTATAATTCTTGCCTTGACTTCTGCAGATTTTACTTCTCTATTTGTATTAATTTTCCAGCTCTTTTACTAAACATACCTCAAATTTGTTGTGTATTTGATATTCCCAATTTATTTATTTTTTACATAAAAAGCGTACGTGTGCCAACTAGGAAAGAGCTCCCCTTTGATTATGCAGTCCAATTATTCGAAATTTGGAATAGTTTCGTCTTTCGCTTGTTACACATTAATGGCATTTCATTGACATTCTCTTTGATATGAAGAGGTGAAGAAGGAAAAAGAACAAAAAAGGATAGAAGTAAAAAAGGAAGAAATATTTGCTGGTAATTATAGTGATGCGCCACAATCCTTTATTCACGTTGGACTCACAATAAAACAGACGTGGGACATAGAAGAATAAACGATTTTTTATTGATCAAATGCATCAGATTAAAGTACCTAAAAAAAAAATTAGAATTCTTTGTTTTTCTGTTAAACCATAAAATAATTCAAACATTCAAAAGGGTAAACAAAATACCAGAGAAATTATCAATGCTTGGATAATACTAAATCCAACATGCTATTTTTTGCATACTCTTTGTAGTGTCAAAATCAAACTCGAGCAACTCGAAACCAACAAATCATTAACGCTTAAATCGGTTCTTGTTTTTTTATTTCGTCTCACATGAAAATCCGAATTCAAATAAAAAATCCGCCTAATTTTCACTTTGAGACTTGACCAACTCTCAAATATTAAGTGCACTTGATTAATCGTGTCCACTACACATATATAAAGTTTCGAATGGTGTTATTGTTCAGATTGCCACGTCTAATTTGAGGATTTTTATTTATTTATTCATTTTTTAAAAAATTTTGGGAATGGAATTTAGATATGTACTTGGCTACTTGGACGGAATGTAAGCCTGATGTGTTATAAATGATAAATCAGTTCGATCTTGTCTAGGAACAAAACTATATAAAAACATCTATATTAAATAAATCAGAGCATGGCCAACTGTCACACACATCGTCCCCTCCAATCAAATCAAGCTGTTGTCTCGGACACGTAAACCCACGGGGACCACTTACGTGGCGCCTCCTCGCTGCTTACTCCCATACTAGTATCTTTCCTATAATTTAAATCGTTTCTTTCATGTCTCCTTTCTGTTCTGTTCAAAATCTAGCTGATCCTTTATTCAGAGAGAAAAAAAAAAAAAAAAAAAAAATCTAGCTCTTCTTTTTGGTAAGAATTTGTTTTTATTAAAATAAATAATAGGAGTATATAATTTATGATAGTAAATATTTGATTATTTGTATCTTACATCGAGATTAAAGACAAGAGGCAATTATTCATTCTCTTACTGTTAAGTAATGAGTCTAGTACCACGAAAATTCAAACAAAACATTATTTTAGTAGATAAAACTAATAGTAAATGTATTCTTAATTATTTAGGAGAAAGAAAGAGTAACTTAAAAGGGAAATCTAAATCCCATTATTGAAAAAAAGATAAATAAATCCAATTTTTGGTAATTCTAATTCACTAAAATATTTCTCTCTAATCTTGGAACCCAATTTATTTACAACCACTGAATCTCTAATTTTGGTATCTGTTTTACGTTTTCTTTTTTCAATATCCGCAGGGTTGAGACATCAGTCGTACTATTAGGTATCATTTAAGTGAAGACTTTATTGTATTTTATTTTTAGAAAGATTCTAGTAATAAATTTTTGGTGAGAAACTATTGGACACGTCATCGATCGGTGTGGACAGCTGGACTTTATATAAAAGTAGTAGCCTACAAAGACTAGAGTTGTAGGTTCGCATTCCCATACGCTCTCACATAAACACAATCCTCCAAAAACTGTGCGTATTGCGCAACCCCACCACTTCACTTTTCAGTGTGCGCAACGTGTCCCCCTCGGCGCACTTTAGCCAAAACCGTTAACCACACATCCAAAACAAACAAAAGTTCACTGAGAGAAGAGAGGAAAAAAAAAAAAAAAAGCTTTGCATCCTAAAATACAACATTTTTTCTCTTTTCTAGATCGATCTAGTCTGTTTCCGGTCGAGGGAGTCGCTCGCCATGGCGACTCGGTATCTGGTGGTTTCGACGGTGGCGGTGGTATTGGCGTGCGTGGTGGCGGAAGGAGGCAATGCGGCGGCGATGACGCTGTCGTCGAGGCTCATTCACCGATTCTCGGAGGAGGCGAAGCGGTTTAGGGTTTCGGGGAAAGGGAATGGGAATGGGAATGATTCTTCTTGGGAATGGGGTGAGAGAAGGAGCGTGGATTACTATGGGAGGCTGTTGGCGAGTGATGTTCAGAGGCAGAAGATGAGGCTTGCCTCTCAATTTCTGCTCCTTTTCCCCTCTGAGGGTAGCCAGACCATGTCCTTGGGCAACGACTTCGGCTGGTCAGTACTCCATTTCCTACCTCAACAATACCTCACTCTTTTTTTCTTTTTCTTTCTTTCNTATTATTATTATTATTATTATTTATAAAAGAAAAAGCTCAGGAAACTCCAGGTTCCAAGTGGAGCTTTATAATCTAAACTAATGCGCATATGTAAATTTGTTTGTCATTAGAGTGTGCCGTTTCCATTGTCGGGTTTTCTCTTCTCGTGTTTGACTTTGTGTGTTTGTAGGTTACATTACACATGGATTGACATAGGAACGCCGAATGTCCCCTTTCTGGTTGCGTTGGACGTTGGAAGTGATCTGCTTTGGATTCCATGTGACTGCATTCAGTGTGCTCCCTTATCTTCCAGTTACTATAGTAGTCTGGTATGGCGGCCTTCCTTAATAGAGTTATGTCTTTCTGTTAATGTATATGTATCTGTATCGGTATCGAACAAATCCCATCGTGTTTAAGTGTTTTGCATTTGTTTTGTTTTCCGTTCCTTATTGAACCTTCTGTTTGTTTTTCTTTGGGGTCGGGGGGGCAATTACACCTATACATTTTCCTATTCGAGAAAGATATAGTGCTAATTTTCAACGGCCGGTGACTCATTTAAAACCCAAATAAAACTAAGCCTTGGGAGACTCCGTTGAATTTTATGGTAGTTGTCACCCAGGAAAATAAGGTTTACATAAGCAACAGAGAAAATGAATAGCCTTTGCGTAACATCTTATAAATGTGCATTAAGTTCTAGAGCGAATTGTTGACAGAACCGAGTAATATGTATGTAGTTTATATGTGCAGTTAAAAGTGAAAACTATTGCACCGTTAAGTAAACTGATGGTATAGGGCTAGCTCAGTTGGACCAAGGCAAGGCATGAGGGGATGTGTGTATGAGTTCGGGGTTAGGGGTTCAAACTTTGATAGAGTGCATGTGTTATTTTCTTTGAAATTTGTAGCAAGTGGTGGTCATTAGTTAAGCCTCACTTTTATTTAAAAAAAAAAAAAAAGTAAACTAATGGTATAGATAGTGTCCTCTCATTTTTTATGGTGAAACTTACTTTTTACCCTGTAAATTGAGAAGGAAAACTGCCATACTTATGATTTAAATTGGAGGCAAAGAAGCCCCAGGGCGTTAGTTCAAGTGGCAAGGAGGTTAGCATGAGAAGTCTAACTAAGGTAGACGTCTCGAGTTCAAATCCTGGTAGCTGAACTAATTTCTGTTCCAAGTCTCCCGGGGACTTGGCGTTGGGGTGCGCGGGTTATCTCCCGTGGGATTAGTCGGGGAGGGGCCCGAACCGGATATCCACGGTTATCCAAAAAAAAAATAAAACATTGGAGGCAAAGAAAAGAAGATAACAGAAATCTCACTTTACAATTTTAAAGTTTGTAAACAGAGTGAGATTTTGAGACAGAAAGTGATGGATGTAGGCATAAACATTTATATTTTTCCACTTTATAAGATTATCTTGTTTTTAAGTGTGAGGTATAACTATTGTATAAGGTTTCTAGTTCGGTCTATGTACAAGATGGGGGGCTGAGGTGGTTCTTTTGACAGAATCACTTGACAAATAGGTTTGAGAGTATTATGTAAGCATGTTGATTCTTAGGTGAGGAGACGGTAATATATGTGACAAACTGTGAAGTGAGGTTTGATGCTCCATTAATTAACTCTAACTTCATATGTTTCATCGAAGTCTCTGCCAAGACTTGGTAACAGGTTTAGCACTTATTTCCAGTGATTGATTGGCAGGTGCTCCCTCATATTTGGGGCATCTATTATGCAGGATAGAGACCTGAATGAGTACGCTCCATCTGGCTCAAGCACTAGCAAGCATTTATCGTGTGGTCACCAGTTATGTGATTTGGGTCCAAACTGCAAAAATCCCAAGCAGCCATGTCCGTACATTGTTAATTACCACACAGAGAATACATCAACTTCTGGTTTGCTTGTTGAGGACATATTACATCTTGCAGCATGGAAGAACGATACATCAAACAGTTCTGTTCAGGCTCCAGTTATTATAGGGTATGAATCTTTTGTCATCCTTTGCCAAGTATTTTTGAGCTCATTGTAGAAAAGATCGCTCAACCCATCTGCAATGATTTTAGAATTTATGGATAAGTATAATAGTGGATAGTATCTCTATTGCTCTTCATGAATTCAGTTGTGGCATGAAGCAAAGTGGTGGTTACTTGGAAGGAATTGCTCCTGATGGTCTCATGGGTTTAGGGCTAGGAGAAATTTCTGTTCCTAGTTTCCTTGCCAAAGCAGGACTTGTCAGGAACTCTTTCTCGTTGTGCTTTGATGAGGATAGTTCTGGCTGGTTATTCTTTGGGGACCAGGGTCCAGTCAATCAACATTCTACATCATTCCTGCCTTCAACTTCGAATGGAAACTAGTACGTACCATTTAGAGTTACGAGTTAATAAATACTTTTGTGTTTTAGTGGATGCTGAAATGTCCCTTGTCTAACCTTTTTGTTCAGTGACACATACATTGTTGGTGTGCAAGCATTTTGTATTGGGAATTCCTGTATCAAGGAAACCAGCTTTAAAGCACTGGTTGACAGTGGGACATCATTTACATTTCTTCCCCAAGATGTATATGAAAAAGTTTCTAAGGAGGTACTGCTATCTGCCTTTGAACTCCATTTGTTTTCTCCTTTGAGTCAGTTTACTTATTTCATGATTTTATTATTTTTACTGGTCTCTCATATCTCTGTTTCTTCCTGACAGTTTGACAGGAGAGTGAATGCTACAAGAACTAGCTATGAAGGGTATCCTTGGAAGTATTGCTACAAGACCAGGTGAATTTCTTGAAGTGAAAAGTTTGAGTACTTTTTCCTTATGCTCTTGCATGTTTTTCATGTCATATGCTGACATTTTAGTTGCTTATGTCAAACAGCTCACGAGCGTTGCCTAAAATTCCATCTGTAACACTCCTGTTTCCTGCAGACAACAGTTTTGTGGTCTATGATCCCGTTTTTCCTGTTAATAACAATGTGGTAGGTCATTTTGCCTTGATGATTTTCTATTTGTGTATGAGTGGGTTTGTCATTGTCCCTCAATGCAAAGAATAATTGACCAAGTAAATTGAGTCTGTGAGTCGGAATGTGGAATATTACGGAAAGTTGGGCACTTCTTAGGCTAGAGTCAGAGACTCAAAATCATATTTGCAGAAACAATAAATGCAAGTGGTTGCTAATAAGTTTGCACTCCTAATCAGTAGGAGTTATATTTGAGTACTTGTGAAAAATAACTCGTGAATTAGAGAGTTGCGTTGTTTTTTGGATCCAACACTGATGTCGTTAGGATATAAGTTTATAACTGTGGCATGACTTCAAGATTTTTGAGCGTAAACAATCTACTCTTATAATCAACCCATATTTTTTTAAAAAAAAAATTTGTTGTCATTTGTTTTTACTTAAACTTTGTAAAAGATATCTTCTTGAGGATGATTGTCATAAGGTCAAACCATAACATACTTGCTGTTATAATATGGAAGCTTTAGGAAGAGCTCTGTTTTTGTCATAAATCTAACCGTAGCGCAGAGTTAAGAGTTGTTGATTGTTAGTGATTGGTTGAAAAGGATATGAAAGAAATTTTGGCTTTTTTCTGAATCTTGTGAAGATCCTGGAATTAATGCCCGTTTATTGATTTTATTTGTTTTTAAATTTTTTTGATCTCTGATATATTTATATATATAGTAGTTAGTTAACTGCCTAAAAAGATTTTCTACTTGTCAATTACCCATGTGAAACATTTTACTGCAAACGATTCAGTTTCATAGTTTTGCTATTATTCTCTGCTTTTTATGATGTTTTCTCTCCTTTGAAAACGCCTTGTTCATATGAGTAAATTTTATGATAACCTGAGTTGGAACTTGTAGAACTGGAATTTAGACAGTAAGGAATATATCCTTTGTGATGCAGGGAGTTGTCGGATTTTGTTTCGCCATACAACCAGGAGACGAAGAGATCGGAATAATTGGACGTAAGCATGAAAATTTGTTCGACAGATTCTATTCCCTTTTGTTTTCTCCTGCTAGTTTTTTCTTTTACTCACGAATTTCTTTGCACAGAGAACTTCATGACGGGATACCGGATGGTATTTGATAGGGAAGCTTTGAAATTTGGCTGGTCAAGGTCCAATTGTAAGTTTTCTGATTTTCAGATATATTTGTCGATCCTCCATGTTGTAGAGCGTCACTAGCTGGCTTAGAAGTGGCTGCATCCATGATGCATGTGTGATGGTTCACAACTGAATCACGAGCATGACTAATACTAGTATGCCTTAGCTCACTTGTTTGCGTTCTTTTGATTATTAGTTCGTTTGAGAGAAGTAAAAAACGAGAGAAGTATCAGGTCGAGTGATTAAACAGGATACAATAGGGTAGGAAACCCAAGAAAATGCAACTATTTGTTCTTGTATTTTTTGCCTCGTCAATCTAATTGCTCCCTTTGTATACTTTACCAATTTGCACTTTCAGGTCAAGATCTGAGTGATGCTAAGAGTTTGAATCTTACACCTCCTCCAATTGGGACACCAGCAAACCCATTGCCGACGAATGAACAACAGAGCAACCCTGGCCAGCATGCGGTTGCTCCTGCTGTTGCCGGACGAGCTCCATCCAAATCTTCTGCTGCTTCGTCTTGGATCACTGAATTGCGGTTTTCTCTGTTGAGATTGTCACTGCTGATTCTACAGTTGCATATTGTCTTAGACTTTCTGATGGGCACTTGTTTTTTCTAGCTTTTGTACCCTTTGTCTTTCATGTAATTAAGGTTTTGTTTCTCACTTGTTTTTGTTTTGTTTTCTTCCTTGTAACACCCCCGTCCACCTCCAATGTGGAGCTGTAGTAATCTAATGGCATTCGTATTTTTTGTTGTTGTATTTTATATGCCATTGGATCCATTAGGGCAAATAGGGACATCAGTTGTAGCTATATCGGCTTTATAAATATAATGTATTTCGTTTATCAATCACCCGTGTACTGCCCTTTAAAATGTGCATCCTCTGTACATGTAAGAGCCACTACAATAAGGATATTTTTTTATACTCAATCGGTAGAGAATTTAATTTTAATATTGACCATTAAATTTTAATCTAACAATTACAAAAATAAATATTATTATTAAATTCATATTGAAATTCTTTCTAATATTTTTACTGTATACATTTTATTGAAATCTAAATATGATTTCTCCCCAATTATATATATATATATCTAAAAAACATTCACACGGATTACATAAAATCGGGTGGGATAAAACAACATTTCTATAGTAGCATATACATTCACAATTTGAAAGAAAGCAATATTCAAATGGTAAAAGATAAATAACGAGACTCGTACCAGAGAGAGAGACCTAAGCGGATCTACCTCTCCAATGAGGTAAAGATATAGAAAAATAGGAGTTGGATGCATCGCGCATTAGTAATGGCTACATTGAACAAATTTGGGGGGAAAAAAAAAAAGAAAAGAAAAACAAATGAGTGTTAGATGTAGAAATATTAAATTGGTAGAGCTGTTTTTAATTACATTTTTATGCATATTCAACTGGTACATTTATTAAATAAATAGAGAAACTGGTACATGAGAATTTCGCCTCCGCTTTCATAATGTATTGAATTGGTCCAAGTCGAACAGGAAAGCTAAAATATGAATAGTCTAATCCGAAGGACAACTAAGCTCCTGAAATCTGTTACAATCATGTAATGTATTCTCATATGTCTATATGCAATTTTTGGCCTTTAGAAAAACAATAATTTGCTGGATGTCGTCCAGCTACCAAATGACCAACTTCTACTGTGTAATTATTTCAATTATTGGTTGCTGGTGGTGACTTCTTATATCTAACTTTTATTTTTTATTTTTTTCATTTTTTTAAAGGTTAGAAATAGAAGAATAATAGAGTAATATTTTATAAAAGCATTACGATCCACCAATCCAAAACATGCCTATTTTTATAGGCTATTTGTCTTTTGGAACTTTAGCACTACATGCAACTTATCGGTAATGTATTTTCTATTATTTGGTAAAGTAATGTAAGTTTCTATTATTGAGTAAGTTTAGGAAATTGAGAAATATTTCAATAGAAGTAGATTATTCTTTCGCAATCTAATACAGTATTTTATATTTTTTTTTTCTCTTCAGTTTTGCGCTGAATATAAAAAGTTCACGTTATGTCGCATAGCAAATATTGAAATCCACTAACTTAGAGTTTAAATGGTAATTGAATGAACATACATTGCTTTTTAACTAATATCCTACGGAATCTTTAGCTTTCTAATTGTAATAAAAGCCTTAAGAAAACGACATTCTTTTTCCCTTGATTTATGCTCGACATGTCGTACATTCTCCATAAAACGACATACAAGCCAAAGAGTTAAAAAGAACGTGAAGAAATCTAAGTACTCGGGCTCTAGATTTTCTGTTACAAAAAAAGGGTACTAAGTCGAGCCAATTTGCCCAATTGGTAAAATAATATGTTCATACAGTACTTGGGTACCAAATTCGTACTTGTTAATTGTTTGTACTTATTCAATACAGTTTATAATTCTATGTATGCACTTCACGTGTGCATTCATGTATGGCTTCTTGCATTTTGCTCTTTCCGCCGCGGCCTAAATCTATGTACCCCTTGCTTTAGATTTATCGTACATAATATATTTTATTTTCTGAAAAATATCTCATACATAAATAGATAGTACACACACGCACTTGTATAATAGCTCAATTATTTATTGGCTTCTTTTCATAAGGAGGCGAAAACAAAAAGAGGGCATTTGCTATTGTGGAAGGTCGGTCTTGGACTTTATGAAGCAAAAAGACACTGCAGAAGGTGAAACTAAACAATTATTGGTTAAGTTAGTAAACGAACAAAAGCACTATTGGCCTTTTTGCACCCACCTTCTTCCTTCCTCCATTTCAAAAAGTTTTTGCTTTTAATAAACAAAAAGAGAACCACATGCGTACTCAAAATCAAAGAGAACACACAAAAAACAGAGGCTCTGCTTTACTTTAGTCTTTTTAGACTTTAGGATAAATAAAAACGGAGTAATGTTGACTATGTAGAAAAATAAATTCATTGACATGGTAGGTTAAAATTTGGGGATATATATATATATAATCTTTTTCTCTGCTCATTATTCACCGTCTAAATTCTTAGCATCATTTAAATTAGTTTTTAAAGATAATTTATTATAATATTTAGCATTTTTCATAATTATTTAATATTTTATAAAATAATTTTGACCCGTGATAATATTGATAAAATATTTGAGTAAAATTTATATAAAAGAAGAAAAATATTATGTAATTTCAATAATGTCCAACATTATAATAATACTATTGTTATTAGAAGATTTTAATTAATAAAGTGAATTATTTATATATAAATCTTCCTCAAATTAGAAATTAGTGGACGATATATGCGTATATAATATACATAACATTATTCTATATAAGAGTGTTACTATCAAACATAAGGCACTATATTATTGTTACACCCCACCTTTCGCTTTTATCAACAAAGTAGAGAAAGTTCCATTGCATGGGGACCATAAAGTTTCTAAAGTAAATAAATAAGCTGGTGGAGTCCCAGTGTCATACACTCCTAGTACTCCACCAATTTTCATTGTTTTCTAGGGAAATTTTATATCATCGAATCCAATTGAAGTCTTGCATGCATTTTGCTTTTTTCATATCCAAACCGTCCCCACCCTATCCTAACCCCCGGCTCAAATTCAAAATAAGCGATGTATGTGAATCACTGTTGCCTACCATTATATAAGATGTAATTTTATTATTTGATTATAATAATTAATAAATTACGTCTTCTGTAAATTTTATTTAAAATATAATTGTAATTAACTTATAATAAATTGACACGTTATAATATTGAGCAAACTATTAATATTACTTATTTATAAATTTATCTTTTGTTAACACTATAATATTTAAGAAGCAGGACTAGTGGTTATTCTAAAACATCCCCGCCCTATCTTTTTTTTTTTCTTTTGTTTTTTCATATCCAAAACATCCCCACCCTATCCTAACCCTACAAATGGCTCGAGTTCAAAATGAGTAATACTATGTACATCAGTGTTGTCTAACGTTATATGAAATATAATTATGTTATTTGGTCTAATAATCAATAAATTATATTCTACATAGGTTCCACTTAAAATATAATTATAATTAGTTTGTAACAAACTGTCACATTATGTAGTGTTAAGCATTTTATGGTACCCTTAACATTACTCATTTATAAATTTGTCCTTTTATTGCACTATAATCTTTAAGAAGCATGAAACTAGTGGTTATTCACCATGTAAGTGACCTTGAGAAACTGAATCTGAATCAGGAGTGAACCATAAGCCTTGAGTCAATTGCTCAACTAAATCAGAGTTAAAATGATTTGGATTCAGCTTTAATATACCTATTTTTTTTCTCTCCATTTTGAGTTTTAATTTAGATAATGTAATTTGACTAGTGACTCATTCTTCGTAACCTTTCTTTTTCTTTTTTCCCCTATCCTGATAATTCAATTGGTAGTATGGTTGTATGTTGATTTGATTGGTTAATATGATAAGGAAATTAAATATTTCTTTCCCCACCCCCATTTTCAAGAACTCAATCTTTTGAATTTATTTATTAACAAAGAGTTATAAAATCCAAACTAGCATCTAAACGTTGTCTCGACAAGCTATTTTCTTTTCCGCTCTTTTGTTTTGAAATATATGCTCTACGTACCAAAAAATCATATTTTATTTATAGGCATTGGTATTTTTTTTCATCTACCTAATATTTTAATTAATTAAAATTTATTCACATCTTTTTGTGATTAAAAAATATAAAGAGAAAAAAATTTAATAATACACGATTTTTTATATATATTATTATAACTGTTAGATAATAATATAAAATAAATACTTATAAATAGATTTAAAAAAAGTATTGGATTTCTATATATATATATATATTTTTTTTTTTAAGTGAAAAGAAAAGTAGATATTTTCTTAAGGAGCTTCTTGAGAATATTTTTAATTTTTTTTGTTTTGTTTAATAATTCTACCATCGTTTTTGTTTCAAAATTGTACAAATTAATCGATGGACCACCTTATTTTTTGTGCCGACAGATTTCGCAGAGCCAAAGAGGGGACATTCATGGTAAAGTACATTAATTGCGAATTAAGATATTAATGTTATGTTTAGTTTCTATCCGAAATTTGGTAAATTTTGTTTTGTTTTCTTTGTTTTTTAAATATATATTTTTAATACTAAACTACTGATTACTGATCAGTATTTATTAAAGGGAACAATGATATTACAATTAATTTGTTCTACGTAATTTTGAATGTGAAATACGTTTGTTTATGATTGACGAGATGATGGAAGTTTCTAAACATGCGTTTCAGAGCACATCTTTACATTAATAGTACCGATTAAAAAAACTAGTTGCTTTTTTATGCATACGGTGTACCAAGTAGTTCGACTTCAAATTTACTTCTTTATCTTTCTTTATCTCACACTTTTGTTAGTCACACTTTTATTTCTGCAATACAAAGTACCACATGTGCTAACCCAAATTTTTTCAGCGAAAAAAAAAGAAAGAAAAAAGAAAAAAAAATGGAATAACCTTATGATTATACATTACTTCTTATTTATTTATTTTTCTTAAGAAAAAAAACATGTTGATAACTTGAAAGAGTCTAATATTCCTTTTATGTCATCCCAATAGATTAAATTTTAAACGCATTGCGAAGAAGCGCATAATTTATTAAGCAATTATTTCTTTCCCCTTGAAATGGAGAGCCATTTTGAGGGCATGGCTTTCTGATTGAGAAAAACCAGCTTTTTTTTTTTTTTTTATCTCCATGGTCTTCCCATCTAGAAGAGGCAACTGGCAAGAACCCTTTATATATAATCATTGCTTGATCCCCCCTCAAAAAAATAAAAAAAAAAATCAAATAATCATTGCTTGAAAAAGTCCATATAGCTTGGGCCATAGTTTTCGTTGCAAAAATTAAATATCCAAAGAGGGTGACGGAAAGCCAAACAAGTGCCAATTATATCTATTATGCCTATATACGTCCTCCGACCTAAGGAAAGTGTTGGATCGATTTTCATCAGTTGTCCACGTGTCTCTGAACTGCTGATATTGTATCTTATAATTGTCAGCGTATCCTTATTATCCCAAAGTGCTTTTGACTTCAGGCAAGATCGGAGAGGTGGGGTGGCCACCTGCAAAGACTCTCCGATGCTTAAATCGGTTGTTTATCTTTGATTTAGGGTAGTAAAGATTTAGTTTTTCTTTGTATGATTATATCTTTGTCTCTTGCTCATAAACTTTTAAACATTTCTTTTTGTATGCGTACATGCCTCCTTTTTTCGGGAACGCATAGCTCATATATATAGTCCTAGAACTATGAATCTCATGGTTCTCAATCCCAGCACCGAGTACCTTTTCTCATCAAGACTTACTCCAGAGATCACGGGCCGTGATTACCGTGATTCTCCCTGCATCGTCGTGGCCTAGTTTCCGCCGTCCCCTTTGGCTCGAGCCTGTCAGGGGTGAGACTTTGACAAATCGCCGTTCTATCAAGATGGTTTGCCCAATGCGTGCACCTACTATGGATCGCATTAAATGTCCTGTCTGGGTCTGGAATAGCGCGCTACTGTTTAGGAGTCTTCTGGCGGAAGACCCTCGAGCCTACTGACCCTCAGCAGTCGAGGTAGGAAATGAGTTGGGCCGAACCGGTCCAAGGTCTGGAATGGATTTGACCCTGGCCCCTGACAGTCCACGGACCCATACGGTATCACGTGCAACTCGCGTGACTTTTAAATGGTCACTCTAGATACGCACACCCCTCTGACCTGTTCTGCTAAGTAATCGTCCACGTGGTACGTGATCTAGGAACGGTCCCCACAACTGCCCATATTTCCCTAGTTGATAGATTCGCATCCATCAAGTGGGAAAATTGTGTCTCCAGTCCTCCAATCTGAGGAGTACACTTGGCTCCTTACTATTATTTCTTCCCAGTTATCGAAGCTGACGAACACTATCCCGTGTTGTGATTTTTCAGATTTTTGAAATTCCTATGCTTCAGCCTTCCTCACACCGCTCCTCTTCAAGGGGGGACTTTTCGACTCTCCTTCTATAAAAGCCGCATTTACGCTCGTTTATTACTTTACCAAAATCTCCAAGTATTTCAGCTTTCTCAAATCTTAGGGTTCCCGCATCTCCTTTTTTCCAGAACCTTTCATCTTCTTCGACCGCATCTAACACGATGGCCTTGGCTCTGAGTCAGAAACTCTGCCCCGTCGCGGATTCTGAATTAGAGTCGTCAAGGAGGCAGCTCTGCTTCCCCGGCGGAGTCACTTTAGAGAGGGTCGACGGCCCAGCGGACTGGTACCTTTACCCTTCTGCTCCAGAAGGCTCCATTGTTCTGGGGAGGAGGCATCTGGAGTGGTTGCGGTTTCCTCTCCTTCCCTTGGTCCACCAGTTCTTTACACTCATGGGGATTCATCCGATGCAGCTCAATGCTAACGGAATCATGATCCTGATAGGGTTTTCTGTCTTGTCCGTCCTCCTCAACATGCATATTGACCTGGAAGTGGTTTTTTATGCTTAAAAGCTTATCCTCATCCCCAAAAAGGGCTCTTACCCCACTTTCTATCTCCAGCCGCTCCCAGGGCGCCATATCTTCTGGGGCTTGCCGAGGTCGAACAAGCAGTGGGACTCTCATTCCAGGATATACGTCATCGGAGGGGCGTGGTGCTCTCCCTAGGTGAACGGAGAGCGTTTTCAAATCCCCTCGTCCTTTCTGCAAGGTAAGTACTGGGTCATGAATTTTGGATCCGTGCATATTTCGTCCGTTTTTACTCATGATGTTTTGCTTTGCATAGCCTCTGCGGAAGAAAACAAGTTCGAGCCTCGGCTGTCGGTGGGTCGACTTTGGGAGCTGGAGGGAATCATCCTCTTCGGGTCGTCCGGGGATTGCCAAAATATCCAGGTTGTCCTGAATCCCCAGGTGATGAACATGATGCTAAGATGGTCTCATACCTCCTCTTCCCACTAGACACGTGGGTCATCACTAAGCACCTTCAGAGCCAGCTTGATGCCTCCATCTTGAACCAGTTCCGCCAGGATGAGCAAGGTCGCATCGCCATGTGGGCTGTTAGATCACGGCCTCAAGCCAGCTGGCAGGTCCTAACGACTTGGTGGCACCGACCAGTCACGAGCTCAAAGAGGCGGTGAAGCTCGTGGCTGAGGACTGTGCTAAGTTCCACAGGGAAGAGATCGTTGCCCCTAAGAGGGCTGAGGGTGAGTTCATTTTTGTATCTTTGGGCTCTGTCGATCAGGTCATGGCTGTGTTTTAACCATATTGCTTGCCTTTGTAGGTTCGGATGCAGGCCTTTCGGCAGACCCCTCCCTGGTCAAAGGGAACACCGCTGTATATAAGGCTCACTCCAAGGTCCCCGCTGGTCAGTGTTTGGTGGTGTCCTCAGAGGATGAGGCCTCAGGAGTTGTCATCCCAAGAATAGGTTCAGACGATGGCCTGGGGAGTCTGTTCGTGACCGGGGATGAAACACCAGTAGCGCCAACTCCCAAGGCGGGCAAGCTCGTGATCCGGGAGGCGCCAGCCATGAAGATTGTGTATGGAAAGGTGCACCTTTGAGCCTGCCCGGCGAGCCTTCTGCGCCAACCTCTTCTACCCCCAGCTCTGGCTCGAAGGCAGGAACGGGGTCTAGTGCCGCCCATTCCCATGGGGAGATTGCTGAGCTCAGTGGAGGGGCTCCGAGATTGAAATCTCGACTGTCTTCCCCTCCCTCTGTCCAGACGAAGCAGGGTTGCAAGACCGACTTGTCCTCCGGGAAGGAAAGCCTGGTGGGGAAGAGGGGCAGAGCTGCCCTCTCTTCTGGCAGTGAAGACGACAGGGCCATGTTGATCCTCGTGAGGAGGAGAAGGTCTGCGCGCCGTGGCCTGTCAGGAGGGGTTGGTTAAGACAAGACCGAAAAATCACGTCCGGTGCCACCTGTTCCCGTGGGGAGATTGCTGAGATTAGTGGAGGGGCTCCGAGGTTGAAATCTCGGGTGTCTTCCCCTCCCCCTGTCCCAACGAAGCGGGGTCGCGAGACCGACTTATCTTCTGGGAAGGAAAGCCCGATGGGGAAGAGGGGTAGAGCTGCCCTCTCTTCTGGCAGTGAAGACAACGGGGCCATGCTGACCCTCATGAGGAGGAGAAGGTCTGCACGCAGTGGCCTGTCAGGAGGGGTTGGTCAAGAAAAGACCGAAAAATCACGTTCAACTGGGGCTCCAAGGGGAGCAGTAGCCGAAACCACCGATGTAGTGGCAGTCGCCGCGACCTCTTCCGCTGAGGATGGGCCGCCCCCTGCTATTGCTAAAAGCGTGCTCAGCGAGGCCCTGCCTCTTATCGTCCTAAACTCTGCCGCCTCGGGAGCATCGGAAGAAGCCATTGGAGTTCATCCAGTGGAGGGACACGGCGCCCTTACGGTCAGCGGGTCAGAGCCGCGTTCCTCAGACACGGACAATGCCTAGGGAAAGAGTCCAGCTGCGGAGTTCAAGCTGGAGGCGTTTTCCCTAGAGAACGTTGAGCTCGTCACTAATTGCAGCATTGCGCAGATCTGGCTCGTCTGGCTGCCACTTCCATATTTTTTGGCATCCATGCTGAATACTGACCTTGCTTTCTTGTATTCTGCAGCTAACTGCTGTCCAGTCTTTCTACTCCTCTCGAGTCAGGGAGCTGATAGGGGAGCTAAATGCCCGAGCTGCGACAGCTGAGCGGAGCGAGGTCGCCCTTGCCACGTTAAGGGCGGACTTCGATCTGTATCGGAGCCTAGACGAGGCTAGGGTTAGTAGTGCGGTGGCACATCCTCTGAGTGTCGAGGGGGTCAGGCGTGAGGAGCTGGCTGCCAGGTTAGCCGAAGCTGAGGCTGACAGGTTGGCTCAAGCCGAGGCTGCCAGGCTGGCCCAAACCGAGCTCGGGGTCAAAGAGCAGGAGCTGCAGTATGTAAGGGCGGAGATGGGGCTGGCTTTCATCGCTCGTGACAGAGCCGTCGATGATGCCAAAGAGGCGAGGAACGCCGAGGCGAAAGCCAAGTTGGAGGCTCATTCCCTGTAGCACTAGCTCGACCGGTCTAACGAGATAAACCGACATCTTACTTGGATCACAAGAGACTGATGGGTCATGCAGAGTTGTCTCATAAGCACGGCAAAGACCTCGCCGACATTAATATCCTTTTGGTTGATTTCTCACAGCGGCAAGTGGAGCTGAGGCTAGTGGCGTTGAAGGATAGGCTGGTGGACGTGGAGAAGCTGAAGACGAGGTATTAGAGGCAGGTGGATATCCTTTCTGCGGAGAGCTACAAGTCTGGTTGGGAGAATAGGGGATTCGAGGGCCACACAAAGGTGGTAACGCCAGACCAGTTCGATGAGCAGAAAGGCATCGAGAGGGACTATTACTCCGTCAAGCACTACATGCAGCAGTTAGAGGATGAGATTAATATCGTGTACCCTGCTGATGTGTTGAAGATGCTCGATGAAGAGAAAGATGGGCCCTCTACATCTGCTTCTGTCACCAAGGAGATTGTCCCTACTCCGGGTCTGCCAGAACAAGCTACGGAGGTCTTTAGGGACTAGCCTGGCGAGAGCGCCTTGACTGGCGGAGGGTCAAGCGCACTCTTCCTATCCAGCGACGATTCCGACTCTGCTGCAGCTAGCCCAAGCTTCGAAGCCGACATCACTTCCCTCCCCAGAGGTAATTAGGGACTCCCCCCCTTTTGTACATTTGTAAAGTGCTGACCATTTCGTGTAGAGCTGACTTCTGTTGCAAGCAACTGTTTAAATAATAAAACGGCGTATTCTTCTCACGCTCATTTTGTGTTATCTATTATATTTATCATTGTATTATTTTTGTTACTTACATCTGTGGTAAGGGTCAGGCATCGTATACGATGTCATTCCTTTGTCGGCGGTCTGGCCGGCTCCCGGGTCTAGCCCAATCATATATGATGCGGAGTTACTAGTGAATTCCTTTTATGATATGACCGAAGAAGTCAGCTCCGGAGATCGGGACATAAGTTCCGGCTCGCCCGACTTTGAGGATGTATAACTTCCGTTATGACTCATCTTAGCAGAATTTGATCCGCGCGTATGGCTGGACTTCTCCGACCCCAAATAGGAACGCACCAAGAACCAGCTTCAAGGATTGGTCGACAACTATTTGGACCCATCACTTCAGAGGAGGAGGCCTGGGCTTGGCATTTTTCGAGAGCGGACAGAGCGCTATCACTCCGACGTGTCCTTGCAAGTCTGCCCGAGACCTGCTCCTCACAAATAGAGACATTGGGTCTGCGTCTGTGTCGATCACACATCCTGTAATCTGAGCAATAATAAACAGAATTTGGTTGTAATTTCTGCTTTTGAGCTTAGTCTTGCTCGGACCTACTTCCAACTAGTAGGTCTTAGTTCCGTTCATTTCCTGCCCGTGCTTAACTAAGGTGCTTTCAGGGGAGGGTCTACTTCTAACGGGTAGACCCTGGTCCCGTTTGCCTTTGGCCTGTGCGTAGCTAAGGTGCATTCTGGGGAGGGTCTACATCTAATGGGTAGACCTTGGTCCTGTTTGTCTTTGGCCTGTGCGTAGTTAAGGTGCCCCCTAGGGAGGGTCTGCTTCTAATAGGTAGACCTTGACCTCTTTCTTCTTTGGCTCACGCTCAGCTTAAGTGTTCTTTGGGGGGGTCGCATCGCTCAAATCACCCTCACACTGTAGGTATGTCCTCTCAGGTTGTCGACAAGCGATGTGATCCCTGTGGCATAATTCTAGGCGAGGTCCGCTGGTAAATGTTTGGTTGCGCAGCTCTTTCCTCCTCGTACATTTTCTCAGGTTGTCGGCAAGCGACGTGATCCCCGAAGTACGATTTTGTGAGGTCTGCTGGCAAGTTTTTGGTTGCACAGATCTTTCCTCCTCGTACATTTTCTAGGGTTGTCGGCAAGTGACGTGATCCCCGCAGTATAATTTTTGTGAGGTCTGCTGGCAAGTTTTTGGTTGCACAGCTCTTTCCTCCTCGTACGTTTTCTCGGGTCGTCGGTAAGTAACGTGATCCCCGCAGTATGATTTTTGTGAGGTCTGTTGGCAAGTTTTTGGTTGCGTAGCTCTTTCCTCCTCGTACATTTTCTCGGGTCATCGGCTAGCGACGTGCTCCCCGCAGTACGATTTTCGTGAGGTCTGCTGGCAAGTTTTTAATTGCGCAGCTCTTTCCTTCTTGTATGTTTTCTCGAGTCATTGGCCAGCGACGTGATCCCCGCAATACGATCTTTATGGGGTCTGCTGGCAAGTTTTTGGTTGCGCAGCTCTTTCCTCCTCGTACGTTTTCTCAGGTCGTCGGCCAGCGATGTGATCCCCGCAGCACAATTTTCGTGAGATCTGCTGGCAAGTTTTTGGTTGCACAGCTCTTTCCTCCTCACACATTTTCTCGGGTCATCGGCCAGCGACGTGATCCCCGCAGTATGATTTTCGTGAGGTCTGCTGGCAAATTTTTGGTTGCACAGCTTTTTCCTCCTCGTACGTTTTCTTGGGTCGTCGGCCAACGACGTGATCCCCGCACTACGATTTTCATGAGGTATGCTGGCAAGTTTTTGGTTACGCAGCTCTTTCCTCCTCGTACGTTTTCTCGGGTCGTCGGTAAGTGACGTGATCCCCGCAGTATGATTTTTGTGAGGTTTGTTGGCAAGTTTTTGGTTGCACAACTCTTTCCTCCTCATACGTTTTCTCGGGTCATCGGCCAGCGACGTGATCCCCGTAGTATGATTTTCGTGAGGTCTGCTGGCAAGTTTTTGGTTGCTCAGCTCTTTCCTTCTCGTACATTTTCTCGGGTCGTCGGCCAGCGACGTGATCCCCGCAGTACTATTTTCGTGAGGTCTGCTGGCAAGTTTTTGGTTGTGTAACTCTTTCCTCCTCGTACGTTTTCTCGGGTCGTCGGCCAGCGACGTGATCCCCATAGTACGATTTTCATTTTCGCGAGTATTTTATGGGATCTGGCACCGGGGCAGACCCTTTTTCATAGCAATCTAAAGTATAAGTCTATGTAGCAGAAACTCTGACCTGTTTTGGAATCAAGTCATTCAATAATACAAGCATTTACATGTATCTCACATATGGTACTTTTTCAAGTACTGGGCGTTCCACGTGTTTGGTAGGCTCTTCTCGGTTTTGAGTTCTTTTAGGACATATGCGCCATTGTCGAGCGCCTTGATCACCTCGTAGGGCCCGACCCAGTTAGAGTCTAGTTTCGAGGAATTTCCTGTTCTGACCTTCAAGACCCAATCCCCAGTATTAAATCGATGAGCGCTAACCTTCTTTGCATAGTAGGACCTGGCCTGCTGATGGTACGAGACCAGATGGACCAGGGCCACGTCCCTTGTTTCTTCGAGGAGGTCTGTGATGTGGCTTAGCTACTACTCGTTTAGTGAGGCGTCTCTTACCACTTCAGAGCGAAGAGTCGGGAGGCCAATCTTGGTTGGGATCACAGCCTCCGACCCATAGACCATGGCGAATGGTATTCTTCCTGTTGATCTCTGCTTTGTGGTTTGATGGGCCCACACAACGGCCGATAGCTCTTCTAACCACCTGCTTTTAGCCTCCTGCAAGTTCTTTTTACTATTTCTGAATATGGCCTTGTTCGTTGTCTCTGCCTGGCCGTTCCCCTGAGGGTAGTTTACGGATGAGAAATTGAGCTTTATATCATACAACTCACACAACTCTTTAAGCTTAGCATTCTGGAACCGTGTGCCATGATCAGCGTGTATCTCTTTCGGTATTCCATATCGGCAGATTATGTTTTTCCAGATGAAGTTAATTGTGTCTGCCTTATTAACGGTCATGTAGGCTTCAGCCTCTGCCCATTTGGTGAGATAATCGATGGCCAGCAAGACGTACCTTCTTCCCTTTAGACTTTTGGGGAGTTCTCCGACAATGTCTAAGTCCCATTTAGCGAACGGCCAAGGAATTATATTCGAATAGAGTTCCTCCGGGGGTCTGGCTGTGATGGGCCTCGAGCCTCTTACTCAGTTTCGCCATCATTTCTTATTTCTAGTTGGGAAGCATACCTTCCGGGCTTTCTTAGTATCTTATGTCCACCGTCACTCTGGCCCAGAGAGGCCTTGTCTGGCTTTGTCGTTCCCACAGATGGCACCAAACTGTTGGATCAGTTTTCGCCAGCTGTCCACGTGTCTCTGAAAAGCTGATATTGAATCTTCTAATTGTCTACGTATCCTTGCTATCCCAAAGTGCTTTTGACTTCAGGCAGGGTCAGAGAGGCGGGGGAGGCCACTCTCAAAGACTCTCCGATATTTAAATCAGTTGTTTATCTTTGATTCAGGGTAGCAAAGATTTAGTTTTTCTTTGTATAAGTATATCTTTGTCTCTTGCTCATAAACTTTTAAATATTTCTTTATGTATACGTACATGCCTCCTTTTTTCGGGGACGCATGGCTCATATATATAGTCCTGGAACTGTGAACCTCATAGTTCTCAATCCCAGGACCGAGTAACTTTTCTCATCAAGACTTACTCCAGAGATCACTGGCCGTGATTACCATGATTCTCCTTGAATCGTCGTGGCCTAGTTTCCGCCGTCTCTTATGGCTCGAGCCTGTCAGGGGCGAGACTTTGACAAACCGTCGTTCTGTCAGGACGGTTTGCCCAATGCGCGCACCTACTCAGGATCGCATTAAATGTCCTGTCTGGATCTGGAATAGCGTGCTACCATTCAGGGGTCTTCTGATAGAAGACTCTCGAACCTCCTGACCCCCAGCAGTCGAGGTAGGAAATGAGCTGGGCCAAACCGGTCCAAGGTCTGGAATAGATTTAGCCCTGGCTCCTAATAGTCCACAGACCCATACGGTATCACGTGTAACTTGCGTGGCTTTTAAATGGTTACTCTGGACACGTGACGGATGACGTATACTATTCGTGACCTATTCTATCACGTAATTGTTCACGTGGTACGTAATCTAGGAACGGGCTCCACAGAAAGTTTATCTTATTCGTACAGGATTAACTTGAAACAGGCCTTGGCCTGATCACATCCTTTTTATACTTGCTGTTAAATGTCAGTTTTTCCATAATTCAAAGATGCTAAATGTCAGTTTAATGCGTTGTTTGCTAAATATATCATTTGGAAAGTGATTTTTAGTAAATGCCATATTTCTAAAATTTCATTATAGAATATACTTGTTTTATAACTCAATTACGCTCGGCAAACTTGTTAGACATCAAAATTGGAGATAGTTTTAGAGATTGGTAATCTAATACGTACAAATCACTATAAAAAAGGTCTAGCTTTCCCAAGTTCTCGTTTGGAGAAACAGCTCTTGTTTGACAAATTTCATTGCTCTCCTATATATCTACCAATTATTTGATCAAGCAAAAGTTCTACTTTGTATAGGCTGGAAATCAAAACATGGAGAGAGTGTGCAGAAGGGAGGATTATAGAACGAAAAGCATCATTCACACTACCATAATTAATTAATACGGGTGCACGTCGATTGAGACATATTTTAGGCGAAAGCTGCCTCACACTTGCGCAACAAGAACAAATCATTTATTACTCGGAATGATTTAGGTAATTTATGTTAACAAAAATACTCAATAGTAATATAGCCATTTCCTTATTAATTATATTATCTCATAAGCTCTATTATAACGTACAGTCATAACAACACAGTTAATCAAGATTATTGTCTTTGTGTTCGCCATCAAAGTTTTTGTTCCGTTATGACTTTACTATTGCACTAAGTATTGTTCAACGTGAGAAAATAAATTAATTCTATTAGTTTTTGGTTTAATTTTATGTATTTATAGCATAACATCGACAAATTAATACTTTGATAAATTAATGACCTTGATTAAATCATATTTTTGGTCCGTCCCTCTTGCGACTAATATAATAAATTAATAATTTGCTAAATTTATAAGATTATACATTTTAAAAAGAACACATTGGCACCGCTTGATATATATATATATATATATAAATTAATAATGTCCTTATGGCTTATACATTAAAATTATAAATATACATAACTCAATTAGGAGGCTTTTATAAAATATGACTTCAATGTTAATTGTTTCCTCTTGAAATTGATGTCTACATGGACCTATCTCTGACTTTTCTTAGTGCATTAAGAAGCTCTAGGATAGCATTCTCGTCTAGCAAGAAAAAATTATGCAGCGTAATTATTACTTTGAGCGCATCTTTAAGCGGGACAGGCTCCAGTATAGGACTATCGTCTTCAACTTCATCTTCTTTGTCATTTCCCATGACGTTCTCAATAATTTACTCGTCACTAAACAACTTATGAATATTTGTTGTCCAAGCCGACATTGCAACATTCATTACATCTAAAATATTTGTCTTCTCTGGATTTGGGATCCCAATTTCATAACGCTCCAAAAGATTTCGATAAAATCGACGATGATAATGCATGCATCTTGAAAGCTCGTATGATCCCCGTATCACAAGGTTGAATCTTTGATTTTGTGTTGGGTTGCAAGAAAAACAATTTAACGTTTTTCAAACCTTCAATAGTTTTCGGATGAACGAGACATTTATCAACAAGTAAGAGAATTCTACCGTTCATTTTTCTATCAGCTTGTTGAGCATATTCTTGAGCATATTTTTAATTTTCTCTCCCTATATTAGCTGATAGATACTCTGATGACCCCTTGATCGTATTTGATATTATTGCTCATCTCACTTGCAAGTTAAACTATTATGACACCCACTCTTGTAAGTGCTTCTAGGTGTAAGTTGGATTTTCTATGTTGTACTCACATAATGCTTAATGCATTTTACCTATCACTGTTGATTTCTTTACGCCTTTGAGTTGAAAAGCCATTGTGTTACTGGATGTTACTTTTACTATTTAAATATAGATGTTTTTGCTTTAGTATATTAATTAAGTACGAAAATCTGAATCAATACATACATGTGTTAGATCTTCTTCCGAATATACAAACATATTATTTCTATACATTAATTTAGTTTGTTGCAAAAATAGATAGATGCATGACTTCTATTTAATAAGAATAATTATATTCATGAACTTGTTTTAATTATACAAATATATAGACAATAATAATTCGTAATTCAGTAATTAGGCAATATAAAGTTCAATGTTTTGGAAAAAAAAAAATAAAGAAACCTTGATAAATTAATTTTTTATTAGTTAAAATATAAATTAATAAAATATAAATTTATCTATTAAATAATCTCTCGAATAATTAATAAATTTTCATGATCCCAAGAGTATTAATTTATTGAGGTTTAACTATATATATTATCACATCTACTAGTCTCCTTAAATGAATTCTTACTATATAGTGCGAAATATAAAAGCAAGATAACTTGCCAAACAATGCTACAAATTTTAAATGTGACTACACAGATAAGCGACACTTAATTACACCCATATATAGTTGCTCGAGAGTTGGTGGGCTTCTTGCATATGGGAAAATTTAAAGGAAAAAAAAAATGAGGTGATGCTCTCAACGTTTCCTTTGTATTCCAAATGCTCCCAAAGAAAGGAAAATGGGGGTTCGAACCTGTCGGCTGGAGCTATAGCATATCCATGCACAATAGAAGTGAATTAATTATCCAATCTAATTGGGGAATTGATACGTCCCCATATTTATTTCCGTTGGATAGCGAATTCAAATTAATTGGATTGGATTTTCTCACCTCTAATGGAAAGCAATTGGAACTAAATTGCTGAAGAATTGAAAAATAAATTAAAAGAATTATCAACTTATTCTAATTCTAATGTTAATTAAGTTAAGAAATATAAATCTTAATAATTTTTTCCCTTTTTTTTTTTTGCTTGATTACAAAAATACGCCTTTTAGAGAGTAAAGTAGTAAATTAAAATAACTTATGATAAGGGGTTGAAACTAGCTTGTTTCTCACCCTCCATTTCCAATTAAGGTTATGTTTAATATAGATGAAAAAGGAAAAGAAAGAAAGGGAAAAAAAAAAAAAAAAACGTGTAGAAGTTCATTATTTGGAAGATCTCTTTCTCTCTCTCTCTTCCTTCCTTCCTCTCTCTTAGCTTCCGCTTCTCTTCCCTTCTTAACAGGTACCTCCTCTACTGGAGAGAGAATATTTACATCCTTAACATCCTTTTTCTTGTATGGATTTTTCTCATTTTCTTTTTCTTTTTCTATTTTTACTTTTATTTCTAAATAATCATTTCATTTTTGTTTGGTAGTTATTTACCTAGATTTAGATTTATAATGCTATTAGTATATCGAGATCTAAATTTGTAGTAGTTTGAATTGTTTTTAGTTTTTTCTATTTTACTAGTATGGTTATCTCTTACATTTGTATCATCTTTTATTCAAATATAGAAAATAGTTATTATTGTGGATCAAATTTGGTAGAATTTTTCCAGATGAAATAATCAGAAGTGTCAATTCAGATAATACAGAATTACAACGAGCCATTGAAGAACTCTATCACATCCTTTATGGAGTTTTCTTTTAAGATTATTAACGGAAACTACTTTGCTTCCGAGATCTTTGAAGGGTTTCTGTCTTCAAGTTATGAATCTATTTTCTGATTATTATTATTAAAAGAGATTGTATATAACTGGATTTGCTATTATTATCTTTATTTAAGTTTTAATAAAATTGTTCTTTTCCGAAAAAAGAAGCACATAGTTTGGTACGAGTGAAAGAGGGAAAAAAAATAGTATATGCTAACATTGATGCAATATAAGAAATCTAAAAATATTATCAATTTTGACTTTTTTTAAAACCTACGAGAAATTATAACTCATTTATAAAAATAGACTATTGGATCATTTACTAATAGAAAACTTTTGAAATCCAAAATCATCTATACGTCCCCACTATTAAGTAAAAGTCTGATCTTGGTCAAAAAATTTTGACTAGAGTAGAAAACATACTTGACCGTGGTTGATTGTTTTTTACTTAAAAAAAAAACAAAAAAACAAACAAACAAACAAACTGATATGAGTTCAAAAACCAGGTTTGAGGTGGGAAAAAAAAAAAAGCCTAATTTGATAATGACTACTCATCTCATTCAGCTGTGACCGCAATAAAGATTCATTGAAGAGACTGGTGAAAAAGTTTGGTCTTAAGGCTTCTTTGTTATTTGTTTTTTTTAGGCATATTGGATATTGAGGATTATAGTTTTGATAAAATTTGTCAATGACTCAAATTTATCATTATGAGACGATCAATACGCTTGGGGTGTAAAACGCCCTTTAATCCATTGACCTATTGAAGGTAAGTTTATTTATTAATGAGTTCAACGAAAGGTTTTCCATCACTACTACGTGTATCTGTACAAATATATTTTCGCTCTTTTTGCCTTGACCTTATATTGGCAAAGTCCACATATCAGAAATTTTTTTATCGAACGAAATTGAAAACCTTATCAAAAAATTCAACATTTATAGGTCGTTTTGACTGGCAAACCACTCCGGAGTAGGAGGATTATCGAGCCTGTATAAATTCCTTATACCTTGACCATTATAAATTAATTAACTATATGGACCAAAAAAGAATTCTTTTTTTTTTTCTGGTGACCGAAAAAATAAAAACACAAATATTTGGTGGTTAGGAGACATTAAACACCTTTTAGAACAATTGTATTATCTTAAATGTTAATTTGTTATATATTTTAAGAGGTCGAAGATTAACTTTGAAGGAAATACAGGCCAAAAGAATTCTATAGAAATATCTGGGAGGCTTCGAAAATATATATAGTGGAAGACACTTCTAGTTTATTAATTTCTTTTCTTGACCTCCTAGTTTTCATAGTTGTTATACTATGAACCTAAACAGCTTTCTTGCAGCTGTGCTAACAGCCAAACGCGTCAAAGTTAGTTCCTCTTTAAGCTCCATTTTGGGTGTGTATTAGTTGCAAAAGAAATTATATGCGTTTTTGGACAAACGTAATCACTCATCATGGATCATGGGATCTAAATGAATCTCACGTTCATCAAGAATTACGACAGCCTAACCTAATTCCTCAAAAGTCCCATGTCTAACTTAATTCCTCAAAAGTCCCAACTCTAACTATCTTCTTCTTCTTTTTCTTTTTTTTTTTCATTTAAAAAAAAAGAATAAAATAAAACAAAAGGGTGAAAGATTTAAGTTTGATGCCTTAACACTGGAAAAATTAGTGTTTTTATCAATTGTAGTAGTTTGTGAGCACTTATTTAAGTCACATTTTGAATTATAGTTATATCTAATAATATTGAGAGTTCGGATTTATTACTGAATAATTGGGTTAAATTTTTTTGTATTAATGCTAAATTCACTTTTTTCTTTTTTTTTTTACCTTTCTCAATTTTGTTTCTAACATTTTGCCTTATCGTTAGACATGTAGACTCTATGAGTAGGTTTAACAATCATTCTTCTAAGCCTAAATGGGTTCAACAAAAATTGCTTGTTAAGTATCAAAAAAGAAAAAAAATCTTGGTTAGTTATCGAAAGAATTTTTTTTTCCTGCTAGTTAAGCTCTAAATTATAGTTTTTTTTTTTAGAGAAAACGTTAAAAAATGACCATGTATTATATTTATATAAATATATTTATTTATTTATTTACGAAACCCCATGTGCTTTAATAAATATGAGAAAACTAATTTGAATTTGATTTTTTATTACAAAATGTATAGTAATTTGACTATTTTTGAAATTTGACCTACTCATTGAATAAAAATTAGAGAAATTAATCTTAGTGAATGATAAATTTAGATTTAAAATGAATTTAAGAATTCTCTATGTCTAATTTTCAAACAATATATTTTTCAAGTTGCCTTATAAGTGAAAAATTAGTTTTCAAACAACTATTTATGTATCCAAACACAAAATAAAGATGTAATATAAATCTAAATTTACCATCCACAAATGTTGGTTTATTATTTTTTATTTTTAATTTAACCAATTTAGTTTATATGAGAAGGTTGGATTTTTAAAAATAATTAAATCATAAGGATTTTTAATAATAAAATTCAAATTTAAAAAACAAAAAAAAAAAGGAAATATAAGGTTTCGAGGTTTTCTATTTTTCTTTTCTAATATTATTCGAAAAATCATTCTTTAAAGCCCGGTTTGGAGCGTCAGCGTGGCTAAGGTGAGGTGAGGTGACAGGGGCCACCGCTGACCGATCGACTCCGAAAACAGCTCACAAGCAACGAGTTAGACAGCCCCACCTTAGGAAGGAGCCAGCTCCCTAATAGCTTTCTCTTACCATCTCCACCGTTGGATTCGTTCCACGTGGCAACCGCCACCGATGTGAATCGTCGTTGGGATGTGTTTGGTGATGGTCTCTTGGAACGTGGCAGCTGCTTTTCACTTACAACGTAGGGACTTATTAGTAAATTCCTCTTAATCATTTTTGTAGTTTGCTTAATTATAATTATTCGTCAAAAATAGAGACATCAAACTTTTTTTATTCTTGTCTTCTTTTTTTGGAGCCAGTTCCTTCCAATAAACGTTGCTTTCAAAAGTTTACTTACTCCCTAACACAGCATTTTTGTGTTAGAGTCTTTTTACATTTAAGTCCTTGAAATCTATAACAATTTGTGTCAGTTCCATTATTTTGTGATTTCTTACATTACTCATCGACTTAGATTAGTTTTTCACTTATGACCTCTCCATATTTCATTAGTTATATTATTATCTTTTCCTGTTTTCAATCTTCAAGTGCTTAGTATAGGACATAACTTATGAGGCAGGGCAGTGCAGAGTTTATGAAATGTTAGATATTTGTTTTTTTACCAAGACTTTTATATTCGAAAAATAATTTGAATATGAACATATCAAAAAGAATTGCACTATTAATAACTCTGTCCTACCTTAGTATTAATTTGAGTAATCATACACATTTTGACAAATTATTCATAAAAGATACATATTAATATTTAGTGCATGTCTTTGTTCACTCTCATTCATAACCTATTACATATAAAGTCGCAATTTCAAATCATAAATCTAGAAAGAAATGTAAAGTTCTTCAGCATTTTTCAACCAAAGTTTCTTCCAAAATTCTAGAAAGTTGAAAAGAGATTCATTTACCAGCTCATGTGTTATGTAGTTAGATATAATTAAGATCGATTTGAGTAATTATTTTGGAGTAGGCAACTACACATAATAAAGTCTCAACTATTGTGGGCTGATTCACAAATGTGCAATTGAACGTTGTCGATGATATAGGGGCATCAATGCAAAACTTTCTTGTCTCCTTTCTTACGCGCCAAGGATAAAGCTTCCTCAATTAAGAAGATCAGAACCAATAAAATAGATTATAATAATTGCATAATTTAAAACAAACGTCCAAATCAAACAATAAAAAATTAGACTTCTTAAAGGTTTTGTTTACTGATGCATGGGGGGCCCCACTACCTTTTCCCTGTTTGAATTGAAATATGATGAAAAGCCTCTATATAGAAGAAGTAGGCCTGTGTAAAATAAAAATCTCAGCAGAGAAGCCTTTTAAGTCTTCTTATTTATATAATGTTTCTCTTCTTTGTATGTTAGAAGGCAAGGAAAGAATCCATTTGTAAGCTAAGGAACTTCCTTGCAGTTTCTTAGGAGTCACTTTCCAATGCTCTTCTCTATATATAAACAACCTCTCAATCCTTTTCTTACACAAAACCTTTCTTTGTTTTAAGCCTTCTCATTTTCTCTCTTGTTTCTCTAAAAACCACCATAAAGTTAGTTGTTGTTCCTTGTTCTGTCTAAGCTCACTACTTCTGTTTGAAGATTTTGATACTGCCCTTTACATTTGACAAGTTTTCTCTTTGACCCTTTTGTGTAGAGTGTTCTAAATACCAGAAAATATGGGAGTTGGAGGAACTTTGGAGTATTTGTCTGATCTAATGGGCAGTGGCCATAAACACCACAAGAAGAAGAAGCAGTTGCAGACAGTTGACCTGAAGGTGAGAATGGATTGTGATGGCTGTGAGCTTAAAGTCAAGAAGGCACTCTCTTCATTGAGTGGTAAGTTGTTTTTATTTTCTTTCTTGTTTTCTTTTTTTTTTTTTCCCTCTGTGTTTCAAGGGGGGAAAAAAAAACCAAGGAAAGTGAGAGAAGTTTGATCAGTTTGAGATGAATTGCGCATGTTTTTTGCAGGAGTCAAATCTGTGGATATAAACAGGAAGCAACAGAAGGTGACTGTTACTGGTTATGTAGAAGCAAGCAAAGTGTTGAAGAAAGCCAAGTCAACAGGGAAAAAGGCAGAGATATGGCCTTATGTTCCTTACAACCTAGTGGCTCAACCTTATGCAGCACAGGCTTATGACAAGAAAGCACCTCCTGGATATGTTAGGAAGGTTGAGAACACTGCCACAACAGGGACTGTGACTAGATATGATGACCCTTACATCAACATGTTCAGTGATGACAATCCAAATGCCTGTTCTATCATGTAACTCCAAAACAACTAGTGCCAAATTGTCCTATCTTATTAACTCCCCTCTTCAAATAACTCCTATAAACCACTGTAAAATCCCCATTTAGGTTTCTCTCTCTTGCTTTCTCTTTTTAAATTTCCCTCTTTGCGTATTGTAGTTTTTGGTTTTTAAGATCTCTTTCTATATAGGAGTTAAGAGGATTGATGAGTTGAACTTTTTTTGTTTGTCTGTCTTTACTCTCCAATTGGCCTTTTTAGTACTACTATGCGGTTTTGAAGTTAATGGGAGGTTTTTTGAGGGCCTTCGGAGTAAAATGGTTTTGGTTTTGGATATTTGCGGGTACTCATGGATTGTTGTGACTTGTGAGGAATCACTAATAGTTTTACTTTATTTTCTTGTCCTTTATATGATGTTAATACTTCTTTCAATTGTGTCTGGTATTGATTTGGTTTCTCAAAAGCTGTATCTTCACTTAACTAGAATGCAAGCTGGCTACTATTTGCAGGTGACTGGTGAATATATTTCTATATAGAGAAGGTCACTGTAGTTGCATGTGTTTAAAGTAACAAGGCAAACCTTGTGGACCTAACTCATATTACAAAGCTTTTCTGCTTTAATAAGACTCGTGCAATGTTACCTCATCAAAATACATAACATGACATAATGAAGATCTTTAGATTTTCAAATTGTACTAAGGAATATCTTTTGATCTCATAATGGCTTGCTTATTGTGGTACTCCACCATATTTT
>JXTB01000089.1:511466-533922 GCA_002914805.1 Parasponia andersonii
AAACAATTTGACTTGTTAAAAGAAAACAGTGACATGCATAGACCAACTCCTGTTTTGGAGCCAGCATATGATTTTATACTCTTTTCAAATTAAAACCTCAAAAAGAGTTGAACCATCTCTATAGGTGTTGGTCTACCTCTATGCAATGAGTACCCAGATCAGGAGTGAGCCATTCTAATGAACTGCTTAGATTAATTCTTTAAAAGTGTTATAAATCATTTTGAATAGAGACAAAGGTCCAAAAACCCTCAAACTTTATGTACGAATGTATGTATGTAGGCTTGGACATATATGTGTCCTTCACTTGAACATGGCTTGGGAAAGGAACTTGGCTTCATTGGTACCATTTTGACAATGTAAAGTTTGGAAGGCAATTAAAAAAGTAATCGCAGAATTTGGAATTTTTATTAAGCAAGCTAAGTATACAAAAAGTAGGGTGCCTGTAGCAACCGGATTCCGTTTTCAACATTCTGTCCAACAATGTAAAATTTCCTTTCAGGTAAGTCAGGAACTTGTCCTATGCAGGCTTCTCATTTATGGATTATCAAATTAAATTCGACCTCCTCACTTTCTATTTCCTGAGTAGATACCAACAAAATTGATATCATAGACAAGAGTAGCATTGCCAGGTATGTTGCAGTCACCTACATGAACAAATAGCATCTATGTCATCATCTCGATAAATTCATAAATTACGGTACGTGCCCTTTCTTTTTTCCTCTTCATGCATGGTGAGGGAGTTAACCAATATTCTCATTGTGAAGTTATTAGCCACCAGTATCAGCTTAAGAATTTATAAACTTTTTATACTTACAAAACTTTCATAAACAGAGCAAAAAAAAAAAGAAGTACACATACAATTGATAACAGGGAAAGGGTGATTTATTTTGTTTCAGGTCTTACTAATGCTATAGCATTTTTTTTATTTATAACTTGTTTTTAAGTTTGAAGACTTTTTCTTGCTGCAGAAAAAGAATTGCAAACTCTCAATAATGACTCAATATATTATAACCAACAAAGTAAAGACATAAGCTTTAGAGGAGTTTAAAATGTAATTAGAACCTCACCTGAAAAGCATCCTGCGGGTTCTGGCCCATATGCTAACTCTGGAGGAATCTGCAGCTTTCGTTTTCCGCCTGCGTAATAATGGCAGGGTGAACATTCCTTCTAGGCAAATGAGAAACAACATATTAAACAAGAAACAAAAGTAGAAGTGTCGTGCAAAATTCGTACCTACTAACATAGGAGGAACTCCCTCACCCCCTAAGATTCCTTGATCCAGTCCCCTAAGGATCTGCTGATCAAGAAAATATATTTCAGCATGACAAATGTAAAACATTAGTACAAGTACAACTGCCCTGTAACATGCTAACCGGCATTCAGTTCTTAGCTGAGAGTAATTTCTTTATTTTCATTGCTAGTAGCTACTGTTAGTTTATGTGGCTGGTTGCTTAATTATATGATGGTCATATTTAATCATCAGTATACGGTTGTCATAAAAGTGAAATTTCATAGAAGCTGCAAGGATACAAGCGTAGGAAACAACTTTTTGATAATGCACAACAATTTGCTGATATAGCCTTCACAGGATTGCATGTTAGAAGATGACAAAGAAAGAAAAAGTGTACTACTGCAGATCAAATGCAATAAGATAAGCATGTGTCTTATGAGAAATTGAATTGAACAAGCTTCAATTTTTTCGTAAGGCAAGGCAGGGTTAGTCCACTGTACTAAAGAAGTACGCCCTTGAAAAAAAAAAAAGAATGAAAAAAAAAAACACAGTTAACATGCTTCTGCTTACTACAAAAGAACAATTGTATTTAATCAGGCACAGCACAAGACAGTCTCAGAAAAGCAAATGAGTGATTAGATTACCAAATTTACTGAGCACAAAACACAGTATTAGCAGTGTGAACAGACATAAAATGCAGCGAATAAGTGAATAAATGGAGAAAACAGCACAACCACATATCTAAAACTGGTTTTAAGTATACAATTCATGGAGAGAGGAGAGAAAAAGAAATAATATCGCCAATCAAACAACCAACATATAATGTTATAGATTTAGATTAGACAAAAAAATAACAAAACTAACATATAATGTTATAGATTTAGATTAGACAAAAAAATAACAAAAACTAGGACAATTCCACACCTTGCCAACGCCAATGCGCATAGTGAGAGGTCTACCACGTTTATAGCTGCTATCGAAGACTCTTCCATCAGCAAATCTTGCAGTGTAATGAACCTGTTTTGTGAAAATAAAACACATCTAGGAAAGTCCTACTTGCGTAGCCAAAGGTAGGTTTTTTAGAAACTATATGCATGAGTTATCTGTAAATGCTGCATGTCAAATCCGTCATTGATAAGCATCAGTCTAAGATACTTAAAATTCTAAAAGAGACATTTCACAAAAGTTCCAAGGGACGGAAAAAAAATATATAAAGTGAAGAAAATTTCAGGACATCAACATTAAAAAAAAAAAAAAAAAAAAATTACAAGAATTACAACTCAAGTAATTCCCTAATAACAAATTTAAGTACCAAGCATATCCTAGAACTGTTGTGCATTTCCTCGTTTAACAAAAATTCTCCGATTTACAACCGAGATCCTCTATTTTTGTTTATACAATCACAGGGGCCCAGAAATGACTTCTTTTATCTTTCCTGGTATCTCTATATCTCTAATTCTGTATTCCTTGTTGTGTTTATGCAGTAAACTATCATCACTGGCCATGATCAAACGGTGATAGTGTAACAAGTGGCAACTTGCTCACTTGAAGCGAATCCTCCATAACTTGGCCACTTAACCGGGGGAAAAAATCAAAAAAAAAAAAAAAACAGTCACTTAAAGTTAAAACTTTTTTATGAACAATTCCAATTTTACATTAAAACAAAAAAATAAAAAATAAAAAAACTCAATTCATAATACATATGAACACAACCCAATGCCTCAAATTTAAGAACTATGCAGCATTTGATGAATCTTATCATTTAGGACTACAAAATTCAAGCTAATAAGCACAAATAAGGTAAATTCAACAGAAAGAACAACTACCCAAAAACCAAATTCGACCAAAAAATAAGTTAGAAACTCACATTGATGAGCTCACCATAAGGAGCTTCCGCACCAGACCCTGGTTGAACATCACAGAAACCAAGTCCAGAACGAGCGAAGTTGAGGTCGCAAGAAGGCTCTCCCACAGTGGCGTAGTACTCTATCCTCGTGGCTTTAGCATCCAGAGGCGAAATCGCCACAAACGAAGCTGCCAAAAGCCCAATTCCCACATCGAAGACCCACTTCTTCGTCCCAACTCCAAGCCCAAAATTCGAAGCCCAAGAAAGCTTCGCAGCATTGCCATTGTTCTTAGCTTTCGATGAGCAAAAACATCTGGGTCGGTTCGAGGCGGCTATGGCGTGAAAGCTCTGATCATGGGTTTTGATTTTTGCTGTTGACACGCTCAGAGCAGACCTTGCCATGGTTATGTACGTGTATATATGAATGTATATCCTATTTATCCAGAAACTCTGGAGATTGTCTGGCCTTGCGTGGTGGTATATAGTATGGTGTGATATACGGTAAAGTTGAATTGGCTAAGGAAGAAGAATATGTAGGTAGAAATCAAAGGGACCCACTTGAAAAATTTTGGTCTTTCAATTTGGATAAGGGCTTGATTGTTGATGACGCCATTTCGAGACTAAAAGAATTTGATGTTACACCGTGATTTTTTTTGTGGTCTTTTCTTCAACGATTACCTCAATTTAAACAGCTCACTAGCTAGTTGTTGGGAATTGAGTGTCAAGAGTTCGATTATCATCATTTTTATCTTTTTAAAAAAGTGATGTTGATTAATTAATTTCCACTTTTTTTTTTTAAAAGAAAATAACTGGTTAAAAAATTGGAAAGAAAAAAAAAAGAAAAAAAAAAAATGGGTAAAAACAAATGGTTTGAAATTTTTCAAAGAAAACGAAACCCAAAAAAAAAAAAAAAACACATTATTATTTGTTGAGTAAATATGATACGTTTTTGTCTAAATCAAAATAACGGAGAGCAAGTCTTCATTCTCGAATTTATCTATGTTGTTTTATAAAAGAATCGTAATCGGAAGTTGATGCGCTGCATCCTTACACCAACTTAAGCATCAAGCATCCTAGTGACATAGTGACAAGACGAAACCCAAAACCCGCTTTTTACAAAAGATCGATGGTCTAACTATACAATTTCGAGTGGAACCATAGGTGGTTAGAAACTGAAATTTACGGTGGATTGGCACCGTGTGGTACCTGCCAAAAAAACCTTTGATGTTTAAGTTATTAATGGTGTTTGGCAACACAAAAGATGGAATATTAGAGGATTAAAGGTTAATGGTGTGTAAAATTAGGTTTTGAAATGCACCAATAGCTTTCTAATTTGCGAAGAAAGATGATATTTATAATGTTCTCGTAGTTCTCCTTATAGTAAGGTTGTTACCATGTGTCCCATTGCCCCTGCACATTAGTATGTGTTGTATTATTTAAGCACGCCATCAATAATTGACACCACAATTTACGATCATGGTTATAAATTGGTTATATCATTTTAGCCCTTTATATATGAGCAAAAGCACAAATGCATAATCTTCGTTTGCTTAGCAATTGTACATGAGTGGCCGGATAGTGGCTATTTCGGAATATGCACTCAATGATGTGTTCAGGCCCTTCAGGGGTGAGGCACGCCGATCACGACAGACTTGCATAGTCAAAGATATTTCATGTGAAAGATAGCTAAAGTAAGTTTCGTTTGCATTGATGATAAAATATAATATAATTATACTATTTTAAAGAATTTGATCGACTTGAATATGATAATAAAAAATAGGATTATAGTCTAATTTTATCTCATATTTGGTGTGCTATTTTTTATTAAGATAGTATTAACACGTGTGTTTCATAATTTTAATTAAATAACAAATTTTAAGGCTTGATTAATTAGACATATACCACTTTAATAAATTAATTTATAAAAATATCATTTTGAGACTCATTTTTAAAAAATGTATTTACAAAAATATCACTTCCAAAAATATTTTAAATATACCATTTCTAAAACTTAGTATTGGAAAATATTACTTTTTTACAAAAATATCTGTAAAGATACCACCTCTAAATATATTTCGAAATACCATATCTGATTTACCACTTTTAAAGGTTAATTTCGAAAATATCACTTTTTAAGTTCAATTTCGAAAAGTATCTTTTTTTACTACTTCAAAAACATTTTATTATTTTTAATCAAATTCTTAATAGTATTATTTTTGGAGTAGATTATTTTGATCCTATTCAATCAATCTCATATGCACGTATCAAATATAGGATTAATTTATCAGAAATTTAGGTAGATGACTAATATTTTAAACTTGAATAAGTAAATATCTACTTTTTAAATTTTGTAGCTAAATGTTTAGGTATATATATATATATATTTACACTTAGTAAATATGTTTATCTATTAATTTTAATTACTGTACTAAAATATATTTGATATATAATTTTTTATATTTGATATATAAAATTTTACACTTAACATATAACACATATATACTGAGTATTTTGTTATAATATTTAATAAATAGATATTTACTTAAATTATGTTCAAAATTTGGTCATATTTCTAAATGACTCTTAATTTAATCCAATCTAATTCTATTTTTATCGCAAACGTGACCTAATGTTTTAAATAACTATTTCAGCTGAGAACTCGACGGTGTTGTTGGAATAAAACATGCCGACTACATAATCACATCAAAATTTGACTTAGCATCACCATAACCACGAAGATGTTTCTAACTGTCATTTCCCTAAAGGTTGGGTAAATTCCATCTAAAATGAAAGATTTTGTAACTGGATAAGAGATAGAGTGTGATTTTTTTTTACTTCTGTGGTGACTAATTATATATCAATTAATTTAAAATATGAACTAATATAGCTAGAATATATTTGTGAAAGATAGCTAGAGTACTAAAATAGTTCTGCATATCACGTATATTTTTATAAGTTGATAGTTGCGTATAAATAATCTCATAACTTACATTAATTGGTTGGGAAAAAGGTTGCGTTGTAATTTCCTTTTCCGAAATTCCAATTCTCTAATTGTGTCGAGCCAACCACAATTTGTTTTCTACATCAAAATTAATGACTTCATTTCTCATTTGGCTCCTACTGGAAAGAAGCGCTTAATTTTTCATTCAAAAAACAAAGGAAGAAAAAAAAAAAAAAAACATAATGGAAGGAGGGAGGAGTGGGTAAATTGAAGGTTTTGTCAACCCAACAAGTGACGGTAAAAATCCGGAGTAAATTTCGCCTATTCACTGTTTCGAAAAAACGAACTCTTCCACTCTTCCAGGTGTACATAATTCAAATTTAACTCTTGACCACAACTCAAAAACAAAAAAAAAAAAAAAACAAAAAAAGAAGGAAGTTCAAAAATCTATGAACCAATCACTACTTCCAACACCCTTAAAAAAAGGAGAAAAGAAAAAACACCAAAATCAATTAATTCCCTAACAGTGCGCTCTACATAGATCTTTTCACTCTGTAGTCCATCACCTATTTTCTCGGAACCTCGTAATATAATAACCTTGTCTTTTCATCTGGGAACTCTTCTCTCTGTCATTTTGTTTTATTTGGAATACAATTAACTTTTTTTTTCCCCCCTTTTGAATAATATTCTTCTTTGGAATTGTAGTTTAATTATATTAAATGGGTCGGGTTAAACTCCAGATAAAGAGAATAGAAAACAACACAAATAGGCAGGTAACATTCTCCAAACGCAGGAATGGACTCATTAAAAAGGCTTATGAGCTCTCTATTCTTTGTGACATCGATATTGCTCTTCTTATGTTTTCTCCCTCCGGCCGTCTCAGTCACTTTTCAGGCAAGAGAAGGTATTTTCAATCATTTAATTATAATTATAAACATATTTAATTACGAATTATAAGATGATACCGCATAATATAATGAACTTATAAGTTGACTGTTCATGATTGCATTCATGGAACCGGAGCTTTCCCTTGTATATATTTATAATTCATTTATTTCCCAGTTTGTAACTTGCATTTTTCTCTATTTGTGGTTTTAATTTTTATTGGCTTGGGGATCACGTATGATCTTATAAATTCTTAATCGATATGGTTGAATAAGGTGCTCAATTCTTTTGTCAAGTTAGTTTTAGGATATATTGTTGATTTGATTACAAGATTAATAATGAGTGAGCACATATATTTTTATTGATTTATATTAATTTTTCCTTAATCGTTAATCAAAAATGGAAATAATTTGTGGATTGATGGATTTTCTTTCTGGGTTTTTTATCCCACCACAGAATTGAAGATGTGCTTACGCGTTACATAAATTTGCCGGATCATGACAGAGGAGGGTACGCAAGAATATCCTGAGAAATTTTGGAATTTTAATTTTGTTTTGGTCACTCAACTTTGATTTGTTTTCTTTTTTATGTTTCCCTGTGAATTACCAAAATAATAACGTAAAACTGTTCTTCTCCCATTTTTATTTGCAGGGTTGTTCGAAATAGAGAGGTATAATACTTGCATATATATATATATATATATATATCATATGACATAGACATGCATGTATATCACAAAAACGATTAAAAAATATTTTACTTTGTCCTAATAATGCCGATTAATTTTCTTGCAGTTTTTACTCAGCACCCTGAAGACACTCAAGATGGAAAACGAAGTCGCTCTTCAAATTGCCAAGTCTCTCTCTTTTCTCTCACAACTTCTCAGGCACAAAGGATCTTTTTATGCTATATATTTATGATTGTCGATTTTGTTTTATATTTTATAATTGTCAAATTTTATATGGACATTATCTGCTAACAAGATTTAATTTATCTTGGTATTTTTATTCAAATCTGTACAAGCAGTCCCACCGCAGTCAACTCAAACCTTGAGGTACAAACACATTTCTTTATTATTCTATATAGAGTATTTTAGGTAGCTTGAATAAATAAATAAAAATTGAATCTTATTACTTCATGCCTTTCTATAAATAGGAACTCCAACAAGAAACAAGCAATTTGCAACATCAAGTTCAAATGGCTGAGCAACAGCTAAGGTACCCTTTACGTGCAAAATTTTTACGTGAACAAGTTTGTTTGGATTTACTTTTAATTTTTTTTAAATAAATTAAAATATATTTTTTTTTGGTTTTTATTTTTTTAAAACAAAAAATTTTCTTGGTAAACTTTATTTCACTATTTGTTTTCAAACACAAAAAAGTGGAATAAAGAGAAAAAAAATCATATAAACTTTATTTGTCTCTCTCCTCTCTCTCTATGTATATATATATATACTTGTTTACACATATATGTAAGTTTTTTTTTTTTGCTTTTAAAGTTTGTGTTTTTTTTTAAGTATTAGAAATTTTGAAATTTTTTGTTACCTATTTTTCTTGAAAATTTTAGTAATACGTTATTTTTTTAAAGGCTCCTAAGCAAAATTTCAAAAAATATTTCCATTTTTATTTTCAAAAACAAAAAACACTGAACAAGCCCATATAACTGTTTAGTTATTACATTTTCTTTTTATTTTATTTTTTCAATTTAGTAGCTAAAAGCCATATCTTTGGAATTGTAGTATTAATCTTTTTCCTGAAAAATTAAAATTTTTTTTCTATATTTAAAATTTTCATCCATGTAAAAATGTAGTACGAGATATATAGTAAGAGATTTTCTTTTTTGAAAAAACAGAAAAAAAAAAAAAAAAAAAAACAAGAAAAGTTCTCGCAATAGAAAGTTTGCATGACGTTTACTAACTAATGAAACACTTGTTATTTTTTGATTCGGGTCATATTCGAAAAGGAAATTCGACAAAATTGTCTCATGAATTAATTCTGGCATATTTGATCGGATTTCCTTTGTTTCTGAAACATTTTAATTTTAAGGATTTTTGAGCCAGACACTTTGTCGATTACATCCATCGATGAGCTTGAGTCATGTGAGAAGAAGCTCTTGGATACATTGACACGTGTCACAGAAAGAAAGGTGGCACTTTTTCCTTTTCCATTTTTTTTCTCTAGTGATTAATCACACGTTGCAGATTATTAAGTAATATCCCATTTGTTTATCTACTACAATTTATTGCAGAAAGATTTACTAAGTAGCCATTTTTCGACTTATGATCCAGCAAGTGTACAGGTAAACAAGCCAAAAACTTCATAATTTGTCCCCGCCTCCTTTAAAATTTCCTTGCTTAATTTCTGAGTTACACATGATTTTTTCTTTTTTTTTTTCGATTTTTAAGATCAAGTATTAACCAATATGTTTAGTGGAAAGAAAAAAAAAATCATAGCTAAAGATTTAATTGGATATTAAATTATGCAGGTATACTTTGAAGCACAAGAGGGGGTTCCAATCTCTTTTGAGAATGAAGTTGCTAGTTGGTTGCCAACAGATAATGCACAAAATCCGACCCAAATTTGTGTAGGATCCGAATCCTCTTATATCCATCCAAACCCAAGGTATGAAATTACATCCCATTCCTTCTAGAAAAAAGATATGATAAAATACATTTCAAATTATTTGGTAGACTTGCCCCTTCCTTTCCTTTAATTATTATTGTCTTTTAGTACGTAACATATGAAATATAATTTCAGACCCGAGTTTTCAACAATTTATGATATTTCGGTTTCTCAAGTGACCAATATAAACGTTGATCCTTGCAACATGGGAGGATGCCAAATTGGAAATGAGACAGACGGGTTACCCACTTGGCATCATAACTATACTACTACTGAACTCCTCTCTGCCTTCATGTCACCTTCCTCATTGATTCCTTCTCCAATTATCAAGGTACTCATTTTGATCATTTATGACACAAAACTATAAATGTTTATGTTAATATAGTCTAGTGGTAAACTCAGGTAGCAAAAATAAAGATCCATCAAGGAATGAGTTTACATTTTTTTTTATACATTTACAGTTTTTTTTTCCCACTCCCGTTTAGCTTACAATGAAATCCACGTATTAACTAACGAGACTAAAGATTGCAAAAGACGGTGCATTTATTATTTCTCGTAGGTCGGTAGTGAAGCACCCAAGAAAATTCATCTAAAAGCAAACTTCCAAGTTTGAAGGTCATAAAACGTCGAGTATCAACATAATCTTTGGTGTTTTGCAGCATCAAATTGCAGAATCAGGTCTGCCTCCAATGATGGCACAGCAACAGGTAGAAGCAGCACCAAGCTGCCACCAGATGCCGACCCGCGGTGAAGACGCAAATTTTGCGAGCCAAGCAGCTCAGCCTAATTAGTACAGATTAGAAGCATAGAGATGCACATTACACCCATTTATGCTTGTAATTTAACCCTAATGATTTCAGTAATATATTTATTCACACCATGTCTATATTTTTTTAAGACGAAAAAATGTTAATTACTGTTCTTGGTCTCCAATATTCAAAAGTTCTACATCTGTAGGCAAAATTATAACTTCAACGGTAACACCATAAGTTCAAAACGAATTCTCAAACCACAAGCTTCATTGACAAGCCACAATAAGTCATAGCCTAGCTAAAACGAACAAGGCAAACATCTTTAAAGTGTCTTCAATTACACCCTCGATGCAATTATCCGGATTTCCATACTGCTACTTACTCTAAACAGGAGTACAGCATACTTAACTTTATTTACTAATCTCCAAAGGCAAAAGACAGTATGAACATCCTATGGTTCAGTCTACTGAAATTCCAAATAACAATAGTCTCGAAGGCAATAACAAGGATAGAGCAGTACAAAGATCAGAAATATGCAGTATTCTTGGTGGCATATGCCAAAACAAAATTCCATGTTTAAAGCGAACTTGTCTGTCAATATCACTTTGCCACAAATTTTACAAAAATAAAAGCAAACGGTTTATCCCATATGAAATGGAACTTTGTGGTCATATAAAAATCTTGTTTTACTACTCCCACAATTATTGGAAGGTCTCAGAATGCTCACAGAAATTTCCTGTATGGCCTACCTGCATCTTCATCTTGCATATGAAATTCTTTGACGATACCCTTGTAGACGAAGATTGGGATGGCAATGCCAAACAAACCGACAAGGGCCAAGTTGCGGCGGGTCCAGCGGAAGTTGTGCTCGAGGTTCTCTCTCGCACTGCTCCACTCCTCTATGAACCTGTTCTTGTTTGCCTCCATTCCTCCTCCCATTTTGACACACGTCCTCTGTGTCAAGAAACATAATTAATTCTTCAGAAACAAGACTTTTATAAGTGTTTAATCAGTACAACAACCATACTTATTGCTTCTAGTAAACATTGAGTAGAAATTTCCATGCTTAACCACATTATCACAAATGCTAACTACAATTTTTCTTTTATCATCATGACAATGCACACGCACATTGACAATTAAATTTCCATAACGGAAAAATGTTCAGACACTTTCAATTTTGACATTTGATTGTAACTATAGCAGTACAAATCAAAAAAATCTCCCACTCAATCTGTAAAAGGGAAGCCCCATGCTATCCCTTTTCACCCAAGGAAGAAAAGAAACTAGAGCAATGCTTCACCACATCTTATTACAATTCCTAGAACCCAAGGAAGCAAACTATTGAAAACTTAACTCAATTCCTGTACACAAAAACTTATAATCATGTTGCTGGTTCCATAAGAAAGAGAATAAAAACAATACTAAGAGAAATGTGCGTCTAATGGCAAGTCCCATGAGGTAAAGGCAGCAATGCTGCACGACGGGGAAATGGAATATGAGCCACCCACAACATAGGAACTCCCAAAATTGAGAAGACCTTCAACGTAGTTTGGCTTAATTTGCGACATTTACTTGGGAATTTGCAGACTTAAACAGGTCTGCTACTGCAACAAAGCAAGAGACTTCCTCACAGAAATCTCTCGTAGCATTTTGCATAATTGCCATAAAAGAACACGCAAAACTACTAAAAGAAGAAGCTAATCAAACTTCAACTAGATCGCTAAAATGTAAGAGGGTCAACCCAAATTCAAGGCAAAAACACGAAAATTAATAGCGACATGTAATAATAATAATAATAATACCAAAAAAAGTAATCAATAACTCGAAATGGTTGAATTACAAGATAAGTTAGTATTCGACTATTTGCAGCTCTCATTCTTAATCCAGAAAACCTCTGCTCATTTTATGAATCGGAATAGCGTATATTGCCCAACTCAGGCAGGTAATCACAGAGCCACTTAAGTGAAAAGCCATTACTAAAAAGAAAGAAAGAAAGAAAGAAAGAAAAAAAAACCCATTAAAAAATAATAATAAATACTTGGTGACAGATCAGAGCAACAGTAAGAGGGTCATCGGTCACGGTTGAATGAGAAACACGGACCAAAAGGGATTACTCATCATGTCTAGCACAAGATTTCATCTGGCTAATTTTGAAAATTATATCCAATTAAATAGAATTAAAACATTAATCACAACAACATATTGAGGAGTGCATCATCGGAGACTTGGTAACACGATAATAATGAATTTCTCTGTCGCATATTATTACAATTTTCTATTTCATCGCAATTCATTTCATAACCCTCCCACACACCGGGAAAAAAAAAAAAAAAAAGACGCAGTTACTTAACAAATTATTTGTCAAAAATATAAAAAATTGAGAGGGATAATACTTATTAGATTAGAGGGATTGAAAATACACTCACAGATTAGAGCAAAACCCTTAGATTAGATCTGAAGAAACAGATTGGTTATTCCGCTTCCCGCAGCTCTACAACTCTTCGCGTCTGGAGATTGGACAACCTAAAATCGCTCGAATAGACGCCCAGACGGCCGCTATCCTGTTTGCTGCCAAGTTCGGGTTCAGATGGGCCTTTATCATTGGACGGTCCAGAGAGATTTTTGGCCCAATTTGAACCAAAGTTAATCAACGGCCCAAACAAGAACTCATTGCCGTAATTAGGAGAGCTGTCGTACAATGGAAGGGTTCTTCTATAAATAGCAGCTTCAAAATTCGACCCTTTTTAATGTAGCAGCTAACTAAATATACTTAGAAGTAAGTATAGCAATTCTGTAGCAAAATACTCCGGTTAGTGGACAATTCCCAACTAGTAGAAAGAGATTTAGGGACAAATTTAGAACTTTGTAACAAAAACTGCTATAAAACGAGGGAAAAAAGTGAAAAATCAAAACGAAACTGCTAATTTTTAATTAACGCCACAAATTGCTACTCAACCTATTTCCTATACGAGATATAACGAGGATCTGATGGCAAAATGACCGAATTTTGGGTCTATTTTAAGTAAGTATTTATTTTTTATATTATTATATATAATATTACATAAATTTAAATTGGTATATAAATGGATTTATTAAGTATGAAATACATATACTCGGTCATTTAATTATAAAAAAATAAAAATGAACATTTATTAAAATCAAGACGTCTAACTTCCCACATAAATAATAATAGATATTTGATAGGTACCGAAGCAATACTTTGGGAATATTTTGTTGTATCTTATTGACAATGGAATACAGATTGTCTTATAAAATGATAACAATCATATTGTTAATCTAGTTCTATAATTGGGGTAATAAAATAGGAAAAATTGTATATATATACATATATCTTAGAACAATGCTCAAGATAACATAGATGTATACAATATAAATGATTCACTAGATCATTTATATTTCTATGTCAAATTTATTTGTATTATAACATGCTCCTTAATTGAAGCATTTATAAAATATAAGAAATGCTACACATGACTAAATTGGAGCAGCTGAAACTATTATTTGGCTAAACTTCCTTAATTGCTTTTATTCTTAAGTTAATATGTCAAAATCTATTCTAATACAAGACGTCAAAATCTAATCAAGTATTAGAATAGGACAAAAAAATTGAACAAATGACTTGGCTTTAATTGATACATTGTATGACTTGGGATGGCAATATAATTCATGGTTATGAGTATCCGTGGTTATTTGATTCGAATTAGGAGAAGAAAAACAGCACAAGTGAGAAAAATAATTAAGGCGGAGAATAATCGTACCTTTAATATGTGGGTGTAGTTCGGGGATGATATTAATATAATTCGCACCGTATATACTGCCTCGATATATATATTTATATAAGAAAAATATTATACATATAGATATCTATTTAATTTTATACTATCTATATTTTTATATTTNATACTCGGTCATTTAATTATAAAAAAATAAAAATGAACATTTATTAAAATCAAGACGTCTAACTTCCCACATAAATAATAATAGATATTTGATAGCTACCGAAGCAATACTTGGAATATTTTGTTGTATCTTATTGACAATGGTACATGGATTTAAATACTGATTGTATTATAAATGAGAACAATCATATTGTTAATATAGTTCTATAATTGGGGTAATAAATAGAAAAGTTGTATATATTGTTGGAGCGGTTTCGCACCAGTCGTCCACGTGTCATGAACTGCTGATGCTGGATCCTCCAACTGTTCACGTGCCCTTGCTAATTCACAAATCTCTGAACTCCAAGCAGGATCGGAGAGGCGGGGGTGGCCACCTGCAAAGACTCTCCGATGCTTAAGTCAGTGGTTTTTCTTTGCGTTTTTGGTAGCAAGGAGAAAAATATATCAATTCATAAACTTATCTCTTTTTCGTGTTTTCTTCTTTTTTTCTTCTGCTCTCAGACTGTCTTTTTTCTTTGTAAGTGTTCTGTTTTTACCAAAGAAAGCAACCTGCCTCCTTTGAGTGCGTAGCTTTCATATATGTAGTCCTCTCATCACTAACAGTGTTCTTCTCCATCTTTTGAAAAGTAAGATAAAATATATTTTAGTACCTTTCACTCCCAGATCTTTTTAAACCATCATGGGCCGGGATTTCTGTGACCTCTTCTGTGCCACCGCCGCCTGATTTCCGCCGCCTCCTATCGTTTCAATCCGTCAGGAGCGAGATTTGGGTACATCGCCGTTCTGTCAGGATGGCTTGTCCCTGCGCGCGCACCTACCCAGAAACGCATTAAATGCCCTGTCGGGGTCCGGAGCCGTGGGGCTGTCTTCCATTGCATCCAACTGAAGACCCTTGGGGCTTCTGATCCCTACGACAGTTGAGGCGAGGGTCGCTGTTCCCAGACAGCAGACCCTTGGGGTCTGAAGACCCTTGGGGCTTCTGATCCCTACGACAGTTGAGGCGAGGGTCGCTGTTCCCAAATAGCAGACCCTTGGGGCTTCAAACCGCCAGCTGTCATGGACTCGAGGTCTGACCGATTGAACCGTTTGGGATCAGCGATGGATTCTGCCTTAAATTCGGAAGACCCACATGCCGATGTCGGGATCACGTGCGATCCGCGTGACCCTTCTCACGGTTCGAGGCTTGGGAATGGGCCCCACATATATATACATATATCTTAGAACAATGCTCAAGATAACATAGATGTATACAATATAAATGATTCACTAAATCATTTATATTTCTATGTCTAATTTATTTGTATTATAACATGCTCCTTAATTGGAGCATTTATAAAATATAAGAAATGCTACACATGACTAAATTGGATCAGCTGAAACTATTATTTAACTAAACTTCCTTAATTGCTTTTATTCTTAAGTTAATATGTCAAAATCTATTCTAATACAATACGTCAAAATCTAATCAAGTATTAGAATAGGACAAAAAAATTGAACAAATGACTTGGCTTTAATTGATACATTGTATGACTGGGGATGGCAATATAACTCATGGTTATGAGTATCCGTGGTTATCTGATTCGAATGAGGAGAGGAAAAACCGCTCAAGTGGGAAAAATAATCAAGGCAGAGAATAATCATACCGTTAATATGTGGGTATAGTTCGGGAATGATATTAATATAATTCGCACCGTACCTGCTGCCTCGATATATATATTTATATAAGAAAAATATTATACATATAGATATCTATTTAATTTTATATTATCTATATTTTTATATTTTTTGTAAAATAATGAATTTGGAGAGTTATATGTACTTATATATTTAAATTTTAGAGTTTGAAAGTTATTAGTATATTATCGTGTTTAATATTTTGTTGATTATAAAAAAGTTTTAGTATTTTTATCTTAATTTTTTTTAATATTTTATTATTATCAATAGGTAATAAGTAACCATGATTTTCCCGTTATTCGTTGGTTAATACACGCAACATCCCTACATCCAAAAGAATGATTAATATAGTAGGTATGGTACTATGACTGACTTTCGGGGATGGAGATAATAATTGAAAAACTGCTCTTGACCCGCCCCATTGTCATTCTTACATATAACCAATAGCCGTAACTATTTAAGATCACAACGACTATGTAGATTAGTAAGTTCTCGTCCAAATAAGAAATGTAGAAGTTCATTATTTTTAATTTGTATTCTTTAAATTTGAGTCTCTCATGTGCATTGATGCCCAAATATTCCTCGTAACAAAGAAAATTAATTATTGATGAATTGGAAATTAATAATGATGTAAGTTCCATCCGATCTACCATGCTTGACTAGATTATGGCATAGTAGGCTTTGACATATATCTCGTTACTTTTTAGTGGGCTATGAGCCTTCGCTGGATTAAATACGAGTTATTCTTTTTTCTTCATTATTATTGTTATTACTATTAGTAAGATCATAGCCAAAAGTTTTACTAACAAGATGGTTATAACTTTATTTTGACATTATATGATATAAATGATGAAATTTTAAAATAAATTATATTTATTTCTATTGGGTTTTTTTTTCCTAACCAATCAAAAATGTGACACACGATCTTTCAAAGAGATCTAAAACATATCATAACCAACCTCGAAATGATACTAGATTAATTATGAGTCGAACTGCTTTCAGAAGGCTGGGAATATGATCAAACAGTATAAGATGACCTAGAATCTTGTAACGGAGAAAATATGTCATGGTCGAATAATATGACTTGCTTGATATACCCGAGCATATGCATGAAAACCGTTTGTAATTATTAACCGAGCATGCTGGCCGACCATTTAGGAGAATGCAAAATTCCAACCAAGTAATATACGCAACTTTATTACCTCATCACATAGAAACGCGAGCTACTGAGAGGCTGATATCTAACTGATGAGTGTGTATTTTACTCACAAATCAAGTATTTTCTAAGTTCAAATAATTATAAATTCTCAAATATTTGTGTTGTTTTAATATTATTTTATATTTTTGTTGTAGGAAATAAGAGATTGGGGGCCTAATATATATTTAGCACTAAAAAGGAGAAGTTTTTGAAATTGTTAACAGCTGAAACAAGACTTGGAGTATTGGAGAGAGCTAAAAAGCTCAATTGGACTAGCAACTAAGCACCACAACACCTAAAAAAGGGCACTATAGCGTTGCGGCACCAATTCATTTTTCAACATGCGCACAAGCCATGTTTTCTCCATTTTGCAGCCATATGTCTACTTGTTTTTGGCAGACTTTAAGGGTCATTTTTGGCCCTTGATCTAACACTAATGGATGGTCAGATTTTTTTTTTTTAGGTCATTTTAGTGCCCTTTAAATATACACTTAAGCATCCATTTCAAGGTATGATAATTGGAGAGAAGACACTCATTTGAGAGCTGAAAATCATAGAGAGAGAGAGAGAGAGATAACTTTAGAGTTAAAATTTGGAAAGGATGTTTGAGAAAGATACTTAAATAATTGAAGGCTTGGAGTTCTATCTCCACAAAAAAATTTTCTCTTCCTCTTTCTCACCCTAATCTCATTTGAATTTTGTATTGACATTATATAATTTTTTTGGAATTATAAAATTCTTTATGAGATTAGCCATAGATTCTATTATGCTTGGATTGATTTTCTATCTTAGGATTTGATGTACCATTTTATACTTTGTTTTGAATATTTTGTTAATTATTAGCTTATTTCCCACTATTAATTCATTTATGTTTCTCCTTACTTATTGTCTTTAATTTATGTGGCCAATAAATTAGTTGAACATGAGTTGTGATTTTAATACTCAAGAAAGTTTGATTTCATAAACCAGAATTGAGAAATATAGTGTAGTTTATTATAAAAACGAGGGGAGATCAATACCTAGATAATCAAATTAAGAAATTCTTAAGAGTTAAAACTTAATTATCACTTAGAAGGGGATGAGGATAGATTAGATTCCTTGATTAGTACATTTAGTAGAATTAGTCTAGTAATTATTTAATTTGACGAATTTAGGAGTAATTAGAAGATATCATGTTCTTACTCCTTAGTACATTAGTGCATAGTAATTTTCATATTTTATTTACGTAATTTTTTTATCTTTATTTTTATTTATTTTATTTTAAATTCATTTAGTTTTGATACCTAGATAAAATTATGTTATGATAATTTAGGTACTTAACAACAAATCTATAATATAATTTCTAAAGGATCAAACATTCTTACCATTTTATTAGTTAATTCTAGATTTTACTAGACTTGCTATGTCAGTTAATAGAAAGTAATTATAAATGATAATTTGGTATTGAATGTCTATTTTCAATGACTAAACGTTCATAACCACTAATCAATCATTTGCTCATGCTCGTACAAGTAGGTAGGTAAGATGGTAAGATTCTTTTCTATTTTTTTAGGGACACGTAGATATCAATCATAACATTTTTAGGACGACAAAGCTACTATAAACGATCTTTTATTCACCAGAAAGAGCTAAGCCGCCACAATTTTTCAAAACTATATTTGTCCAATTGCCTTTTTGTTCTCTCTTTATTTACTTTTTCTTTCTTACTACTTCCCAAAAATACAATACCATTACTATTTAGCCTCTATTCATTTGAGTTCTTTATTTAGTACATTATAAATCTTATTTTGTTCCATAATATTATTCAAGATTGTATATACCACATTTACATCAAATCTAAGTTTCGACTTCTTTCAAAAAGAACTATTTGAAGGCACGTAGTGCGTGTTGGTTCACTGACTAAAATTCATACCAACAATTTCGATTGTAACACATGTTAGAAAATCAGTATTAGAAGTATAATTTGTTATGAATTTGAAGCCAACAAAAAAGTGTGAGATAATTATTCCAAGCATATTATTTTCATCTACCGCTTTGTTTGAAATTTGGATTTTGCTATATGAGAGAGAAAAGTCAAAAGAAAAGAAAAAACAATATAGTTTTCTAAAATTTTATAAAATATTATTTTGAAACTTTTCTCTTTCTTTTCTAATATATTTGTCAAAGTTCTATACAAATTTAACTCATTTTTTTCTGAAAAAATTTTATGTGTTTTTTCTTTCTTTTTTTTTTTTTTTTTTTACAATTTCTTTGATCTAAATACAAACAAAGAATAAAATTCCTTTTCCTCCAAAAATTCGGGTTCTAAATCAATGAATTGATTGATTAATGTATATTTTTAAGGATAAAATTATTGTTAAGTGCGTGTAAAAAAAAAAAAAAATTGTTGTTAGGTTTTATGACTGTGCATGAATGAATGTCTCAGTCACACCATTCGAAATATATACCTCACAAATTTTGTAAAGAATTAATCAATTATTATGGTACTCTTTTTAGAAATATTGTCTTAAGAAGAAAGAAATTAAATTATCTACATGACCATTATCACCCAGATTTACATTCGTAACTTATGACATTAGTGATATGTTTTAGCTAGTCAAGTAGTCTTGGCGCTTAGTTCGTAATTAGCTTAGCTTGGTACACAAATATTCTTTTAGATATGTTATGGTTAAAATTATTAATTTTTTTTTTCTCTATGTTTTGTTAATCCATCAAATATTAAGAAGCTATTGTACTAGTACTACATGATTTTTTTTCTGGAAAGCGTATTACATGAATTAAAAATTGGAACGAGTAGAATAGGGAATCTCCCGTTAAAATTTGATCAAAGCTTCCCCAGACATGCCATGTCATAATCCGTTGAAATAGTGGGCCCCAGACTTATTGGCATAGCCGTTTGATCAATCTGATTCACTGATTAAATGGATGAAAATTTGAATTTCCCGCCACCCATAACAGAGTCGTCGGTCCAAGAGAGCATTTTCTAACAACCTCACAAACCGTCCAACCTTCAAGATTCCACCCTTAGCTAACACGCGCCTCAGCGGAGCGTGACTAACAATTCCCTAACGAACTCCCGTAACAGCTTTCCACCCCGGCTTACGTATATATAGTCTCTTCAAGAACCCGTCGATCGTTACCGCTCACTTCTCTGATAGCTCTCTCTCTCTAAAATCACTTTCTCTCTCTTGATCAGTACTTCCAGAGCTTCCAGTATCTTCCTCCCATGGCGATCACCTTCCCGAGCTTCGCTCTGCTCATCTCCACAATCTTGCTCTGCTTCTCGACCACCGCCATTGATGGACAGCAAGATCAACTCCCAAGCTTCGCTCCGATTCCGCCATTAACGTCTCCCCAAGACCTTCAAAATCAGCAGGCCTTCTTCTCCAACATAGCGCTTCTGCCACAGATCCTCTCCCAGCTCGGCTACCACGAACTGGCCACGGCGGCTCCGTCTCTCTCAACCGACTCGTCTCCGGCAGCCTGGATCGGTCCTTTCACTGTCTTTGCTCCCCCCGAAGAAGCGCTTCACTCATGCCTCTCTTGCTCGGTCCCGAGCCTCCTCCGCGAACACATCGTTCCGGGCCTCTTCAACATCGACTACCTCAGAAACCTCGCTTTTGGGACCAAGATCGAGACCCTGAGCTCAGGCCGCTGCATCACCGTCACTTCCGAGCCATCATCACCGTTCGAGAGCAACGAAACGGCGTCGTTTTCGAAGATCTTCATCGGTGGCTTGGAGATCACGCAACCGGATCTGTTCAATAATGGCCTCGTGATCGTTCACGGTCTCCAAGGCTTCATTTCACCTCTCTCTCCACTCTCCTGCGATGTCGAGAGAATGACCACCTTCACCTTCAACCCCGATCAAAACCGCGGCGGCCTAGGCGGCGCCGCCGGCCAACAGCGGCTCCATCCTTTTCTTCAGCCGGTGATCACGCGCCTCATGCTCCGAGAAGCCATGCTCAGGCTCCGCAACAACGGCTTTGGCATCCTCTCTCTCGCCATGAAAGTCAAGTACGCCGAGCTCGTCAACCTCAGCAACATGACGATCTTCGCTCTCGACGACATCTCCATCTTCTCCGGCTCCCAATCATACATCAGCAACGTCAGGTTCCACATCGTCCCCAACATCTACCTCACTTTCGCGGATCTCGAGAAATTGCCGCTCGGAATGCCATTGCCGACACTGGAGCAGGGCCAAGCGCTGGTGATCACCACCGCCGGGGGAGGAGGATCCACCACCGCGCCGATGAGGATCAACTACGTGAGGATTAAAGTCCCCGAGGTGATTCGGAACCTCAAGATCGTCGTGCATGGCTTGTTCTTGCCGTTCCCGCATATTCATCCGGCTGCCGCCGTGTACGACGAGATTCTCGGTGGAGGTGGAGGATCGGATATGGCGTCCGCTCGTTTGGTCTCCGATCGGTTGGCGGGTCAAGGTGCAGCTGGAACGTGTTATCCTCTGTTTGGGGACGGAGCTTGTGTTCAGGCCGCCATGCCTCCGGTGAAACCAACGGTGGAGATCGAAGATCACCATGGACTGTGAGTTGGACGTATGGTAGTTACTATCTTGTTCTTTTAGTTTCTTGCTTTGACTATGGTCAACGATTGGTTTGTGTCCGTACTGGTATATTGGCTTGTGTCGTTTGTGTAGGAACTCTTCACACTCTATCACTGTTCTCTTTGTTTGTACTTAGATCTCGTTAACTTTTGACTATCTGTGATAATTCCATTTCAGCCAGTTCTTTAACTATAATTGACAAGTCAATGCCAAAGGCTGCCATTAATTCGATCTGAAATAATTTTTTTATTGTTCATTTTTTTTTATAATTATGGTATAAGCATGATTTTTCATTGAATTTGTGACATTATTAGTATCAATTGGGTCGATAGTCGATACACCAAACTTTGGGCTACAACTATATCATCAGGCACCGGAATTGGGCTATAAAATGCGGGTTTCTTTAAATTGGGTCATCATCGTGTCGCAAGGATACCAAAATACTCTCTTCTGGTGATAGCTGTTACATAGAAAAGATTAAAAGTCGAAAACACCTACAAATTGTAATTAGACAGATTCTTGTTTGTCGTTTTGTTAGGTTTTAGTCTTCTACAACCACCCAAAACAAATCCTCTGGCTGGCTATGATAGAATTATTTATGTAAGACTCTTTACAATATACAAAGTTACAGAATATTGTGACATAGCTCACTTTACTTAGTGCACACATTATTACTCATTTATGGTTGGAATATTTATTACGTACCTTATTATTTCACTTAGTATTACTCTATGGAAGATCGTCAAAAATCAGGCCTACCCAACATAGCCAAACGGTGAGACATCATTTGGGATAAGTTGTAACTTCGAAACTTTCGAGTC
>JXTB01000089.1:534138-546775 GCA_002914805.1 Parasponia andersonii
TTATATTGAAAATTATATATATATATATATAGGACGCCTTTTAAGCCAGTGTGAGCTTCCCGTGATTTGATGACTTTGTTTTACGAAATTGGCGCCGCGATTGGTGATTGGGAAGCTCGGATGGTTTCCTACTAACTATGAGTGCAAAAGTAGACCAGTGGACTGTCCGGATCACTGTTCGCACTCACATGCTCCATCATCTCACGTGCTTCTAATTTACAGAATTGTCCATAGATTTATGTTGACCAATTATGTATTCTGCTCCTACTCACTGAACTAGTGATTAGTGCCCAAAAAAAGAAATTTCAATATACACTTTTGCTTAATTAATACAATCTCATGAAAAATTGAGTAACACCTATCCTGATCATAATTCCATTCTAGTGTTGTTTGGTGTATGCTATGGACTTGTTTGTAACTTTTAATCATTTTGCTCTTAGTATAAATTTAATCCTAACTCTTGACTTTGCACTCAAATTTCCCTTAAATGAAAAAATTATTAATATTTGACCTACCAACACTAACACTATTCAAAGTGAACCTAGTACCATTAGTGGGTATGATAAGGGCTAAATGGCTTTCTCGGTCTTTTAGAGAGTTAAAATCCTCGATTTTCATTCCAAAATTTATCACAAGATAGAGGATGTCATGGAGTTGGTATGAAAAAAGAATCAACCACGAAGCTCCAAACCCAGCAAAAAAGAGAGAAAATAAGTTGAGTTGCTTGTCGTATATTGAACTTGTTGAAGTTTAACTTAAAACGTGTTTAGAGGTGTCTTCTGCATTGATTAGAAGGTGATTAGTATATGTTAAGGAACTGTGTTTGTGATTAAGGTAAATACTCACTGTCACTAGTGAGTATTTTGGGGATTTCATGCACTTTGATGAGCGCTATTTAAGTCTTTGTTACACACTTTTCTGTTGCTCTCTCTCTCTCTCTCTCTCTTCCCTTGAAAGTGTTCGTTACATTCTTGTTTGACAACAATTTTATTATTTTGTTTCTAAAGATGAAGTAAAAAGACGATAATGTATTAATGTTCTCAATATATCGTCTAAGCATATTGATGAATGGATTTTAACTGGAGGTAATCCGTATTTCAATTCACCTCTTCTTCAACTGAAAATGGCTGACTTATTTGTACTGAGAAGAAATCCAACCTGTACATTGTAAATGGTACACAATAAACCATCAGATTTTTGGAAGCATTATAACATTTAGGGGTATTTTTGAACAATTATGAAGTAGACCACCAACCGGTAACTCCCATCACTTTGATCGCGACCCCTCATATCATTGAGCTGTGTGGCACGCTCACATGGAAATGGGCCTCCATTGGCGCTGCTCACGCTCTCGAATCTTAGCTCACAACCCTCTCTCAAGCATTAAATGGAGCTACATAATTGATATAGAAAATAGGATAAATGATGCTAAATTAGTCTCCAAAGAATTTTACTTTAGCTTTTAAATTTTAACACATCCTCGTTATTTTTCCTTGGTTAAGTAAAAACATGAATCATATTTTAATGAACATAATTTTGTTTTTCTATTAATTTAAATAAACAACATAATATAAATAATAAATTAGATGCTCTTAATTACGAATCTAGTGTTAGGAAATCGACTTTGCAGAAGCGATTGAGAAAATTTAGATAAAATGAAAAAAAAAAAAAGGTACACAAAAGAATTAACGTAATTCACCTAATTTAGACTACGTCCACTGATAAAGCTGTGAAGAATTTTACTATGAAAAGGAGATTACAACTCACTTCTATCTAAATACAAGGAGAATACCAATGAACCTCTTTCTCTCTTAAAATAGGAGAAAATACTCTCTCTAAACAATTTAGGAGAAAATAAGTGGGACACTAAGAAGAATTCCTAGGCTTAAATTCTCTTTTAGAAAGGAAGAGGATTTAGAATGGGATACTCAACAAGTAATGAACCCCTCCGTATTTATAGAACTTGAAAGGTGGTGTGAATACCATCTTTTACTATTGCTATTACGGCTGCTCTTTTCACTATTACTATTGCGACTGCCCTTTTTACTATTCCTATTGCGGCTGCCTTTTTACTGTTCCTATTACAGCTGGTTGGTGAGCTGTAATTGTTGATTTGTTCAACATTCTCCCACTTGAAGACTTGATTTTAATCATGTCTTAACATTTGATAAATCTCTCTTTTCTTCCCTTGTCAATTCTTCATGCTGCTTATATTTCTGCTAGACTACATAAGGATTTACACCATTGGAACTTCTCAGTGTTGATTGGTTTGGTTAAAGTATCTGCTAGGTTTTCCTTCGTGTGAATATTCTTCATGTCCACACTTCCATCTTTTACTAGTTCTCAAACAAAGTAATATTGAATGCCAATGTGCTTTGTCCTAGAATGAAAGGATAGATTCCTTGCAATGTGCAAGACACTCTGATTGTCACAAAATAGAGGAATCTTTTCTTGTTTGTGCCCGAGCTCCTCCAATAAACTTTGAATCTACATAGCCTCTTTACAAGCTTGTGTAGCTACCATGTATTCTGCTTCTGTTGTAGATAAAGCCACAACGGTTTGCAGTTTTGAAACCCAACTTATAGCTCCTTCTGCAAGAGTAAACACAAAATCTGTAGTAGATTTTCGTTTGTCAAGATCACCTGCAAAATCTGAATCAACATATCCTCTGACAGTAAATTCTGATCCTCCGTAACATAATGCAGCATTTGAGGTTCCTTTGATATATCTTAGAATTCTCTTCACAGCATTCCAATGCTCTCCACCAGGTTTTGCCATATATCAACTAATCGCTCTCACTGCTTGTGCAATGTCTGGTCTTGTACATATCATAGTGAACATTAGGCTTCTCACTACTGATGCATACGGTACTCGAGACATCTCCATCCCCTCTGCTTCATTGCTAAGATACTTCCTAGAGGATAACTTGCAGTTAACAGGAAGTGGGGTAGAAATTGACTTACAATCTTGCATATTGAAGCAGCGCAAGATTTTCTTCAAATAATTCTTCTGAGAAAGCCGAATCTTCCTGTTACCTCTGTTTCGGTGAATTTGCAACCTTATAATCTTGTTTGCTGGTCCCAAGTCCTTCATATCAAATTCCTTAGCTAATTGTGCCTTCAATTCTTAGTTTCTACCTTTGTTGGGGCCCGCTACCAACATGTCATCCATGTACAACAATAAGATAATGAAGTCACTATCTTCATCAAACCTCCTAAAGTATGTGCAGTAGTCTGAACTGAGTCTGTTGTACCCAAGACTTATGATGAAGGAATCAAATCTCTTATACCAACACTTCAGCGCCTATTTGAGACAATATAGAGATTTGTTCAACCTGCAAACCAAGTTCTCCTTATATGTTTCAGCAAAACCTTCTGGTTGGAGCATATAAATCTCTTCTTCAAGTTCTCTATGAAGAAAAACAGTTTTCACATCTAGCTGCTCCAGATATAGGTCAAACGTAGTACACATCGCCAGAACTATTCTAACTGTTGTTAGTCGAACTACAGGTGAAAATATCTCATTGAAGTCAATACCTTCTTTCTGAGCATATCTTTTTACCACCAATCTCTCACAATACCGCTCCACTTGATCATTACTATCACGCTTGATCTTGTAGACCCATTACTATCACGCTTGATCTTGTAGATCAGTTTTGCAGAAGTGATAACACACAGCTAAAATACGAGTTGAGAAAATTTGGATAAAATGAAAAAAAATAAGGCACACAAAAGAATTAACGTGGTTCACCCAATTTAGGTTACGTCTATGGATAAAGCTGTGAAGAATTTTACTATGAAAATGATATTACAACTCACTTTTCTTTAAATACAAGGAGAGAACAAATGAACCCCTCTCTCTCTTGAAATAGGAGAAAACACTCTCTCTAAACAATTTAGGAGAAAACAAGTAGGACACTAAGAAGAATTCCTAGCCTTGAATTCTCTCTTAGAAAAGAAGGAGATTTAGAATAGGATACTCAACAAGTAATGAAGCCATCCGTATTTATAGAACTTAAAAGGTAGTATGAACACCGTCTTTTACTATTGCTATTACGGCTGCTCTTTTCACTATTACTATTACGACTGTCCTTTTTACTATTCCTATTATGACTTTTACTGTTGCTATTGCGGTCGTCTTTTCACTGTTCTTATTACGACTACCTTTTCATTATTTCTATTACGACTAATTGGTGAGTTGCAATTGTTGATTTGTTCAACATCTAGTAGAGAGTAACTACCAACGAAGTAGATAAAATTGTCATCCCTTGCCGTGAATTGAATTGAGACATGGCGAACCGCATATATAGCAGACACGTCTTTACCAAAAATATCCATCTATCGAGTTCCGCCAACTAACTGTATATATTAACCGAGAAACACAATGACACAAACCGTTTCAGATCTCCAACAAGATTGAGAATCAGAGATGCGCTGTGGCCAACAAGAATGCTAATTAAAAAAATCCATGCATATCACGTGATCTTCTCTAAATTATATATTGGGCTGTGTCTGACGTGCACATGGGGGACCACCACGGCTCCACCTGGCCTTCAATTTTAATTTTCAGTTTGGTATTTTGTTTATTTGTACGAACCAACCAAAAGCAGGTCCCGAATCCAAAGCCAAAGCCAACCCTTTACTCAACTTTTGTCTATCTCAGAAAGCCCAATCGCTTCACTTCACAGTTGCTCACTCAAGCCTTGTTCCTCCTTGTTTCAGAATACCGATTTCTACTCTTCCAATCAAGTAACTTTCTACTTCATTTTTGCTGATTATTATTATTATTATTTTTTTTAAATTTATGGGGAAAAAAAATCTCTTTTTGTGTTGTTGTGATCTTAGCTCCATTGATGAAGTTGGTTTCTAAAGTTTGATTCTTTACTAATATGGACAACTAAATTGTTCTTCGGACTCAAACTAATTAGAATTACTACTATATATATATATTGGTGTGTCTATGTATGTATATATGAATGTGTGTTGTTTCTTCCATGATGTTGGAAATGCAGTGTAATCTAATGGTTTTGACTGGTTGGTTTTGATAGAGATCGATAAAGGTAAGCATTCCTCAAAGAGAATGAGTTCAATTGTGGATATATCCTTGAGCCCCACAGTGAATTCTATAAAGCCTTCAAGGTCTGTGGCTATAGCTGACCAGGCCTTGGCTCTTATTCAAGCTGGGGTTCCTATTATTAAGTTATCAACCGGAGAACCCGATTTTGATACACCAGCTGAAATTGCTGAGGTACTATGTTGGATCCCTTTTGTACGATCAAATATTGTAACCCCTTTTCTTCCTAAGAAGGAAAATAACAAGAGTAATAATAATAAAAGAAAACCCTTTTCTGTTTTGTGAATGTCTTTAAAGTTTTTGGCATTTGTCGAAACTATTATAGGCTGGGATAAAGGCAATTCGTGAAGGTCAAACAAGGTATACTCAGAATCCGGGGACTTTAGAGCTCCGTGAAGCAATATGCCGTAAACTTAAAGGTTAGTAACTGCGGTTTTGGTGGCGAATGTTTCATTTTTCTACTATTTTATATGTTATGATGCAGTTTCTGTGATTAAGGTTCTGATAATTGGTCTTGTTTTGCAGAGGAGAATGGAATAACTTACACATCTGATCAAATTCTAGTTAGCAATGGTGCCAAGCAGAGTATTGTTCAAGCAACAATTGCAGTTTGTTCTCCTGGAGACGAGGTAGACCGCTTCACACTCTCAAAAGGAATATTGCAATGAAATTTTTTTTATGAATTTGCTATTTTGCCATCTTGGACCTTGTTTTTTCTTTAGCGTTTTGTGAGTAACTAGACAGATCCAAAGGTCTGCAGCATTGGAAGTACTTTAACCTTTCAGAATTCACTAGACTTCTTTAGGGGGTTTCTAGAGAGGTGTTGAGGAATGGGGGCTCCGTAGTGATTGTGAGAATTCATCCTGTTTCAGTTAGTGGTAGCAGGAACCGACGAGTGCTCATTTGAAGTTTGATTGAATTCCTTCAATATTTCTAGTTCTGACATATCATAATTAAGTCATGATGGTGTTCCAGCTCTGACTTATTTGCAGATCTCACACTAAAATAATGTGTAAGATGTCACGCAATAGATGTTTGATGGAATGGCCTGAAAATATTATGCAAAATTTACAGTTGCCTGTACAAGTTGGAAGCATCGTGTGATTAAGGAGTTACTTTCCTGCACTTACTTTACTAATAAATCACTACCCCTTTGGATTTCAATCTAGGTGTTTTTGTTTTTGCATTTACATTTTGAAATTATTTTGTTTTTGGTTGTATAGCGTACGGTTGTTAATTATTGAAATCAACTAATATCACCTTGTGAATGTGGCTCTAATTAGTGAAGAATGTCTCTTTCAGGTTTTAGTTCCGGCTCCATTTTGGGTGAGTTACCCAGAAATAGCGAGGTTGGCCAATGCAAAACCCGTGATTCTTTCAACAAGGATAGAAGATAATTTTCTGTTAGACCCAAAGGTTCTGGAATCCAAACTCACTGAAAAGTCGAGACTGTTGGTTATTTGTTCTCCCTGCAACCCAACTGGATCTGTTTACCCCAAGAAATTGCTAGAAGAGATTGCTCAAATTGTATCAAGACATCCCAGGCTTTTGGTACTTTCAACCTAAATCTTAAAAAACTTGTACTTGAATATTTTCACCTATTTACATTTAGATTCTGAAACTTATCTTGCTGTTTTGTTCAGGTTCTTTCAGATGAAATATACGAACACATAATTTATGCACCAGCCGTTCATACAAGCTTTGCATCTTTGCCAGGCATGTGGGAGAGGACACTTACCATAAATGGATTTTCTAAGGTAACTTAATGTTATTGCATTTTCATATTGGTCTTGTCTCACTTTATATGGATGCTCCAAGTATTATTGGTCTGGATGTAAAATAATGACCTGGATACCCAAAATGGTAAGTTTACTGTGAGGTTTGATATTCAGAAAGTGATGCTCTGCAGTGCTTTGCAATGACTGGTTGGCGACTTGGATATCTTGCGGGTCCAAAACACTTTGTTGCAGCATGTGGAAAACTACAAAGTCAGGTATATATAGGATCGATGTCTGTATGCTCTGCCATTTGTAATTATTTTTTTTTTCTTTTTCTTCTTGATTTCATTTGCACCTACCTCCTCGGTACATTATACCTATTACTTATGTGTCTATGGCCATCTAATCTCCCTTGTGGGGAAGAATGAAAAGAGACAAGGAGAAGCAAAGTTCTTAGAGATTAAGAGGAAAATTGTAAAAACGAAAAAAAAAAAAAAGAAAAAAGAAAAAAGGTTTTTCTGTTTAGAAATTTTTAGAACTTCTCCGCAACAATTGTGAAGATTTCTTTTCTCTTTTTTCAATAAACTCCCCTCTGAGGAGGAAATTTATCAGCAGAAATGGGAAATTACAGAAAAACCAAACAGTTACATTAAACCTATTGAAAGGTAAGATTAAACAGTCCCTATTAGCCCAAGGAAAAACAAAGTTAGAGACTGAACTCGCCACATTATACTTCTTGGTCTAACACCAATGAAAAATATCTTTTTCTGCAAAACCCCGCAACTGGGGAAGATACACTATAGCTTCCTTTAGATAATGGGAAGAATCTTTGGAGACACTTGATTAATTCCATGTATTCCAATGTAGTTCACATCATGTGCCAGTAACATAGCACAGAAAGCGGGTGTTGCTGCCTTAGGACTGGGCCATGCTGGTGGGGAACCAGTTGCTACCATGGTGAAAGCGTTTAAGGAGCGGCGGGATTTCTTGGCCCGTAGCTTTGGAGAGCTGGAGGGTGTGAAAATATCGGAATCCCAGGTAAAGACTTTACTCTTTTTCTTGCTTTTCGTTGCATACGAACATTTTGAGTTCTTGTTTATTGTCCATCTTTTACGCTGCTTTTGTTCCTATAATTATAATGTGTTCCTACGTGTCATTTGTCTCATTTTGCAGGGAGCTTTTTATCTCTTCCTTGATGTTAGCTTTTACTATGGAACAGAGGCTGAAGACTTCGGAAGAATAGAGGATTCGGAGTCTTTTTGTCGTTACCTGCTAGACAAGGCTCAGGTAAGCCTATACTTGAAAAGCTCAGTATGTAATAGAGTGATAGTTTCATATTACACCATATATTTTCTTTGTAGAACCAATGATCTTAAAGAAAACTTGAACTAGCTACTTCTTGATTTCTTTATAATTGGTTTGCCCTTTGATATACAGGTTGCGGCAGTCCCAGGGAGTGCATTTGGAGATGACAAAGGCTTTCGCATTTCCTATGCTTCATCTCTCACCAGTCTACAAGCAGCTTTCGAAAGTATTAAGAAAGCACTTCTTCTTCTTAAACGTCCTGCCCAAGTTTAATCTCGGCGGATAATATTGAAACAGGTTCTGTTTTCTTTTCTGCTATTTGTTTCTGTTTTGGAAATGGATTGAATGTTTCCAGAACGAGAATAATGTCATGGGGAATGGTAAGGAGTGATTGGTACAACAATGTGTAATAGACTCAATGCCTATGCAATTGATTTAGTAACTCATGACGCTCTAATGACTGAGTACTTTTTTGATAAATAAGAATTGTGTTCTTATAAATATAATAAAAAAAAAAAGAGAGAAAGAAAGAAAGAAAGAGTAATAAGCAATGCTGGTCAATAATAATAAGAATGCTGGTCTTCACTGATTACTTTTCGGACAAATCGTATCAAAATTGTTTCGTTCAATCACAAGTTGCATCATAACTTGTATCTAATTAATTGTCCCGGGAAAGCAACATAAAAGACTAATACTCAAAACAACCTTCAACTTGTAGTTGAGGATTGTTTTTAGCTTCTACTCTTCTACATCCACCGAAAAGCTATAATTATATAATGTGACATGTTTACCATTCTTCTTGGTAACTAAGCAATTCATATGGTTGGAAAATAAGTTGCATTATTCTTTCGCGTAGAATAACATCACCTAGAGTTAGGGTGTATTTTTTAGGGTGACGGTCATTTAGTGGCACCAACGAAAAAGTCGACCTTCTTGTGATTAAATTAATCTTAAAACCAGGTTGATCACCTTATTGTGATTAGATTAGTGACACTCTTATTTATTTTTTCTCATTAGAAACAAATCAAAGAATACATCATTGAGTTTGAGCTTCATCTAATGAATAAAAATATGCTAACGAGAAATGCGACTAGTGTGGGACCACCTAAAAGAATCAGAGATTATCATCATGGCACTCGGAGTCCCTTGCTTGCACCACACCCCAATATTGACGAAGGCAATCTTCCGACCCTTTCAATCCCTTCCTCAAAAACAACACCCATTCCCATATAGAAATGAGACTCTATGTGGCAATGAAAAGCCCAAGCTCCCGGGTTATCAGCCACGAACCTCAGAGCCGTCCACCCATAAGGATGAACCGGTACCGTATTCTTCTCAATCGGGTCAGCCAAGTTGTACTTCTTCGGATCCTTGTATATATCGAACTTGCCCAACCCGTACCCGAGAACCCAGAAGTCGTGCCCGTGGAGATGCCACGGGTGCGTCTCGCTGTTATGCGGGTTCATGGTATTCGCATTCTGGAGTATGATATCCACCGTCGTATTGAACTTGAGCCGATAGATCCCACTACTCGTTGTCGCATTAGAGTAATTATGCTTGACATAAATGTCGTATTTGGCGAAATCGTAGCCATCTGGAGGTGGGTTTTGGTCAAATTGGTCAGTCAGGTTGTGTTTGAGCGAAATGAGGTAGGGGGTTTTGGGATGGTTCAGCGAGACATTGTTTATGGACCATCTTCGGAAGCCATCGACTGTGTTTTGAGTGTTTAACATGACTATTACTCTGTCCGAGGTCTGGGGTGGGGCCCGGCCCAATCCTTTTCGGGCTTTGATGGAGAGACTCTGGGCCAATCGTGGATCGACATCGTCCCATTTTGGGCCTTGAGGTTGGGGCGTTGGTGGGGTCCGTTTGGGATGGTTTGGGTAGTAGTTGAGAATGGCTACGCCAGTGGTGTTCGATGGCCGGCTTACTATGCTTGTTTGGATCCAGTAGTTTCTTGTTGGGTTTTGGTCTGTTTTTATTAGGACTGAGTATGTCTCACCGGAGTAGATGAACAGGTTTTTTACCACGAATGGCTCCACGTAGTGTCCATCTGCTTCAACCACTGTCATATTATGACCCTGCAAATATCAATTAATAATGTTAAACTATGTTTTTGGGAACATATGCGTCAAAATTTATTGAAGAACAAACAAGAAATGCTAGTTGTAATTTTCTGTTTTAAAATATATCATAGTCTCACAGTCTGATAATATAATGAATCATTGTGTGGATTACTTTAAAATATTCCACATTTTGATAATATAATAAATCATTGTTGGAGTGCAAGTGTCAAGAGCATTCCTCAAAATGGAGAATTGCTATATTAATATGGGCATTGTGTTATATAACATTATGACTGGAGATTAACACAACATCCATATTTTTAAATTCTCAATTAAACCGATTGATTCCGCTACTACTAATCAAATATTTAGGGCCACCCTTTACATTTTTCAATTGTTAATAAGGAATTAACACCATGGACTATTAATTTTCAAACGCAATATGTACGTGACAAAAATTAGTATATGGCCAAAAATGAAACGAAATAAATTTTATAGCCCATTCTGATACCCTGCAATATACGTGAAAATTGTATCATAAATTTCAGCTAAATGTTATATATATATATATATCTATATATATATGAAACTAATACAATACAAATTTTGATATTTAGATTTCAATTTAATAATTATAATTAAACAATTTCTAATGTGAATTGAATGATAATATTTATTTTTGTGACCGTTAGAATAAAATTAAACGGTTAAAATTGAATTTCTATTCAAAAATAAAAAAAATTCACATTATACTAGCGCGCGCGTGATATATATATAAATAAATAAAATTAATACCTCTATTTGGAAACTAAGAGCAGATAGAGAAGTTAAGCTGGAGACCCTCAATCGATACGTCTTTCCAGGGATAACAGTGAGTAGATAAGGAGAGCACTCGGGATTTGATGGGTTACAGAGGTCGGGGTCTGATGGGCTTGGAGAGCTCAAACTAGAGCAGTTGAATTTTCCTTTTCCTTGTATAAGAAGTGACTGAAAAATAAAATAAAATAGAAAATCCCATGATTAGAAAGATGTGAAGAAGTGATTATTAGATAATTAAGCACAAAAGAATTAAACAAGTAGTACCTGAGGTTCACCAACCCACGTGAAGTTTTTGGAGGACAAGCCAGTAGATAGTTCATGAGTGCTTTTATGGTACCAATCATTTAATAGTATGCTTCGATCATAGTCATAAGCAAAAGGCTCTAATTGTCCATCTGGAAGTGCTACTCGGATCGAACCATATAGCCCTGCATCTCTTTGCATCCCATAATGTGCATGATATAGATATGTTCCAGGCTACAAATTAGAATAAGAACAAAAAAAAAAAAAAGAAATTAATAAAGTAAGCTTTCTAATATGATTACTGATTCTTAATAGTTGATTATATAAAGCCTAATAACTGATCAAGGATTGTTAAATCTTACCCTGTCAACCATAAATTGATACTTAAAGGTTTCTCCAGGCTGAATTGGGCACTGAGTTACACCTTCGGTTCCATCAAACCAAGGTGATCCAATCTGCGTAGAAATCAATAAAAACAAATACCCATTAAAAACTAATCAAAACCCAATTCTTAGATTTCGAAGTTGAATTAGTTCTCGTTCTGTTTTATAGAAATACGCAATACATATACAAAGTTATTCATATATATATATATATATATGTACCTGTCTAATTCCGTGCCAGTGGATTGCTACGTTTTCTGTGATCAAGCTATTCTTGAGCTCAACGATGATGGTGTCACCCTGCTGAGCCAAAATAGTGGGTCCGGGACTTCTGCCGTTGATTGTGATGACCAGTTTTTTGAAGCAATCGGGAGATTTGTACTCGTACTTGGCCTCCCATTTGTAATGTCGGATTCTAGCTCCTTCCACAACTGTTGGAACTTCAGTAATAATAGCCAAAACGACGATTAAATAGAAGCCTAGCGCTGATTTTAAGACGCTGTACTTTGATCTGCTGCTTTGAAAGAGCTCCAACATCGCCATTTTGAGCTTCCAATGCTGTTATTGGCAATATAATTCCAAAAATGGAAAGCAATAGAGGTTGGTCCCCAATCCAAATGGTGCGTTTTATCGGGGAATTATTATAGGCATAAGGGTTTTTTTTTTATATGTTTTTTTTGAGTGAATATCATCATTCATCGACATGTATATGTTAATATATGACAAATCTTAGTCAACTTTTATTTTTCTTTATTTTGAATCAATCTTTGGTCAACTTTTGAGCAAACCGCATAACCGTGTACGCAGCACACTGTAGAATACTACGACTATTTAGTGAATTTTCCGGGGAGTTTCGTTGTGTTTGCTTAAAAAATTCTGTATGGGAATTCAACCTTCAAACTTTGGAAGAGACTAAAAAAAGCAACGTAAGTATTTTGCGTCACATCCAATATAGTGATATCACATTACTCTTAGAATTTTATTTAGTACGTTATAATAAAATAAATAGGGATGCAAAATATTTCGTAGA
>JXTB01000089.1:567206-586525 GCA_002914805.1 Parasponia andersonii
TATGCTCTCGTCGGTGCCCCCAATCGATGCTTTCTTAGCCAGCGCGTCAGCCCTCTGGTTCTCCTCCCTGGGGATCTGCTCGATATTGAAATTGGAAAAGCGTGCTCTTGCCCCCATCACCTTGGAGAAATACCTGTGCAGCCTCGGCTCCTTCACTTCGAAGTCTCCCTTGACCTGACCCACGATCAACTGCGAGTCGGTCTTCACGGCGATGTCCTCTACCCCAAAATGTAAAGCCAACTCGAGGCCTTGTAACAACGCTTCGTATTCAGCCTCATTGTTAGTCGCCTGGAACCCAAGCCTCAGTGCTTTCTCGACCCTGAGACCCGTTGGGGTCTGCAAAACTACCCCGACTCCCGACCCTGAAGCATTCGTGGACCCGTCCGTGTGGAGCGTCCATGTTGAAGGGGGGCGAAGCTGCGACATTTGATTCAAGTCTCGCCGCTCGCCAAAGGATTCGATTTCCACCAGAAAATCTGCCATGACTTGCCCTTTCTTCGCCGTCCGAGGCTGATACTCGATGTCATATATCCCCAGCTCAATGGCCCACTTGGTCAGCCGTCCTGACAAGTCTGGTTTGGCCAAGATTTGGCGGATGGGGAAATCTGTATATACAGTGACCGGGTGTGCTTCGAAGTACTGCCGGAGCTTTCTTTTAGCGTTGACCAGAGCGAGGACTAGCCTTTCTGCCACACTGTACCGGGTTTCGGCGTCCAGGAGCATGCGGCTTACATAGAACACCGGCTTTTGCTTGCCGTCTCGCTCGATAAATAGTACGGCGCTGATCGCTACCTCGGACACCGCCAAATAGGTGTATAGGCGCTCCCCCTCCGACAGGGAAGCCAGGATTGGTGGTCGACTCAGATACAACTTGAGGTCCGCCAACGCTTTGTCCTGCTCTTGCCCCCAGACGGTCGTAGATTTCCCCCTCAGACATCGGAAGAATGGCTTGTATCGGTCGGACATCTTAGATACGAATCGACTGAGGGCGGCTACTTTTCCGGCCAGGCGTTGGACCGTTCGAATGGACGAGGGTTTCTGCACGTTCGCGATTGAGACCAGCTGGGTCAGATTCGCCTCGATTCCCCTTCGGCTCACGATGTGTCCCAAGAATTGCCCAGAGGATACCCCAAACGCACACTTCTTGGGGTTCAGACGCATCTGATGATGCCTCAGAATCCGAAAGCATTCATCTAGATGCTCGAGATGGTCTGAATCCTCCTGGCTCTTTACGACCATGTCGTCGATGTAGACCTCCATAGTCTTCCCTAGCAGCCCGGCAAACATCTTATTCATAAACCTCTGGTAGGTCGCCCCTGCGTTCTTCAAGCCAAATGGCATGCGCTTGTAGCAGTATAGGCCTCGCTCCGTGACAAAAGCGGTGTGAATCTGGTCTTCTGCGCACAAGGGAATCTGGTTGTATCAAGAGTAGGCATCCAGGAAGCTCATCCTGCCAAATCCCGCTGTCGCGTCTACCATTTGGTCGATTCTCGGCAGAGGGAAACTATCCTTGGGGCAAACCTTGTTCAGGTTGGTGAAATCTATGCAGATACGGTCGTCGCCGTTTTTCTTTTTCACCACTACTGGGTTGGATACCCACCGCAGGTATGTGCATTCCCTAATTAGACCACTCTCCAACAGCTTTTCCACCTCCTTATTGATCGCCTTATTTTTCTCCGGTGCAAATCTTCGGGGTTTCTGCCTGACCGTGGGGAAATGGGGGTCTATATTCAGTCGATGGCAGGAGTGTGCGGGGTCTATCCCTGGCATATCATCATGGGACCATGCAAAAACGTCCTCATTGCGCCTCAAGAATCCCAACATTTTACTCTTTTGTTTCTCGGGCAGCGAGGCTCCGATCAGAATTACCCTCGCCGGCTCTTCCTCTTTCAATGGGACCGCTGCCAGCTCCTCGATCGTCGATTGCGGGCCGTCGGACTCTTCCTCGATTTGTCTCATGTATGCTGGCAGGCGGTCCTTTGATTGCTAGGCGTCTTCGGAAGCGGCGCTCGCGCCCGAGTCGACTCCCTTCAGGGCGGCCGAAAAACATTTTCTTGCCGAGGCCTGATCCCCTTTGATGTCGATTGTGTATGTGCCGTCCTTAGATTGGCATCTTAGAACCTGATGGAGGGTGGAGGCGACTCCATGCATGGCGTGGATCCATCCCCTTCCCATGATGACATTGAAGGAGGACTGGCAATCGACGACGATGAAATCCACGTTCACGCATCTTTCGGCCGCGCGGACATCAAGGGTAATGATGCCTAAAGGGTAGACTCTTGTGCTATCAAAAACGAAAAGAGGTTGACAGGTTGGCCTGAGTGCGCTCCTGTCCAGTCCCATATTGTCGAACGTGTTGAGGAATAGGATATCGACACTGCTCCCACCATCAACCAGGACTCGCCCAACCAACGCGGAGCCGATCTGCAGCCTGATCACCAGGGGGTCGTCATGAGGCCGGCGTACCGTGGTTAAGTCTTGTTGAGTAAAAACGATGGGGGCGGCACTTATGTGGTCTTTTTCTGATATCACGTTGTTGACGGAGTGGCCCATCCCCTTCCAGCGTTTCGCCCTGCCCTCGGCTTTCTTGAGGCACCTCTGATTTTCTTCTTGCTCGTCGGTCAGGTCAGGCCTGCCCACGATGGTCGGCACCACCCTGAGGGTCTGCTCCTCCGAACCCGAAGCTTGGACCTGCTTTCCTTTCTCAGTCCTGGTAGTGTCTGGTCGCGGCCGGGTTTCATCGTTTTTCACGTATTGCCCAAGCCTGCCTGCATGGATCGCCAACATGACCTGGGCATAGAGATTGCGGCAGTGAACGGTATCATGTCCGAAGTCCTTGTGGAATTGGCAGTACCTGTTCCTATTCTTCATATGTTCCGGGACGCCGGATCTGGGCGGGTCCTTGAAAATGCTCCTGTCCCTGTTCTGGAGGTATATCACGTCAATGGGTGTGTTAAGTTCGTACTTGGGTAGAGGATCACGGGTCGTCTTCCTCCTCTTGCCTCCCTCCAAACCGCCTTGTGCCGGGACTTCTTGCTTCGGAGTCGGCCTTTGGCCTGGTAGGGGCCTCTTCATCCCTTGTGGAGCCGGGGGTTGCATTGGTGCTGTCGTTACTGTGGCAGAGGTCTTAGGTGTCTTTTGGCGGCTCTCCAGCACCCTGAACACCCCCTCCGACTTGGCCTGGACGTCCGCCATGTCGTATGGTAGGTTTAGAAGGAGGTGGTCTGCTAGAATTGATCCCGGCTGCAGGCTTCGGACGAACGAGCCTGCGGCTTGGACCGAGTCTGCATTATGGACCAGCGACATGACCTCGAGGAAACGCGAGAGGTACTCCCGTGGGGATTCATCCGCGGCCTGTTCCAAACGGTCCAGGTCTCGCATGGTTTTTTGCTGTTTTCGGGNGAGTGGCCCATCCCCTTCCAGCGTTTCGCCCTGCCCTCGGCTTTCTTGAGGCACCTCTGATTTTCTTCTTGCTCGTCGGTCAGGTCAGGCCTGCCCACGATGGTCGGCACCACCCTGAGGGTCTGCTCCTCCGAACCCGAAGCTTGGACCTGCTTTCCTTTCTCAGTCCTGGTAGTGTCTGGTCGCGGCCGGGTTTCATCGTTTTTCACGTATTGCCCAAGCCTGCCTGCATGGATCGCCAACATGACCTGGGCATAGAGATTGCGGCAGTGAACGGTATCATGTCCGAAGTCCTTGTGGAATTGGCAGTACCTGTTCCTATTCTTCATATGTTCCGGGACGCCGGATCTGGGCGGGTCCTTGAAAATGCTCCTGTCCCTGTTCTGGAGGTATATCACGTCAATGGGTGTGTTAAGTTCGTACTTGGGTAGAGGATCACGGGTCGTCTTCCTCCTCTTGCCTCCCTCCAAACCGCCTTGTGCCGGGACTTCTTGCTTCGGAGTCGGCCTTTGGCCTGGTAGGGGCCTCTTCATCCCTTGTGGAGCCGGGGGTTGCATTGGTGCTGTCGTTACTGTGGCAGAGGTCTTAGGTGTCTTTTGGCGGCTCTCCAGCACCCTGAACACCCCCTCCGACTTGGCCTGGACGTCCGCCATGTCGTATGGTAGGTTTAGAAGGAGGTGGTCTGCTAGAATTGATCCCGGCTGCAGGCTTCGGACGAACGAGCCTGCGGCTTGGACCGAGTCTGCATTATGGACCAGCGACATGACCTCGAGGAAACGCGAGAGGTACTCCCGTGGGGATTCATCCGCGGCCTGTTCCAAACGGTCCAGGTCTCGCATGGTTTTTTGCTGTTTTCGGGTACCCGCGTACTGTCTCAGGAAAACCCTGCAGAAGTCCTCGAAACTATTGATGGACTTTTCTGGGAGCTGCCTGAACCATAGTAGGGCTGGTCCTGCAAGGGTCGTAGAGAAAAATTTGCATGTTACAGCCTCGTCCCTGGACTCTAAAGCCATCTTCTGCTGGAAGTGGTATATGTGGTCGAGGGGGTCAGTTTTCCCTTCGAACGGTCTGAAGGTTGGAGTCGTAAAGTCTCTCGGCCTTGGCTCCATCTGGATCCAGTCAGCGAAGGCCGTCCGGTTGATGCCTCGCACGGTTTGTTCTGCCAGATCGTCTGGGGTCTGACTATGATGGTTGCCGAGTCTCTTCCCCAACTCTGCCATTATTTCTTGCTTCCAGTCGGGGGGCGTACCTCCAGGGCTCTCATGGTGTCTTCCACCCACTACCCCCCTGGTTTGGAAAGGTCTCGACTGGCTTTGGCTTTGCCGTTCCCCCTGCATTCGTGTCCCGGACGGGGCGGGAGCTTCTTCCTGCGGTTGGCTTCCGAACTCCTGCTGGATTTCTTCGTCGAAATCTTCCCTCCGCTGGGTCCTATCTTCACTGGCCAGCAGACCCTCAAGGCGAGCATTATCTCTGCGTACCTCTGCGACCTCGTCCCTCAAACCCAGGACGGCCTTATGGGCCCTCTCTGCCTTTCTGTTTGTTTCCGCCAGGGCGGTGAGCACCTGATCCAGCTTCTGTCCCAGATCCGGTCGTTCCTCTCGGGAGCTTCCTTCGGTATCAGGACAGGTACTCTTGGTCGTCATTCTTGAAGGTGCCATCGGACGTTGTATGGCTTTTGTGTTCGGGGAGGGCGCGGTTGCGAGCTTCTCGCTCTCTTCCCCACGCTCAACCTCTTCCCACAGACGGCGCCAAACTGTTGGAGCGGTTTCTCACCAGTCGTCCACGTGTCTTGAACTGCTGATGCTGGATTCTCCAACTGTTCACGTGTCCTTGCTGTCTCAAAACTCTCTGAACTCCAAGCAAGATCGGAGAGGCGGGGGTGGCTACCTGCAAAGAATCTCCGATGCTTAAGTCAGTGGTTTTTTTTTTGCGTTTTGGTAGCAAGGAGAAAAATATATCAGTCTCCATATCTATCTCTTTTTTGTGTTTTCTTTTTTCTTTTGCTCTTAGACTGTTTTTTCGATAGCGAATAGCATGGTTTTTTATATCAGGAAAAATCATGAGTACCTTTCACCTCAAGATCTTTTTTTTACCGTCACGGGCCGAGATTTCTGTAATCTCTTCTATGCTGCCGTGGCCTGATTTTCGCCGCCTCCTACTGCTACAATCTGTCAGGAGCGAGATTTAGGCAAATCGCCGTTCTGTCAGGACGGCTTGTCCCTGCGCGCGCACCTGCCCAGAAACGCATTAAATGCTCTGTCCGGGTCTGGAGCCGTGGGGCTGCTTTCCATCGCATCCAGTCTGAAGACCCTTGGGGCTTCTGACCCCTACGACTGTTGAGGTAAGGGTCGCTGTTCCTAGACAGCAGACCCTTGGGGCCTCAGACCGCCAGCTGTCGTGGTTGGGGTCTGACTCGCTGAANCCACACATCATAAAAAATCAATGTTCAAAAATTTTTGATCAATTTCGACATTTTTTTGATAATATTCGATCATATTCGACACAAGTCAGTTTTCCAAAAAAAATGATAATTTTGAAATATTTTAAAAAATAATGATATTTAAAAACAGTTCCATGCTTTTCGATCCATTTTTGCTTATTTTTAAAAGGGCTTTTCGTTAGTTTACCCATAAAAACTAAAAGGAATTACAAAAATACAGATTTTTTTTAATTTCCTTACGGTTTTTATAATAAAATATCACTTTTTAGAAATTTTTAAAAAAATACCATTTTAAAAATAGTTACTAGTTACTAATTACCAATTTCTAAAACTGAGTATCAGTTACCAATTATATACTAGTTATAAACCTTTGGTTATAGTCACAAGTTTCTTGAAACTAGTTACTAGTTACTATTTAAAAATAGTATTGTTGTAAATATTTTATTAAAAAATGATATTTTAAATAGAAATCATACCGGACCTAAGGAAACACAGGCCATCATATTTTTAAAATTTTTTTCTACTATCGCCGTAAAAGGCCCAATTACCCTTTTTAAAAACTGTCAAAATAAGTTTAGGGTTCTAACAAAAATCCAAGCTCAACGTCTGAAAAAATTGAAAAATACATAATGGGCTGAATTTTGAAAGTTCCTCGATTGATTTAGAAGGATATCACTTTTCATAAGTTTCTTTAGAATAATACAGCTTTTTGACAACATTAGAGAAATACCATTTTTTATAAAATTGGTATTTGTTTAGTGTTACTCGAAGTAATCAGTCAAGTTAGCTAAGATAATCAATCGAGTTAATTTCTTGAGGTGAATACTCTGGCTAGCTTATGTAATTTGTCCAATTATCTCAAATATTTTATTAATAAGGTATTTGTCTATATAAATGTTGATTTTTTCACCCACTTTTAAAATCCAAGATTTTTCTTTTTTTTTTTGGAAAAATTTACCACATAACGTTAGATTTCCTCAATAAGTTGAAAAAAGAAATCGAAAGCTATCAACGATTGTGAAAATTATTAGAAAATACCATTATTTATTGATATTTTAAAAAATACCACTTTTGTCAAAAATTATCGAGCATGGAAAATGGTAGAAATTGGGTTGAAAGTTTTCGACACTTATTGCAATTCTTCATTGAAATTCACAAAAATAAACCCAAAATTAATTTTTAAGGAATAAATTATCTTAGAACATCTCGAAATTGAGTAATAAACTATTTTAAAGTATTACCCATAACATTTAAATAAAGAAAACGGTTATCTACATTACTATGTCAATCAAAATCGTATTGAAGCCAGTGAGATACTTGAGAATTAAATTGTTTTTCTTAACAAGGTCTGAGAGACGATGGAAGAACATAAGATGGGAGAGAAAGAATGAGTCAAGAGTTTATTTTCCCCGAATAAGTATGTTTCCAAATTATTTTTGTCCCGTAAATATACATTTTAAACAATTACTAGGTGGAGCACATGGATGTTATTAGGCATCCAATAGAGCACATTTTAATAAAATTTCTCTTTCGAAGTGTATTTTGTCATCTTTTCTCTAGACACATATAAATGTATTCCCTTTAGGAAAATATAGAAGTAACATGTTTGTAACAAGAAATTAAAAATGGTGAATTAATAATTTAATGCAACGAATTAAATGGTGCTTAATAATTTAGTGCTACCAATTATGGGTAAGATAGCTTTTACCGGAGTAATATATAGTATTAAAATATACTTTTGACTCGTTAATCACACATCAATTTAATGCTGAGACTTAAGATTCAAATCCTCCACGTATAATTCAAAAAAATAAAAAATAGGTTTCGACTAAGTGTACGTTAATTTTATATCGCTCGCTAATACCTAGAATCTTTAGGAGCTAAAAGGATATGAAATATTCTGCGGAAACAAACAAGACCGACCTATAGCCAAATCCATTTAATAAAGGCAAAGAAAAGCAATCACGCATTGAAAAAAAAAAAAAAAAAGAACGAAACACTACAATCCACCATATATGCTTATATTTCCAAATAGGAACAAAGAGCAATAACGACAATAACGACAGCTGAGATTAACTCTCACATCATGCCCTCTCTAGATATCTCTCTCGTTTCTTTTCCTCCTCGATAAGATTCTTTAATTTCTGGTTCCTTTAGAAGTACGTGGCTGCATTAGTTGCCGATTGATGTTCCTGACAAGGAATTAGTAGCAACTGGCAAAGTGCGAAAGAATAATGTTAAAAGATATTATATTGTGCTCAAGACTATGTGACATATTTATTGATCGATTATAATTATATTTGAGTCAATTTATTACTTATAATCACTCAATAATAAAATAATACTTCATGTAACGTTCGATATCCGTAATGCTCATCACATTGCTAAAAAGAAAAGTAAGCTAGAGAGCTATATAATCAGAAATTAGTATACAAAGTAGAGATCATGCATGCATTTTAATAGGGAAAAAACAAGTAGAGAATGCATGTGCCTTTAAATTTATTTATTTTTATTTATCTGTTGCTTAAGAGACTGCATATGTGTTGTGCATGGATTGTTTGATCTATAGTTTGCTACAAATATCTATAGTTAATTAAAGGGAAATGTCCTGTACTAGTATTATTTTCGGACAAAGCGACTTTTTTAAATGACTCTTTTAATGCCTTGACTTTTCTTGTATATTTGGGAAAGAGAAATAAAGTGACGTCCAAAATTACATATAGATGAGTACTGTTTTCAACTTTTTGTTTTAAGTTCTTGTTTTATTTTTTTATTTTTTATTTTCTTTCTAGGTATGAAAAATTGATATCTCGGAAACAGTTACTATCCAATTTAGTAATCATTATGAACGTGGTCATTAATTCAGTGATCGAACTTTATTTTTCTCTCTTTCGAAAAAAAAAAAAGAACTTTTATAATTTATGGGTGAAAATGAAACGAAATCGAATGGGAAAAAAAAAGTAGAAATAAGGTTTATATAAACTTCAATACACAAAATTGTGAATATAGTTGTTTTTTTTTTTTTTTTGAGGTCTTTTTCTTAACTTATCCATACTCTTTCCCCTCTCTCATATCTTTTAAGTTTTCATATGGTTTTTTTTTGTCATTTTATGAGCTGAAGCAATAAAGTTAGTACTAGAAAAATTATTTTGAAAAAAATTATTAAAAAGGTCATTTTGTCCCAAAACACTCCTAATGAGTTCCATTTTTCCCCTAATTGATCAAAGTGATGTATATTTCAGGAAAAGTTTGCAAAAATATCCCTTTGCACTCAAGGGAAATGCATGACTTGCCTTCAGATTTTTTTAGAATTAAGAAAAATATCTCGCTATAATAACAAATCGATAAAAATTCTAATTCTCTGTATAATTTGGTCAAAAGTAAGTTAGTTTTTAAAATGACAAAGATACCTTTGCGTAAACGTATCAATTAATTGAAAAAACAGTTTTAAAAAAAAGAAGATAAATGTATATATTTCTTGAACAGTGAAACTTCTTCTTTCATCCCCTCATTTTTCTTTTTTCTGTTATCATTTCTTTGGTTTTCTTTTTAATTATAGGAAGGGTATTTGTATTCTTACATTCATTATTTACTAAGTTTTGACAAAATTAGATGGATGTGTTGTACTTATTTAAATTTGCTAGTCTAATATGATATTTTTGTTAGTTCTAAACACTAGACGATAAATCATGCATTCCCGTCGAAATTGAAAGAGATATTTTTTAGAATTCTTTATTTTTTATTTATCCATGTATAGAACAAATGTTATTGTTGCTGTGATTCCAATCGTAGTTTTTGAAATGATTTATCTGTAAACATAGTGGTGGAGACTTTAATTTTTTTTAGTAGGGGCATAAATATCAAGGCAAAAATATTTATCTGCTCTTTGAACTCTTTTTTCTTTTTTTTTTCTTTATATATATATATATAAATATATATGAATACATTTTATAAACGAGGGTAATTGAGTTCTTAAATTTAATTTAGCTAAAAAAATGTAAAAGTTTTAGAAATGGAATAGTTTTTTTTTCACTCTAACATAAAAATAAGTATAGTCATTACATAATTAATTAAATATTTCTAATAAAAAAGGTAAGGGCTTAATTGAAATTTAATTATCGAGTGGGGGCATAGTAATTAACTTGAATTTCGCAAAACTTTATATATAAAACCGAAAAATAAAAAGTTGAGAGAGGGTAAGTGGGAGTATAATCGAAATTTAATTTTCAAGTAGGGGCGTAGGTTCGATTTTCTAAAAAATTTGTATGTTAGACTTAATTATGTTAAAAAGTTGAGAGGGGTTGGTGCCTCCTCCCTCCGCCGCCGTGTAAGTGCATGCTTGCTAATAAGGAAAACAGAACAAAGAACATGAAAGTATTAAGTATTAACTATCAAGTGATCCAAAGACAAGGCCAAATGATATAATATATCATTGAATAAGCGAAGGAGACATCAGGGAAAAAATTCTATAAACTTCTCGTGTGTAAAAAAAGTGATGCAGGGATACTAATTAATGACAACCAGAAGAAACTTTATGCTTTAAGGGCATAATTCCCAGAAGTATTATCCTTTTATTTATCATATATATGTGTATTAAAGTTAGTAAATATCACATGGTTCCGTGACTTAATAGTGAATATATAAAGAGTTGTACATTTAAAGTAGTTCATATGTAGAAGGCATAACGATTATCTAAGTCAAAACAATTGGTTCAGAATCTATAAATAAAATTGGACACTTTGTCTATGTTATAAATTGTAAAGTGATCTATCTCCCTTCATTGAAGTGTAACATTACTAATACTTAACTATAAATGTATTGAAACTGGAGTTTAAGTAATAAGTATTGTAACTGTAAACTCAAATTCACTAATGAACATATATGACATTTCTTATTAATATTGAGTAAGTTAATAAACTCATGTTTACGTTCTTCGCACTTGCACTTTAACTTGTTAACGAGCTAGTTCACATTAATATGTTCTATCCTCGGCATCGTAGGTGCATTATAATATAAAACATGGAACATTAATCAAGGCTACGAAACCACAATTCTTGACAGTATATAGTACCATTTATTTTTTTTTTGTCAAGATCTTGGATAATTAAATTATCACGGCCAAGGTATTTAATAAGTATGTTTCTTGAATTGACAAAGTTCTCAATAAATGATTATGAACGTTAAAATTACCCATTAGTTGAAAAAAAATAGTAAACAAAGGAGAAAAATATAATTAGAAGGGTAAAATGGTAATTTCATCTCATTTCAATTATTTGTATACATAATGATTGGGGACACACTGTCGGAATAATTTTTATTACAATAAAAAAGCTAATTAAAAGTCTATTAACTTCTATGTAATATGCTATTTTAAGTAAGAGTTTAATTCTGAATTTTGAATGATATGATAAAAAACAAAATAACTAATTAATTGAGAGAAAGTTAACTAATTATACCATGTACTTTGACCTTTTGTTAATCTATACCTTCTATTGAATACATTATCAATATTTTCCTTTCAATTTTAAAATTATAACAACTTTATACCTCAATCGGGTAGAACACAAATTTGTTTAAGTAAAATTAAGAAAACTCCTAAATACGTTTGGTCGTGTTTGGCAACAAGTTTACAAATCCCTCACGGGTATTTTAGTAAACCATCAGTCCAATTATAAATTTATTTTGATTTGAAAACTAGAAGATAATATTGATGACATGTAAAATAGATTGTATAATTTAAATAATAGCTCAAACTATATGGTATACACCTTTGTAACCAAAATTGAGCGTAGAGAATAGATAAGTTCTTATGGTAATTCGATGTAATCAAGGTAACTTTTTATCAATCAAGAGTTGATTTTTGTAATGTAAAGATCCTAGTAACATGCCTATGTTTACAGGAAATTTTAGTTCGCTAGTACCCCGCTGTAACTATGTAAAGTATTTAGGACACCTAAGTAATTCTTACCGTTTTTGTTACGGTGGTGGTCATGTACCTCCATCTTTTTCATCTCTAAATCTTCTCTAGATTTGCTGATGTCTAATTGGAGAATCTTTTATTGTTTTATTTTTTTTTCCTTTAATGAATATATTTTAATTTATGATTGTGCTTGGTAAAAAGTTTTGGGTTGTTAGATACACAGTTAGAAAGGGCATTTCTAGAATTTAATAAGCAATATAGTAAATGGGAAGTTTTGGACATGATTTCGTAGTCTCATGGAATACATTTTGCTTTTTTTGATTTTATTTTTGTGGAACCGTCCAAGTCATAACCGACCATTTAAAAATAAAAACAATATGATTCCATGCGTTTTAAACTGAATTAAGTGCCCATGCTAAGTCCAAAAAGTTTTCCCGAGGTATTTACATGCACCCGCCAACTATCTCGGCATTAAATACTAATGCTAAAAAAAAAAATTACACTCGGCTTCGTTGCAAATATATTAATATTACAATAATCTTGAAACTCGTTCTTGAAAGATAATCTTAACGCAACATACAATCAAATCCCACTTGGAACTGAGAATAAAATTAATAAATCAATAAATCAAGCATTTATCTACCACTAAAAGATTCTTCAATGAGAAAACTCAGCTTGAAAATCGAATTCATTATAAAAACACTAAAGCGAAAGAACCCAGGACCGATATCACATCTGAGCTAGATATCTAAAAAGACACAAATTTTCACCAATTTGAAGAACAATGAAATCAACAATGGGAACACCATTTTATCATCAAGCATAAATTTTAAGTCTTGCTATAGGCTTTAAATTTCAATAAAAATGAGTGCAATATCTAAACAAGAACAAATTTTACAGCCTCAAATAACAATATTACAAAATATCTCCAATAAATTCAGACCCATGGAATCCATAGTGGTAAATTGCAATTATAAGATCCATAATCACTAAAACTTAGTGCCTATATCAACTTTGATGAACTCTAACTTAAAAATTTGGAAGCAATTTCATCTATACCAGAGAAAACAACAATAACAATGCACAATGTTGAAGAAATTCTGAATCCATAAACAAATGGCTGATATTCACCTTTTCGTCTTAAAATTAATATAGATCGTCACAAAACCCGGGCTAACAGAAATTCAACAATGGCGGAATATCGTGAAAATTAAAGAAATTATTGAGCGAAGAGAAAACAATGGATGTTGACTCTTTAGGACAACATAAATTCAAATGAATCAAATGCAAAAAAGCTAACCAAACTCACTGAGTGATTGCTTTTAGCACTATTTGTTTCCCAAGAAAATGGTGATGAGAAAGAGCGGTTCTCGTTTTCTTCTTGGGTATTCTTTCGCGATGAGAGGTAGAAGAATTCGTTCGCTCTTTTAAAATTACTCTCGCAAGGGTAAAATAGATATTAAGAAAAAATATGTAATGAAAAAGGGGCATAAAAGTTAACTAAATAGAAAAGGGATATCTAGAAACATATTTAGGCAGCGTTTGGTTACTAAACAAAAATAGAAAAAGAACATGAATAGTATAGTAGTAGAAATGGACATACTAACGTAGCGTTTGGTTACTAAATAAAAATAGAAAAAAAAAAAACATGAATAGTAGTAGAAATGGAACGAGAAAGAAATTAACTGAGTTATTTAGTTGATATATTGGAATCAATATATGAATGAGAATTACTATATTTGGTTTATTATAAAATAAAATGAAATTAATATTATATAGACGAAAATACTTTTATTATTATAAAATTGGTACAAATATTAAATTGGTACGAAAATTTATTTATTTATATATTTTTTGCATTAGAATTTTTTAAAAAAAAAATTAAAAATAGAATAACACATTAAACCATATATGGTATGATGTGTTACACAATATTTTAGAAAATAACACATCAACCCATATACGATTTAATATGTTGTTTTCAGGAATCTTGAGTAACACATCAACTCTCTAAACACAATACCTTTGTATAGGGGTTAATGTGTTATTTTCAAAAAGCCTAAATAATACGTCAATCTGTACGAGTTGTTATTTTTAGAAATCTTGAATAATACGGGTTGATGTGTTATTTTAATATTATATAGAAAGTGAACAATAAACACTGTTGTTTTGAATTTTTTTGATGAAAAATGGGCAAATATGACATAATAAAATTAGAAGTGGAATGGAATAACATTTCCAATTAGTGTAGTTTAAGAAAGATAATTCTATCAAATAGACAAATTATTATTCTAAAAAAATGACTTTTTCATAGTTAAAATGCAAAACCAAATAGTGGAATGAGTACTATTCATTCTATTTCTTTGTCTATTACCTTCGACCAAATACCTTAGTTTCCTCAAAATGATAGCCTAATATGTTTAATTTGGTGGAATGAGTTTTGGAATAGAAAACTCATTCCTCTCCAATGATCATTCTATTATTTGATTTGTATTTTAGACAAAAGGAATTAGAATAATTATTCAACCAAATGATGAAATGCCAATTTTTTCCAAAAAGCTTTACAATCATGATTCCAAAACTTATTAAATTGTTTGAATATGAATTTTTCTCTTTTTGCCCACAAAGATACCAAAAAGTAGATAAATTTTTGTCAATGTAATATCCATTACATTATACTCCATTAGTTCAAGTAAACAATGAAATATTATTCATATTCTATTTTAATTTTATTCTATTACAATTCTCATTACCATTTCTCTTATATTCTAACTAACCAAACATAACCTTAAGAGAATATTTCAAATTTGAAGGGGGCAAAAATAGAGTTTTATTAATAGAATAGGGTGCAAAAAATAACATAGAAAGGATAACATAAACTATTTTAAAAAAAAAATAAAAAGTGAGAGGGGACAACTGCCCCTTGGCCCCGAGCTCCACGAGTGGGATTTATCATTTGTGGTGTGCCACTATGCCTACGTTGATTTTTAGGGGTATTTTTGTCCCCAAAAATACATCTCAAAGTTATTGATTGGAGCAACAGCACATGTTCTAATTTTTTATTATTAATGCAATTAGTAAAAGTTCTCAAAATAACGGATCTCCCCAAGAATGATATTTAGTCCAATTTTTTCCACGAGGTATCGGAAAGTGCTTTTTAGCTAAATGACTAAATTTTAGATTAGTTTGCAAAATAATAAGAAATAACTGAATTTTGAATATTATTTTAAAATAATTTTTTTTATATTTAATATATTAAATATATTGATTTATTTTTTAAAAATTGATTTATTTTATAAAAAATGATTTTATTTGTAAAAATAGAGCAACTAAAAAAAATACTATTTATCAAAATAAAATTATAAAATAGTCATTATTTGATAGTTGGAAAAATGACCATTTTTTAAATTGGCCTTAAATAAAGGTCATTTCTTATACTCTATTGGAAAATCAAACGGGCCATTAATTCTCTAATATTTAACAAAAAAACTAAGAGGAATTTTCATTTCATGTGGTAAAATTTCAAAAAATTGAATAATATTGTCTTTTTTAATATATATTTTAAATATTGGATAAGTTTTGTTAAATTACAGATTTATTAAGAAAAAAATATCATTTTTATAATATTTATTTCAAGAAATACATATTTTTGCAATTTGAGGAACACTTGAGATAACTAGTATTACTTCCTCGACATTGGAATTTGTCAAAAGTACTTAAGTAAAGAGTCGGGTTACTTGAGAGAACTGATCCATGATTTTTCAAATAATTTGGGACAAACATGTATTAATGTAAGAACTCAAAACCAGCCTGTTGATTAGTTATTTAACTATTTTTTGGCCAAAAAAATTAATATATGACCAAACTAAAAAAGTTACAGTTAAATGTACAACTTACTTAATAACAAAAGTGGAAATATATCATATTCTAAGATCTGAAATTAAAAAAAAATAGACATTTAGTTATCATTTTTAAGAAAATCTAAACCAATTTAAAAAATTGGTAATCCACCTCGTTTTCTCGTTAAAAAATTGGCTATCCATCTAGTTTTTTTCATCTTAAGCCCATCTCTTATGGATCCAGGAAATCCATGTCCAGGCCCATATTAATTTAATACAAATACAGTCACGGCCTCACCTCTATACTCTTTCCGATCTCAGAAACCTCCGGTGAGTCAGAGATGGCATCCGAGTTACCCGATTCCCGAACTCAGTCTCCCCCCGATCCCGAAACCCTAACCACCGATCTCGAAACCCTAACACTCTCCAACGATCCCCTGACGGACCAGTTCGGATCGCTCAACAACCTCAGCCACGAGCTCGCCTCTCTCCAGGACCTCGCCCTCCGCGGCTCATGGCGGTCCGTACTCGACAAGGTCGGCCGGGCCCGAGCGCTCTCGCTTCTCCAGAAGCCCCACGACCACCTCACCTACCTCTCCTACAACGTCCTCGCCCTCATGAAGCTACGTCGTTTCGCCGAAGCCTCCGCCGAGCTCGATTCCCTCGAAGACCTCGACGGATCCCAGTACCGCTACGAGTCGTACCCGAATGTCTACCTGAATCGGACCGGATCCATGGTCCCCTTCTCCCTCCGCTGGCTCCGCGCCATTGTCCCCGCCAAATTGGGCCGCCGCCAAGATGGGCTGGACCGCCTCTACGGCCTGCTCGGATTTGTACGGACGAAGGTGGAAGAGAAAGAGAACGCAGGGGATTTGGGGGTTTCCGTGAGCGCGTGGAGGAAGAGGGAGTTTTTCGTGACGAACTCCATTATCGGGCTCCATCTTAGCAACAAGGAATTCCCCGTGTGCTTGAGCTTGATCAAGGAGTTGTTCAAACGAGATGGGTCTTCGGACCCAGTTCTGATTTCGAAATTAGGGTACATTCAGATGCAAATTGGGGATCTGGAGGGCGCTAAGAGTTCATTTAATCGGGTCGAGGGTTTGATGAAGGAAGGCGAGAAGAGTTGTGGGTCGTTGAGCGAAATCCAGTTCAGGAACCTTGTGAATAGGAACAAGGCTTTGGTTTACTTGGTTGGGAAGGACTACGTCTCGGCTGTAAGGGAGTATGATGAGTGCATTGAAAGGGATCATACTGATGTTGTGGCTGTCAATAACAAAGCTCTCTGCTTGATGTACTTGAGGGATTTGTCCGACTCCATTAAAGTTCTTGAGAATGCACTCGAAAGAGTGCCTACAGTGGCATTGAACGAGACCCTTGTTGTGAATTTGTGTAGTATGTATGAATTGGCTTATGTTAATCACTCGGATGTTAAGCGGACGCTCAGTAACTGGATTGTCAGAGTTGCTCCTGATGATTTTGATTCGTCGTGTACTCGGATATGAGGTAGTTTCTTTAGTTCAATGTCTTTTCAGTTCGAGCTAATTTATACAGTTTATTGAAGAATTTACAGTTGATACTAAGAGATTGATTGTGGATTTACTTTCTTACGTTTTAAGTTTAGCTCCATTCTTTGTATTTGAGGTTAATAATTGATTTAGCTATATGATCTATCATTTGCTTCTTTAGGGTTGATCTGTAGTTTATCTGATTACTTTTGCTGTGTCCCACCATTATGTGTATTGTATTCAATCATACTCAAATCCTTGTGGACTTCGAACTTTTACTCATCTAGACATGATATCTCCTTTACATTTATGTCATTTTCCCTTTTAGTCCTTGAAGTTTCAATTCATGGTGCTCCTTTTAATTCATAACGAGTTTCTCACTATTGATGATTGGGAAGCTGGGGTTTGTTTATAGTTGGCTTGTTTATAGTGGTGTTTTTGTTCGAGGTATGGTCTAACTGATACGTTACTGAGTGCAAATGTTGTTTGTATGTATCATGGCTCCCTTACTGGGATTTCTGTATACAATGTTGTGCTTCAGAGTGTTGAATTATGATTATTGAATTGAAATACATGTTAAAGCGTGTGGTGAACTAGTGTGATCTATTGGGAATTCAACGTACTAGTTGTTATTGGATTATGTAGCACTCTTAATGCTTCATCATCCCTTTTCGTGTGGTTCCACTTTTTTCATTTCAACTACTAGAATAATTTATTTTCTGATTTGTGTATTCAACTAGTGATCCTTGTATAGCTTTTGCCAAAAGTTTTCCCCTTATTGTCATGGTGAGCATTTACCATGGTTTAGTTCTGTTGACTTATGTTTTCTGCTTCTACCTACTCAATAAAGAAAGCAATCTCTTCAATAAATACTTTTTGGCTGAAGACAATCTCATGAAGTTAGATATTTCTCAAAATCAATAACAAATTGATGCTGTGTTGCATTTAAGAAAAGCAAATGGTAAATATTGAGTTTGTAATAAGTTTGTTCACTGGGTTAGGATTGAATTAAGTTTAGTATATAATATAAGGTGAGATAACTGGTGAATTTGCATGACAACACCTATATATGCCTTTTTGTGAGCTACATAATCCATGGAAGGATTCTACTTGATAAGATAGCATAGCAGCTTTTTTTTATTTTTATTTTAAGTAACTGTTTCTGTTATTATTATTATTATTATTATTAGTGTTTCTGAGATTAGTCTCGCTTTATTCCCTATCTTCAGTTCCCATTGATTTTTTTTTTCGTCTTTGTGAGATTATTGTCCCCTGAATTGCTTATGTATTATTGTGGAGCTACATTGTGGCGATAGTGTTACTAAATGCGATTAGTTTTCTTCAATGCATTAAATTTAACCCCTGGCATGCTATGGCACAAAAAGTAATTATTTAAATTCCCCTAGTTGGAAAAATACACGAATTATTATTAATGAGATTGTGAATACCACCTTTACTAGCCAACCACTACACATTGAACCATATAAACTATTTTTACACCTCTAATAAGGCATTAAAATGACTAGAAACTGTGAGCACTTCTTTTATTAAGAGTGACTCTCTTTTACGCTTTTTTACGCTCAGTGATTTTATTATGGTTTAAGAGAGTGAAAAAGAAACACACAGTGATTTTATTATGGTTCAAGAGAGTGAAAAAGAAAGTATATTTAGTACTCTCATCTAGGGTGTCAAATTTACCGAATAAGTGGGGATTTCACCGTTATAAATAGTATGGATAGTATGGGGCATTGGGCGGGGATTTACCGTTTTATATAGCAGGGGAGGGTGAATTTAGAATTGAGTGTCCCGCACCCACTTCACTCCGATTATATATAAGTTAATTTTTATTTTTTAATATAATAATAATTTAACTAAATTTATTTTTTTTAATGTAATAATATATAATTGTATATTAATATTGTTTGAGTTATTTGAGCTGGTATTAGTTTTTTATGAACAAATGATGTGTTATATGATTTTAGTATTAAATATTTTATATTTGACAATTTTAATCTGTTAAAATATTATTTAAATGTGTTTTTTAGTTATTTAGGTTTAAATTGAAATTTTCAATGAAATTAACTTAATTTTGATTTTTTTTCGATGTATTTAAACTTTTAAAAAATTTGGAATAACATATTTTTTAATTAATTCAAATATAATGCAAATAATGTTTCTCATATCAATTTTTTCCCTTAAAAAAAACTTCAAAT
>JXTB01000089.1:592832-711495 GCA_002914805.1 Parasponia andersonii
GAGTTATCCCTTGCTCCTTCCTTCTATTTTCTTCATTTAACATGCTTTTTTCCACCATTTTTGTGGTAAGAATACCATTAGGAGCAAAATTGCTAAGTGAAATGGCAAGAGTTTCCCAACTATCAGGTAGAGAACTCAACAAAATTGAAGCATATACTTCGTCATCCAATTTCATCTCCATGGTAGTCAACTGATTCAGTAGACCCTAGAAGGTATTCAAATGCTCTGTAATGAGTGACCCGTCCTTGTATTTTGGATTCATAAACTCTCTGAACAAAATGGCTTTATTCTGTGCAGTTTTCCTCTTATACATCTCCTGTAACGTTTTCATAGTACATGAGCATCTGTCTCACAACTAACCTGATTAGACAAGCTGTTATTGACCCACTGACTGATTCTGTTAACAGCTTTTCTGTTCAACTTTTTCTACTTCTCTTGAGTCATATCTGGTGGCTTATGGCTGTCACCCAAGATAGTATCTTCCAAATCATGGCAACACAACAAATCCTCCATTCTTGGCTTCCAAATTGAATAATTTGAAGTTATTAGCTTCATCATGATATTAGACGTGCCTGATTCCTCCATTTAATTAGTACAAGAAAAATATCCCCATGTAACCATAAGCTCTAGATACCATTTGTTGGGAAAAAGCCAAAAATAAAAACTAATTCTGACGAATGAAAATCACAACGGAATTAATTAATCCCTTTTTCCTTCTTTGTGATATCAAATATGCGTGTGACAATCAAGCAATAATTTAGAAAAGCATAGAAAAATCAGGACACCAATTTTTACGTGGAAAACCATCCAATGCGAAGGTAAAAACCACGGGACCTAGTTCAGCCAAAAACTTCCACTATGAAATAATGGGTTACACCAAGTTCTTCTCTAGGAAATTCTAGAGGTTTACAATTACCAACAATCCTCGCTCTAAAAGTGGATAGCAATAATAAAACATCAAAATAAAAGTTTGGATCTCACCAAGTAGAAGCAAAACAAGAGATGAAACAACACTCCGAATTAATATAAATGTAGCCGAGACTATTGTTGACAACTCAATGAGAATTTGTTGAGATTGGAAGAAAACACCCGTTGAATTATTCTCTCTCTCACTCTCTCTCTCTCTCTCGCCTTTTCCTGTGTAAGTTGAAATGTTTTCATCATTGAGTAGATATAGACAAATATACTAGGATATCATAATCCTATACGGATTTAAAAACACACACCCCTCTCTCTCTCTCTCTCTCTCTCTCGTGGCTAACTCTCACTTTTTCTTGTGTAAGCCTAAGTGTTTTCACCATTGAGTAGATATAGACAAATATATTAGGATATCATAATCCTACACGGATTTTAAAAACATACTCTCTCTCTCTCTCGTGGCTAACTCTCACCTTTTCCTGTGTAAGCCTAAATGTTTTCACATTTGACTAGATATAGACAAATATACTAGGATATCATGATCCTATACGGATTTAGGAAACATTCACGGTACCTTTTTCTAATTAGATTAGGATTTTTATTCATCTGATATAATCCTAGTTATATTAGGATCACCGACTCTAGCTTTTCATTAAACTAGAATTTGCCTTTTTTTTTCCAATTTTTTTTTAATTGACCTGAGCCCAACCACCTCCACGTGGGAGGGACTACACCCAACAAATTTATATACAATTTCCCTAGTTTTTCCCTCAATTATTTATGTCCCTTTTTACATTTTTTTTTAATGGCTATAAAACTGTTTCAGCTCTCTGGAATTTAAATTTCTTATATTTTGTTTGAGAATGCAGTAATTGAACGGGACTGGTCCTGAAGTCCTATAATCCTCCTTATAGACAAGACTAAATGGTTCTCATCCAAGGAGCAACGTGGCTTCATCAATGCATTAATAGCTCCCATAGGTAGCTTGCTGAAAGAATATGCCATCAGAGAGAGATTGAGGAATTTCTTAATTGAAGTTTAGCTTATGCGAGATACATGAACTTGGAGGTGGGAGGCCCAGTAAAAGCCTCGAAGCAGGAAGGCAATATGCCATGCATTATAGTTTTAGTAGCTATATAGTTCTAGGATTTGAAGCAAATGTGCTATAAGAGTCATGAGTGTTCTTAATTGAAGTTGGGCTTGGGTTGGTGTTGTTCTTTTATTCTCCCTCTTAATACCAACTTCCACTTCTTTTTCTACAATTCTACACAGCAAGTTAAGTTGAACTCTAGTTTTGAAAACTTGGCATTGTTAGGTGCTTTTGTAAATAGCTAGTTTTTAAAGGGGAGAATTGAAGATCAACACCAGCTCGTCTCTAACCCAAAGAATATTGTTCACTCTTTCTTTTGGCATATCCCTTAGGATGCTAGCCATTATAGCTATTTAAAGTTTGATGAAGGCACGTTGTTTTCTTGGATGTAATCCATTTATATGGCTTTTCTTGTTTTGGTACAAATTTATGTACATGCTATTTATTTCTTACTAATTTACTTGAAGTGGGACTGGTCCCCTTTTTGGTTCAAAGGGAGTACATCTGGAGCTTTTATATGTATGCTTATATATGTGTGTATATATGTAGTTAATTCCATGACGTAGGAAAGTACATTGTATTCTGTGGTTCTGACTGTTTGGTTTTATAGATATGTAGAGTCTACTAGACAGGCTGAGCCACATAGACTGAGCGCAGTTGTGAAGGCAGTGAATAATGTTGATCAACCGGATGTTGATATCTCTTTAAGCCCCAGAGTAAATTCTGTAAAACCTTCAAAGACTGTCGCTATTTCCGACCTGGCCACTGCTCTTGCTCAATCTGGTATTCCTGTTATTAAATTAGCAGCTGGAGAACCCGATTTTGATACACCGGCTGCAATAGCAGAGGTACCTTATTGATCCCTTGTGTGCAAATATCTTAGTTTGTTCTACTTTGTTACGTGCTTACGAGTTTTTCCATTTCCAATGAGTGATTATTTCTTTACTGGAAACTGGAAAGTCAGGCTGGGATAAATGCAATTCGTGAAGGGTACACGAGGTATACTCCCAATGCTGGATCTTTAGAGGTCCGAGAAGCAATATGTCATAAGCTAAAAGGTTAGTAACTGCAGTTATGGGGAAAAAATGTTCAATGTTTTGACTTATTGTATATGTGCATGTGCTGCTGCAATTCTGAGATTGAGGTCCTTATAATTGGCCTCTTTGCAGAGGAGAATGGAGTTTCTTACACTCCTGATCAGATTCTTGTTAGCAATGGAGCCAAGCAAAGTATTGTTCAAGCAGTGCTTGCAGTTTGTTCCCCAGGAGACGAGGTGAAGTGCTTTATACACCCAAAATAATATTGCGCTGAATTTTTCCATGGAAATATATTCTTGTCCTGCTTGGTCGTTGTTCTTTCTTATAAGTAACTTAACAAATGCGGTTGTCTACAGCATAAAAAAAGTTTCATTTCATTGATCAGAAATCACTAGACTTCTCTAGTGGTTTTTATTTTATTTTATTGTTGATAGCAGGCAAATCGTGTGTCCTTATTTGGAGCTTGACTGGCTTCCTTCATTTGATGAATTGTAACTTAATCATGACAATGTTGTAGCTCTTATCTTATTTGTAGATCTCGTACAAAATTCATGTTAGGCTGGAGTAGAGAGAGACCCATTTAAGATTTAGCATAGTAGATTCCTTGATGGAGCGTCTTGAAAACACTGTGCACATAACTCATTTCCTTAAACAATTTGGAAGCATTAGCAGGAGTACCCTATTGCATGTGAAACTTTAAGCCCTTTAGTTACTGAAATCACTACTCTTTAGGACCATCTGTCTTGTTTATTCAGCGTATGAATTGCTTGTTATGAAGATATGCATTTAAGATTTGATATCGATGTTCACTATTACTGAAGACTATATTTCAGGTTATAATTCCAGCTCCATTTTGGGTGAGTTACCCAGAGATGGCGAGGCTGGCTGATGCAACACCTGTGATTCTTTCAACAAAGATTGAAGAAAATTTTCTCCTGGACCCAAAGGTTCTTCAGTCCAGTCTCACCGGAAAATCAAGACTATTGATTCTTTGTTCTCCATCCAATCCAACAGGGTCTGTTTACCCCAAGAAATTGCTTGAAGAGATTGCTCAAATTGTAGCAAGGCATCCCAGGCTTTTGGTACTTCAACTTAAACCTTCATTTCTGCTTGAATATTCTCACCTATTCACATTTGAATTCTGAAACATTTATGGTTGTTTTGTTCAGGTTCTTTCAGATGAAATCTATGAACACATAATTTATGCGCCAGCAACTCATACAAGCTTTGCATCTTTGCCAGGCATGTGGGAGAGGACACTTACAGTTAACGGATTTTCTAAGGTTCATTATATTATTGCATTTTCATATTGATCTTGTTTCTCTTTCGTTCCATAAAATTGATGCTCCAAGTATAATTATTCTAGACGTAAAATGATAACCTGTAGTCCATTTGCTGTTTTTGAACCACAATTGTATATGTTACTGTGACGTTTGACATTCAGAAGTGATATTATGCAGGCTTTTGCTATGACCGGTTGGCGACTTGGATATCTTGCTGGTCCTAAGCATTTTGTTGCAGCGTGTGGAAAGATACAGAGTCAGGTACATCTATGATCGTTTTCTAACTGCTCTGCAGTTTTTAAATGCCATCCAGTTTTATTGTCCATTTATTAGGTTCATTTTTCACCTACCACCTGGTATATTGTACATATTTTTAGTGTGTCTGTGACATTCTAATCCTCCTCCTGGGAGCAACGAAAAGAGTCAAGGAGAAGCAAATTGAGAAGAGAAAAATTGCAAATAACTAGTGCTCTCTCTTTAGAAATCGTAGTGCCCCTTTCTTTCTATTGCATTGGAGAGAATTTATGAATTCCATGTATTTTAATGTAGTTAACATCAGGTGCTAGTAGTATAGCACAGAAAGCGGCTGTTGCTGCCTTAGGACTGGGCTACGCTGGTGGGGAGGAAGTCGCTGTCATGGTGAAAGCATTCAGAGAGCGGCGAGATTTCTTGGTTCAAAGCTTTGGTAAGCTAGAGGGTGTTAAAATCACGGAACCACAGGTACTTCAATATAATTTAGTTTCTTTTCACCTGCTTTACTACAAATATCTCAAGTTTTAGTTTTGGTTTCTCTCTACTATGGGTCTTTTCTAAATTTTATACGTTTTATTTCTCTCTTTTTTGCAGGGAGCTTTCTATCTCTTCATTGATTTCAGTGCATACTATGGATCAGAGGCTGAAGGATTTGGAAAAATAGAGGATTCAGAATCTCTTTGTTGTTACCTGCTAGACAAGGGTCAGGTACGCTAATAATCAATAAACTCGGGATGTCCAGAGTAATAGTTTCAGATTAAACCATTTATTCTCTGTAGAAGCAGAGATCTCTAAATTAAAAAAGAGGCAAAATAGCTACTTCATGAGTTCTTTGTAATTGGTTTGCCGTTTCATTTAACAGGTTGCTGCAGTCCCAGGGAGTGCATTCGGAGACGATAGCTGCATCCGCATCTCATATGCCACATCCCTCACCACTCTCCAAGCAGCATTTGAAAGAATTAAAAAGGCACTTGTTCCTCTTAAGCTTCCTGCCCGTGTTTAACCTTGACAGGTACCAAGTGAAACAGGTTCCTATTGTTGTACTTTATTGAACTCCAAAACTTTGTATTCATAATTAATTATTTTAGGTTCAATTCGTAAATGACAATCTTGGTGGCAAATAAAATAAATTATTTGTAATAATTATTTTAGGTTCAACGTGTAAATTGACAATCTTGTGGCATATAAAATAAATTTCAATGTTCTGTTTGATTATTCATCAGCTTTTGGGAACATTATGTTTGTGATAGCATTGCTACATTATTTGAATAATTTGGTTGCTTTCTAGTTTGTACCAAGAATAAGGGTTATAGCTTTATACTGATCCTAAGGGCCTCTTAATAATTTCTCAAAGAAAATGCATAGCTACAAGTTTTCACATATGTACAACTGAGCCATCTTGCTTATGTTTATAAACTTTATGGCCAAAGGGTAAAGACAATTGTGAACTTGCCATTTTCCCTTTGTTATTTCAATGAAAGGAAGATTTTCTGTACATAGCAAAGGAATCGATTCCTAGACAGGGAACTTTGCTTGATCAAACGTTCCATCTCATTTCGCGATGTCCTAAAAGGTAAGGAAATAGTTAGGCCAACCAATAAGACTGCTTCCAATGTTCCAAAATATTCAGCACATTCTCCTTATGGTCAAGAAAGTTGAAAAAGTCTCCTAAAGGTTCCCTCCCGGGCGTTTCTGCTCAAAAGCAATAGTTTTCTGTTTGCAAAGCAATTAACAAAACAGAGGAAAAGCAATTCTTACTGTTCTTTTAGATATAATATTCTTGTCTAACTGGATTCGCTTTGTATAGGACATCCTCAAGAAGCTAAGGACCTCTTCATCCAACCTCCAAACTATTGACTTGAACTACAAGTCAATCAATCTCAAACGACAAGAAATCTCTTATTATCTCCACCCTCTTTTCATCTTCATCCTGTATATATAATCAACCTGATGTTGACAATTCTCAACAAAAATTACCAAAATCCTAGAATCCAAATAAGGTAACTTACAAAAAACGACAATATCTTTACCAAATGGAGGCTTCTACTCCATACAAAGAAACGTCAGAGAATATTGTGTTCTTTGACTTGGAAACGACAGTACCCAAAAGAGCAGGGCAACGGTTCTGGGTACTAGAATTCGGCGCAATTGTGGTTTGCCCTCGGAAGCTCGTCGAGTTAGAGAGCTTTAGTACTCTTATAAGGCCGGGAGATTTATCTGCCGTGTCGTTGAAGTCTTCTCGGCGCGATGGGATTACTCGTGAAAGGGTAGCAGAAGCACCCTCGTTTGACGAAGTAGCCGATAAGATATTCGACGTTTTGAATGGCAGAATATGGGCAGGACATAATATACAAAGATTTGACTGTGTAAGGATTAAGGAGGCCTTTGCAGAGATTGGTAAGCCTGCTCCTGAACCGGTTGGTATGATTGATTCTTTAGGAGTTTTGACTGACAAGTTTGGTAAAAGAGCTGGTAATATGAAGGTAAATGGATACTACCTTCTCTCCTTTTTTTTTTTTTTTTGGGAATGCAAATGGATACTACTATTGACCTAGAATTTTCGTATGAAGTTTTATGTTTCTCCGAGATTTTTAAGAATTATGTAAATGATGACCATGAATTTTGTTGGAAGCAGAACAGTCTAATTCAATTGATTTATTTATGTACTTAGATGGCAACATTGGCTGCTTATTTTGGGCTTGGGCAGCAAAAGCACAGGTATGAATATATATATATATATATATATATATACATATATGTATATAGAATTTTATACAGGGAATTATGAAATGAGTATTCTCTATTTTCCCGTGCCTATTATTAAACTGATATTAACTTTATTTTATAACTCCCTCTAACAGAAGCCTTGATGACGTTCGGATGAATCTGGAAGTTCTCAAGCACTGTGCAACCGTGCTTTTTCTGGTATATAAATACAATAATCGCTGCCTCATTTTTTTCTGTCACCAAAAAAAAAAAAAAAAAAGGAAAAAGAAGAAGCAACTTTCAGACAAAATATTTCTAATTAAATCCCAAATTTAGTAGATGTATTTCCTTTTCGTCTTTCTTCACATGGTTAATTAAGATTATAATTTGTTTCAAAATATATCTAACCAACACAACCATCATTTTCATTGTATAGCTTATTATTTCTTCCTTATTGTACACTTATAATTTAAACCTTCAAAATATTATCTAATTATGTGCTTAATTGTGGTGTAAACATATACAATAAATTAAGGAAGCAAGCCTGCCAAGCGTATTGAATGGAAGCTGGCGTACGGCCTCTCCTAGTACCACCATCATGACAAGAAATAGAAGCAATATTGGAAAAGTGATATGCCGAGAAGAAACAAGTCGAAAATCTCCCCCAACTTCTAGTACTACTTCTAACATTGGATATCACCGACCTGTTCCCTACACAAGGGTAAGTTTGGGAAAGGTTTGGACTAAATTAATTTCAAAACTTATCTTCTTTAATTTGCATAGTTTATATATATGGTTACTTAATATATCTGGTCATGCATGATACTATATATATACCAAAAACAGATGACAGAGAGAGTAAAGAATCTTGTGCTGTGCAAAGCCAATGGAAGTCAGACTTTGAACCAATTACTCAAGCATTCTCATTCACTGCTCCGGTGATAGAGAGAGAGAGAGAGAGAGAGAGAGAGAGAGAGGAAAAACATCGTCGGCCAACGTCGATTTTCGCTGCCTCATCGGAAATCCTAATTATCTATAATTATTATTTGTTACATGTTGTGAAACCATGCGTTCATGAGAGATCGACATGCAACGTAAAACACCAAATTGGCATCCATGCTCGCATGCATTAACTTGGCAGAAGGGAAAAATCTCATTATTAATTAATGACACCATCGATATATATATCTTCTTCGATCGATTAATGTATTGAATCAACCTTAGCTACTGCTCAGTTTGTATGAAATATTGAAATCGATTGACAGACACGTCGAGATTACGTACGACTGAAGAGAGATGGCCTTTTTCTTGTGCAAGTGGAAACGTGCATTAGAGTATACACATGCGCCTCGGCACAATGCTCATGTATCAAGTAAACTTCCGCGGAAAATGACTTGGTTTCTCAATATTTCAAAAATTAATCGATTTATTCATTTTCTTTTTTTCACTTTTTTTTTCCATTAATATTGTAGATTCACGTCTTCTTCTGTAATTATGAGAATGATTGATCTCTATTAATAATTTCTAGAGAGAGAGAGAGAGACAGGCAGTGGCAGACTTAGTTTAGTTCTTTTAAGAAACTATATATCATTAATAAAAAAAAAGTACATCATGACCAGCATGATTAGGTTAAAAATGGAGATCGGTGAAAAGCAAAGTAAAACTTCTGTTCTTTTCTCCTATGAAGTTCTTCCTATTGAACGATATGTCCTTCCAAATTTAAGTGAAAAACGACATCTCACATCTCCAAAGCTTTAAAGGAAAACAACAGAAAATATAATACAATACAAACAACGAATATTAGGGGGAAAAAAATCGAGGATTTTCTTTCGCAAAAAAAAAATGCATGCAAGACTAAATCTAATTCTAATAAAAGCTACAAGGCCTTTGTATTTCAAATCGATCATTTTCTGGTTAAAACTTCAGAAAACAAAAGGAAATGTATTTTTGTTGTTCAGAAAACGACATAACGTTTCCATGTCTAGCACAACAAGTTACAACAAAAGTAGTCGTCATTTTGGAGAGAACAACATAGAATTAATCATGGTCTTCAATATTTGTTCTTTAATGATAAACTTATGTCGTGTGTTCTTATTTAAACCAACACAACGTCCGCTATTCTTCCAACATAAAGTAAACAAGTCATTCCTTAGAGAGTTGTTGGGTTTTTACGTTAAAAAATCAAAAGAATTAAAAAGTGCGGAAGTGGTTTTTTTTCAAATTTTCATATGGTTTTTATTTAAAAAATATCACTTTTGAAAAGAAATTTGAAAAATATCATTTTAAAATAATTATTAGTTACTAATTTTTGAAAACTAGTTATCAGTTACTGGTTATCAGTTATATACTAGTTATAAATATTTTTAGTTACTAGTTAGCAGTTTCCAGAAACTAGTTACCGGTTACTAGTTACTATTTTAAAAATAATATTTTTCTAACTATTTTTTTTAAAAATAGTATTTTTCTAATAAAAACTATACCACATCTTAAAAAAAATGCTAATTACCGTATTTTTCAATTTTTTTTTCAGAAAATATTGTATAATGTCTAATTTTCTCTATAAAATTTACAGCTATATGTCCTATTTTGAAAAACTCCGTATTTTTGTGTTTCTGATTTTGCCCTCATTTAATTTGTTTAGTTTTTTCTATTTCTCTCTCTTTCCTCTCTCTCTCTCTCTCTCTCTCACTATCTCTCTGTGTTTTAATTTTTTTCTTGATTAGCCATTGACTTTTGTAGAAGCTTGCTCATGAATCTCCATCATTGTTCTTGAATTTTCAGGCGAAATCATATAGTCCTCCGACATTGTTTGGTTCTCCTTCTTTTCTGACATTGGTCACATTATCTGGCGAAATTTCGTATTGCTTTCTACCATGGGGTGATTTTGATCTTGTTTAGGTATGTATAGTTTCGTTAATTTTGAGTTTTTTTTTTAGAATTGTATCTATGTTTTGTGTTGATTCTATTATGTGTTATTTTTGGGGATTTTGAATTTTACTATTAATTTGTGTTGCAATTATTATTAGTTTTTTATTTTTTATAATCTGGTTTTTTTGTTAAGTTTGAGTATCTATTTGTATTTTTGTATGTATTTTGGAATGATTTTTCATAATTAATAATAGTACATCAATTTTTTATCGTGGTATCTATTTGTATTTTCATATGTGTTTTGGAATGATTTTTTATAATTAATAATAGTTCATCAATTTTTTGCTGTGGTATATATTATTTTTGTTGTGGTATATATGACTTTTGATGTGGTATATGGACTTACTGTTCTTTGATTTTTGGTTGATGAAGATATTTAGTATTACTTATTTGGTTCATATATTACTTGTCTTGGTATATATGATTTTTGTCATAGTATATTATATTTCTGTTATATGATTATTATTGATTATATTTCTGTTATATGATTATTATTGATATAGATGTTCAATATTCTTTTGTTTGGTTCATATATTTATATTCGTAGTCTATATGATTTTTATTGTAGTATATATGTCCTTTTGGGTGGTATATAGCATTAATGTTGTCTTGTTTTTTTGTTGATGAAGATGTCATGTATTCTCTTATTAAGTTCATATATTTTTTTATTTTGGTATATATAAATTTTGCCTGGGTATATGGTTTTCTGTTATGTGGTTTATGTAGTTCATACGCTTATGTTCTTGTCATGCGGTTTATGTGATTCATATCCTTATATATGTGCCATAGTTAGTAGGTGCTGGTATTCATTGGAATAAACTCTAGAAAATATTTTCATAAAATCATTTTCAAGAATACTATAGTTTTATAAAATCTAGAAATGCAATAGAATTAGTCGTTTAAAATTTTTTTCTTTACAAAACCTTTTAGATTGTGATATAATATAAATTAACTCTTGAACTAGATAAGAACAATATCCAGATTCGTTCCACAATGTTCTTGTCTTTCCGTCTATTCTTAAAAGCTGTTTGATTGATCCAGTGCGTGGTCATTTTCTTGATTCCCAATAAAGAGATCCGCAGATGAACAAGAAGAAATCTTCTCGAATTGATTTCTACGGGATGGCCGAAACACCAAGGATGATGAATCCCCTAGTGTGGCTGATTTTCTTTGCTCTCCCTCTCTCTCTGTTATGCGTGGAACACTCTCCTCTCAGGACTATTTCATATGTAACTCATTATTATGTGCAGTTAGGGAATTTTTCTCTTAACTATAGAGAGATTAATAAACTATAATGGACTCATTTTCAAGATTGTGCAATGAGATGCTTTTAGGTTGAATAAAGAAAAAAGTATTCCTATAAGTACCAGTACAAATAAGACTTTATTCTTTCTAATAGAAACTTTATTATCAAAATGAATAGAATAAACTTGTCTCATAAAATAGAAAATAGAAATCAAATTTCGTTTAAATATTGAAATATAATAACAATTCTTTATTTCTAAAAATCTAAATCATCGAAATTCAAAATAACATCTTCTATTACACGAGCTTCAACTATTGAGCCATCTCCCAATCACAATTTGAACTCTTCACTAGTGAACTTCCTAGTTTTTTTGAACCCTTGCAAAGTATTACAAATATGGTTAGTGGCTCCTGAATATACGATCGAAGAATTGATAGAATCAACTACGTGACAAGCCTCAATGAACAACAAATTGTCATTACCTTGTTTGTCCTTGCTATTGTTCTTCTCCTTCTTAAGGGCTAGGTAAATTCTGGAGTTTCTCTTCCAATACCCATCGTCATCATAGTGGAAACATTTTCCTTTTAGCTTGGCATCTTTCTTGGTCTTTTTTTTTTTTGGAGCTAGAGAAACATGCGTCTTTTTCTTTCCCTTACCTTTACCTTTCGACTTAGGTTTGGAAGGATTAGCTTGAGCTAAATTAGTCTCAGCAGATCCCAATTTATTCTTTTTAAGAATATTCTCTATAATTTGCAGATCTTTCGTTAGACCAATAAAAGTATAGTCTTTCTAATGAATCTCATGATCAATCTTAAATTGATTGAATATGTCTGACAATATGTTCAAAACTATGTCAATTTGGGTGTCACAATTAATTTCAGCTCTAAGGATCTCCAGTTCATTAAGATATGCAATGACTTTCATCATATATTCCTAAACTAGAGTACATTTCTTTTGACAAAGATTTATGAATACACTTGTAACCACATTTCTAGCCTGACGACTGCTATTGGTGAATATTTCGTCAGCACTCAACATCATGTCAGTAGCAGTATTCATCTCACAATATTATTATTGTAATATATTGCTCATTGGGCCAAGTATATAGCATTTAGCCATCTTATCAGATTGCTTTCACTCATCATATAAGTATTTTTCATCGTTGGTAGATTTCGCAGTTAGTTGGGCAAGACATGGAGTGTAACCCCTTAGGAATCCCTAGACTTGCAATCGTAGTAGAATTATTATTAATAAACTTAGTGTTGAATTTTAATAAGTTTATATTCACAAATACTTGAAATTATGTATGTAGTATTATTTTAATGTTAAATTTTATTACGTGAGAAAACTATAGTTATTCCTTATTTTAAGTTAGAAATTCTAAGTTAGTTTTCTTTAATAATAAATTAATTATTTAAAGATTATATTATGTATATCAATATAACCTAATTAAGAATATGACATGTTTATGTCACATTAAAAATTGTTACATTTTATAACCTAAAGTTAATGGTTGCACCAAAATAGTACCATGCCATAATTTGAATGGCTAGGATTTAAGTATACAAAGAATTAAGTAGACAAATCAATCTAAGGGTAGAATATAAGTTATAGAAAAAGATAAAGAGTAGTGAAGTTTTACCTTAGGGAGTTAATAACTTTAAATTAGTAGAATAGAGAAGGAAAGAGATAAAGTTAGTGGGTAACTCTAAAAAAGAAAAATATAGACAAAATTAATTGATAGCTTTTGTCTCTAAAATAATTCAAAAGGTAGGAAAAAGAAAAATAATAATGGAAATGTTCTTTGGAAATTAGTGGCTATAATTCAAAATAAAAGACATAGACAAAACTAATTAGTAGTTTTTGTCTCCAAAATAATTCAAAATGTATGAAAAAGATTAATATAGTGGAGACTTTCTTTGGGAGCCAGTGGTATTGGATTCCAAATAATTAAAAAAGAAGAAAGATTAGAGACAAAAGTAGTAGATGAGTGAAAAATAAATTAAAAAATAAGGTAATAGAATAGGAAAAGAAGATATATTAATAAATTGGTAATAATGGTGTTTGGATTTGTTACACCATTGGGCCGCACCCAAAAGTGCTAGCTTGAAGATACTTTTGGGCTCATGGACTACTACTTAAATACTCATGATCTTCCCAGAGTATACCCGATGTGGGACTTGAGCATTACAATCTCTCCCCGTTAAGGGCATAGCGTCCTCGCTAGAGGTCCATATTCCATAGCCCATATATAACTCCTATGGGCAGGGTCCACATTCACCACGATTTCACCCCGTGGCAGCCTTCCAAAGCCCACACAGGTATGGATTGGGTCAGCTCTGATACCAAATGTTACACCACTGGGCCTCACCCAAAAATGCTAGCTTGAAAGTACTTTTGGGCTCATGAACTACTACTTAAATACTCATGATCTTCCTAAAGCATACCCGATGTGGGACTTGGGGCATTACAGGATTATTTGATAGAATGTGAAAGTGTGTATTATTGGATACCTCCTATGGATGGCCTATAAATAGATCCTTCATTTGGAAATTGCAAATCCATACTTAATCTTTCAATTACTTAGCCAAAACTATATTTATTTTTCCAATTATCCTTTTTGAAAAAAAAAACTCCTTCTACCTCACTTTCTTCCAAATCCACAAGAGCTATAATATTTTACCCATCGACTCTAGAAATTAAGGATTATAATCAAGAGAAGAGAGCACCTAGTTTTGTAGTGGAGACGTAAGAAAGAAGATTCAAGTTTAGAAGATAAATATTTCCTTACCTTGCTTATTATGTGTTTAAACAGATTCTATAAAAGAATAAATGAGTAATAACATATTTGATCTACTTTAGATGTAATATAATTTATATTACATTTAGACTTATTTTGTTGATTTCTTAAGCCTCTAAATATGAATACTTCATAATAATAAAGACTAAGTAATAATAATAATAGTAAAATCACAGTGACTAAACACAAAAATGGAAGATTTTTAAGTGTAAGTCCCTAAAATAAAATATTCATGAAAATGAATCAAGCTTAATGATTTAGACTTAGATTCTTAAGAACAGATTTTTATTCATTAAAAATGCTATCCAAAAATTAAAGATGTTTGCTAAAAAGTTGAAAGGACTAAAATGCCAAAACTTTGAGCATTTGGGTCAAAAATTTAATATTGACAAAATATAGATCAAATATGTGAGAAAGATATTTTAGGCAGTTTTAAGACTATATTAAAGTGTAAAAGTAAATAAAGGAAGAATCTTTAATAAAAAGATAAGCTATAACTCAATATTTACCATTAGAGGGCATAAATGTTAGAAATCTTAATATTATGGGAAAAAATATAATTATAAAACTTGAAATTTTGGATTGAAAATTTGGTATAAGAATAAATAGAAAATTTTAATTTAGATTTCTAATTGGAATATGAAAGGATTTACTTGAATTTAAGACATGAAATCAATTATAGGAAATAAATAATGTATGCCTCTAATTGTATTTAGCCTAAGTTTAGTAATAGGCGTAAAAAGTGCGATCGATGCCTAATAATACTTAGTCCAAATATGATTTTAGATTTTAAATCTATGTAGCTATTAGTGTGTTTGGCTCACTTATTATATTATGACTCTTAATTACGAATAAAAAAATTAATCAAGAATAATTCAAAGTATTTGATGAAAAGAAATATAATTAAGAAAATTTAACTGATTTAAGATGATATTAATCAAATCAACAGCTAAATTATTAATAGATTAAAAAGATCACTATGATAAAGTTTAAGGAGAATTAAATTTCATTCATCTAAATTAAAAGTATAAATTAGTCAATGAATATAACATGACATTATTTCTCAAATGTAAAGTTTTATGTTTGATCAAGACAGAGTCTTAAATGTTTTAAACCCACTAAGTAATTAGAAGTTTAAAAAAAAATATAAGACTACTTTAAATTACTCTAACAAATAGAGTATGTATACTTCAGGGCAAAACTACGACCTAGACGTACGTAATTAATGAGTGGAACTAGGATATTCATATTACAAGGTAAGTACAATTTTTCCTATGGTATGGATGGTTTGAAAATATTTTATGTTTGCAGTATGATATGTTTGAAATTATTTTATGTGTTAATTTGCGTTTATTTTATTATTGTATGGCCTATGTATGCTTATAAAGATACATTTCCTATATTATAAAAATGATATATGCTTACTTTACAATATTATCATGTAAAAATACTTTAGCATACTTTAACAAAAGAAATGCTATAATAATAGAATATAAGTTTGGGCTTGTTGTTGAAACGTACCCACTCAAGTTAAGAGAAGACTTAATAAGATAAAAAATTTAAAGGTATCGTACCAACCCCCACTAGGTAAGGATATCCAAGGGAAAATAAGACTGACATCCGTTAAGTGAGGATTCCTGAGGAAAAATATGTTAAGACTATGATTGTGGGTGTTTTCAGTAAGGTTGCTCCCCTGGTTCCCCATTCGGTAGTGCACACTTGGTACTTATACCAGGGCCTATAAGAAAGATGAAAAACTTTGTGATAAAGAATGAGATAAAATCATGATACAATATTTTATAATAAAGCATAAAGTAATGATTTTATAAAATAGTATAACTGGACTTTCATAAGAGATTATTTGTTTATAAGTAAAATGTTTTGAAATGAGAAATGTCGTGGAATGATTTTATTCATGAATTGAACCAGAAATACTATAATCATATCGTGATGTGGGCCCAGTAAAATGAATTCATTAATATCAAACAAGGGAATATGACAGTTATCGAGGCCGTACAAAAGTTCAACTAGCTTGCAAGACTGTGTCCCTATTTGGTACCCACTGAAGAGGAATGAGTAAAGAGGATGCTCGAAATGTTTAACCCTGAATTAACAGTTGTCATTAATAGTGGTGACAACCTACCAACTATAGTTGCAGAATGTGTAGGAAGGGCACTCAGAGTAGAATATCGTCTTGCCCAAGCCAAAGAAGAACGACAAAAATATTTTGAATCAAAGAAGAACCAATACGGACAAGCTAAATTGAATCAGGACAACAACCTAACAGGATTTGGGACCCAGTCTGACCATAATAAGAACTAGAACAATAATAATAATAACCGCAATAATTAGTGGAAGGAAGAGAATGAATAACTTTGGTAGCCAAAGAAACTAAAAAGGAGACCCTCAACAACAAAAGAAGGCCAAGGTAGATTTTCTACCGTGTCCTAAGTGTGGGAAGAAACATCCTAGAGAATGTCGCTTTGGCTTAAATACCTACTAACTCTATGGCAAAGAGGGTTATTATGACAAGAACTGCTATAGTAAACAGAATCAGGCTAACCTACCAACTATGTCTAAGCTACAAGGACCTCAAATTCACAATTTGCAGATTAAACTTGAGGACACTAGAAAGGTCAATGAAGATTGGAAGCACTTTCAAAAACCATTGCCCAAGTTTACATTTTTACGAGGGATGATGCAGATATAGAACCTCTGATGTGGTCACAGGTCAGCTGTTTGTTGCCACTCAAAATGTATATGTCTTGTTTGATTCTGGTGCTACAAATTATTTTGTGTCATATGTATTTTCTAAAAGAATAGCTCACATTAGTGATAGAATGACTAGAACTTTAAATGTAGCTCTACCTTCAGGAGAAACTTTGACATTGAATTATTGGATAAGACATGTTCCAATAATTATAGCTGCTAGGGAGCTGTATGCTGACCTAGTCATCATAGGAATGATTGATTATAATGTTATTCTAAGAATGGACTTCTTGGGAAGGTATAATGCTAAAATTAAATGTCGAAGTTGAAAGATCACGTCCAAACCTCTATGAGAAGAATAGTTCACTTATAATAGAGATACTAAGAAGCAATCTCGAGTGATGGTCTTAGCAATGCAAGCAAGGGGCATATTGAGTAATGGGTGTCTGAGATGTCTAGCTAATATTCTAGATAAGAATAAAGAAGAAAAGAAGAGGCCAGAAAATGTAATCATTGTCAAAGAGTATATTAACATATTTCCCGATGATCTGTCAGGACTACCACTGGAGTGAAAAATTTCGTTTGAGATCGAATTACTGCCCGGTACTGCTCCTATTTTCAAAGCACCTTATAGGATGGCACTTGCTGAACTTAAAGAGCTACAAACTTAACTACAAGAGTTGTTAGACAAGGGTTTCATCCGATCAAGTCACTCATCGTGGGGCACACCTGTATCATTCGTGAAGAAGAAGGATGGAATATTTAGAATGTGTATCGACTATAGAGATTTGAATAAGATGACCATAGAGAATAAATATCCTTTGCCAAGGATAGATGACTTGTTCGATCAACTCAAAGGAGCTACAGTTTTCTCAAAGATTGATTTACGATTGAGTTATCATCAACTGAGAATTAAAGAGAGTGATATTCTGAAGTCTGCTTTTCGAACGTGATATGGGAATTATAAGTTCTTAGTGATGCCTTTTGGGCTAACCAATACTCCTATAGAATTTATGGACCCGATGAATAGAGTGTTCAAGGAATACTTAGACAAATTTATCATAGTCTTTATCGATGATATCTTGATTTACTCAAGGTCTCAAGAGAAATACGAACAACACCTCAAACTCGTATTGTAGGAGTTAAGGGAACACCGCCTCTATGCCAAATTCTCCAAGTATGAATTCTGGCTAGACCGAGTCCATTTCTTAGGACATGTGGTTGCAAAGGAAGGAGTTGCCATAGACCATTCCAAGATAGAGACAGTGAACCCAAAACCGTGACTGAAGTGAGGAGCTTTTTGGGATTAGTCAGCAATTACCGAAGATTTGTAGAAGGATTTTCAAAGCTCGTTGCATCCCTCATAGCCCTTACAAAAAAAGGGAAGAAATACCAATGAATGGAGAAGTGTGAAAAAAGCTTCCAAGAGTTGAAGAATAGGCTTACTAGTGCACCTATATTTACCATCCTATCAAATGAAGGACAGTTCGATATTTATAGTGATGTATTGAAGCTGGGACTGGCAGTAGTACTAATACAAAATGGAAAGGTCATGGCATATGGTTTTCGACAACTAAAGGAGCACGAACAAAACTACCTAACTCATGATCTAAAACTTACTGCTATAGTATTCGCTCTCAAAGTTTGGCGACACTACTTATACGGAGCTCAATGTTGAATCTACACTGACCATAAAAGCCTAAAGTAAATATTCACCTAGAAAGAGTTGAATATAAGGTAGTATAGATGGCTTGAGTTAGTGAAGGATTATGATTATAAAATCTTGTATAACCCAGGTAAGGCAAACAGGGTTGCAGATGCGCTAAACAGAAAAATGACTTCAACTCTGATATCAATAAAAGCCTTACCTAAGCCCTTAAAAGAGGAAATAAACAACGTCAATTTAGAGTTAATAATAGGTAAATTGTCTATATTAACTCTTGAACCAAATATTTTTGAGAATATGAAGGAAACCCAAGAGCTCGATCTGGTCTTAGTGCGAATTAAGGAAGACATTACAGAAGGAAAACCGACCGAATTCAGTCTCTCTTCTGACAGAATTCTCAAACTAAAAGGTCGATTATACATACCCAATGATGCCAAAATAAAGAATCAAATCCTTTTTGAGACACACAAGACCCCTTATTCTGTCTATCCTGATGCGACAAAGATGTATAAGGATCTAAAGGAACACTTTAAGTGGAATAGAATGAAAATCGATGTTATTAAGTACGTACAAATGTGCTTGCTGTGTCAAATAGTCAAAGCTGAACACAAGCGGCCTACTAGAGAATTGCAACCAATTGAAATTCCAGAGTGGAAGTAGGAGAAAATTGCTATAGATTTTGTAGTTGGATTATCAAGAACACAAGAAGGATACGATACAATATGGGTGATTGTGGATCGATTAACTAAATCAACATACTTTCTACCAATGAAAATCACTTACTCATTGGAAAAGTTAGCTAAATTATACGTGGCTGAGATAGTCAGACTATATGGAATACCACAAAATATCGTTTCTGATCACGATAGTCGATTCACCTTCACTTTTTAGAGAAAAGTGTAACAAGCTTTAGGGACAAAGCTAAATTTTAGCATGGCTTTCCATCCTCAAACTGATGAGCAGTCAGAATGAACCATCTAAACTTTGGAGGATATGCTTAGGGCATGTGTCATGGACTTTAAAGGAGCAAGGAATAAGAAGCTTCCATTGATAGAATTCTCCTATACCAGGCCTCTATCAAGGCAGCACCTTATGAAGCACTTTATGGAAGAAGATTTAGATCTCCAATCTATTAGTTTGAACATGGGGAGAAAAATTTAGAAACCATTGATTTCATAAAGGAAACTACTAAAGCTATACAAAAAATTAGGAAAAGGATGGAAACTGCTCAGAATAAACAGAAAAGCTATACAGACAAGTGGAGAACTCCATTAGAATTCCAAGTGGAAGACATAGTTTTTCTCAAAATAGTGCTAATAAAGGAAGTAATACGGTTTGATAAGAGAGAAAAATTGAGTCTAAGATACATCGAACCATTCAAAAGTTTAGAACGTATTGGCAAAGTTGCCTATAAGTTAGCTTTATCACCTGTACTAGCATCAGTGCATAACGTATTCCATATATCTATGCTGAAGAAATACATCTTAGACTCGTCATATGTTTGGAAGCATGAACCTCTTGAAATTCATGAGGACTTGACATACGAGGAGAAATTAGTGAAGATTTTGGCTCGTAAAGAAAAGACTCTTAGAAAAAATACCATACCTTTAGTTAAGGTATTGTGGTGAAACCATAAGATCGAAGAGATTACTCGAGAACGAGAAGAAGAGATGAAGGAAAAGTACCTAGAATTATTCTAATTTTCAAGGACGAAAATTTATAAGTAGGGGATGATCGAAACACCAAGGATGATGAATCCCCTAATGTGGCCAATTTTCTCTACTCTCCCTCTCTCTCTATTATGCACGGAATACTCTTCTCTTAGGGGTATTTCACATGTAACTCATTATTCTATGCAGTTAGAGAACTTTTCTCTTAATTATAGAGAGATTAGTAAACCCTAATAGGCTTATTAGGCTCAACTAATCATCAAATAACTATTGGGCTTTAATCTAAGCTAGATAAGGGATCAGTTGGATCTATAAAGCCCAAGCTCCAATGGACCATATGCCCATAATCATAATTAACTCATAATTATGATTGGACCTTGTCCATTAATATTGGGGCACACCGCTATAGGCCCAATATTGAACTCTTGGACTAAATTTTATTTATTTTATGTGAAGCTTATTGTCAAATAATTAGCTTGATCCATTTAGCATATACTTACCTGTAGACATATCCTAATGCAATGACGTACTAGCAGGGTAAAATTATCGTACTACCATTCTAGTACATATTTACCTTTGAGTTACCATTTTTTATCTAATAAATAATAGTTTACTATAGTGTATGTTTCTACTTATACTAACACAGTTAAATTCACATAGTGAATACCGAGGCCTTGATTTATATTATCTAAGTACTTGAAAAAACTCAAAGTGACATTATATACATGACGTTCATCATGAAAAATATTCTACACATTTCATATATCTTATCTTCTAATATATCGGAGTTCGAATCATAAATCAGAACTAGTCCTTTAGTAACTCAAAAAGACAAAACATATGAAATTAAGTTCGTCAATCACTAGGATTAAAGCTTTCTATAATAGTGCTAGATTAGGGAAATTAGAAATTTAAGTTACGATACTTAAACTTAAATTTTAATTCATTCGGTCTTGTTCGATGCTATTATAATTTTCTTATAACACACTAGTGTTTCTATCTGAAGACTCACTTTGATAATTAGAAACTTCATTATCAAAATAGATACCACTATATTTTATGGCATAGTTAAGTATTCTATCTTCAATATACAGAATGTGAATAATTTAATTTAGACATAATGAAATAAAGAATATAATGTCTCCCACATATGAACTCATCATACAAATAATTTTGTATTACTCATTATATGTCTTATAATCTTTAGATGTTTGCATAAGATAAACATACACATCACATGTATATCAATGTGACATAAATAAAATAGAAATTCGTAACATGGAATTTATTAACAACAAATAGATAACAAATAATCCGATAATAAATAGGTTATAATATCAAAATAATAAACTGTTTTATAGGATATTATTCCAGTAGTAGGTTCAACTTAAGTAATTACTACAACTATGTATCTCACTTTTTTAAGAAGTCAACTTTGAGCTGGCTTATAATGGGATTGTCCACTCACTTGGAATCCAAGCCGATTGGGATATGCTGGATTTCATTAAAAAACAAGTTATTCTCTTACCTAATACTGAGAAAGCAATGTCGGTGAGCCAAAAATGAAAAAGAGACATTTAGCTGGTGAGATTATGTAGAAAAAGTAAGTGAAATATGACGATGCATACAATTGGGTTAAAATAAAAAAACTTGCAGAAATTCAATTCCTGCAAAATTATGTATTTTGAAAAGGATGAAAAACCATAGGAATCGTTAGTTTCTTTTTGTAGTGAGTTTGTAATTTATTTTCTTATGAAACAAAGGTTTTTATTTTTTTCCCCATAGTTTGGTACATTAATTTTTGGTGTTGGTTTATTGAAATATTGCTGTGGATTATAAGGTTATATATCAGATTTATTATTTGACACTCTGGATATTGTTATTTTTCTTTCTGATTGTTCTTACACTTTCAGGTACATTTTTATCTTGTCTTGATATATGAAAGTTTTGCCATAGTGTATGATGTTATATACCAAAGTTATTGCTTGAATTCTGGATATTGTTATTTTGTTTCTAGGTATTCTTACACTTTCAGGTACATTGTTATCTTATCTTAGTAAATGAAAATTTTGTCATGGTATATGACATTATACACTAAATTCATTAGTGGCTATATTACTGAATTTTTTCTTTGTTTGTAAGAAAAAAATAATCATTGAAATATATATATATATATATATATATATATATATATATATATATATAAACTAGATTATGTATGAACATATATATTGTTTTTGAAATCTTATGAAACATTAAAACAAAGAAAATTATGTACGATTTTTTGAGTTGAGTTATAATATATAAACATATATACCATATTCAAACTTTTATGAGCCACTAAGAAAAACTTATGTACCATTTTTGATTTGAGTTATACATATGAATATATATACTGAGTTTAATTTCTTATGATTCATAAAGAAAAACATATGTATCATTTTTGAAATTTAGTTGAGTTTGTCCCAATGCCTTGATACACATATCTTGTTAAGATTATTAGAACTTATATAACTATTTTATATTCGTATGAATCATACAAAATATCTTATCTACCTAATTCAATAGATTATATACTATAAAGAAAAACAGTTTTTTTTTTTTTCAATATACGTTATTATTTCTAAATATTTTTAAACTTTTTTAATTAGTCAAGTGTACTTCACATGGTGATTTAATTTAAAACAAATAAGTAATAATTTAGATTCTAAAATTGAATTATATAAAAACAAAAATGATAATATATAGAATCTCAAGTGATAAAAATGGTATATAATATACCAAGATAACAAAACAATGAACCAACACTCAAAACTGGTACATCAGTTTTACTTTATGATATATAAGTTTTTAAACTAGATATGTATCTAGTATTTAAGAACTTTCAGATACTGAATGCTACAGAGCTAAGAAGTTGAAACTGCGACAATGGGAAACTAATATAGCAAGTATTAAATCTGGGATATAATGTCATATACCATGATAAAATTTTTATATACAAAGATAAGAAAACATTGTACTTGAAAGTGAAAATAACACCAAATTATAATATCTTGAATCTCGTACTAAATCTGGTATATAAGTTTATACACCATGACACAAATTTTATATACCAAGACAAAAAAAAAAATAATGTACCAAAATATGGAAAAAAACAACTTTCATTTCATAAGAACAAAAATTGCAACTCAGTAAAATAAGAATCTAATAACTCTAATGAATTTTTATCTTCTTTGAAATGTGTAATTCTACAGGAATTGGATTTCTACAAATTTTTCGATTATGTCCATATTGCTTGTATAAAATCTCAGATTTTCAAGGGACACTTTGGTCATTTTGTTAATTTTAAGATTAAATAATAAAGGGATTCAATTGCAAATATTTTAAGGAGTAGGGACTAAATTGAAAGGATTTGAAAATTGGGAGACCATTGTGTAGTTTTAGAAAAGGTTGCATAGTTCCATGCAACATCACGTGGACTCCTCTTTTTTCTCTTCTCTCTTTCTCTCTTCCCCATGACACACTCTCTCTATTCTCTTTCTCACTCTCTGCCGAAGGAACCCCAAAAATTGCCGAGGCTTACCGTGCTACCTTCTGCCTTTGTCCAACTGTGAGGACTGCTAGTGCTGCACCATTGAGCTGCCTTAAGCTTATTGCTGACCTATAGGAGGCGCCGGAGAACCGCAACATTGCTGGAGGAGACGAATAGCAGCGAGGTTCTTTGAATTTTTGGCATTTTTTCGGGCTATTTCAGGTCGTACTCTTAGACTTATTAGATTCGTATCGTCGAGAGAAATCTCCAGATATCTATCTCGTGACTCCATTTTGCTTGTATCAAAAGTTTCCATTGTTGATTAATTTAAACTTTAAGATTTGAGATTTGACTTTTTGATCCGATCGTTGGATTGTATTTTTGATGACATTTGTGGAATGTACTCTTGAAATGGAAAAGATTGATATATTTATTTACTATTTTTGGTAACAGGTACAAAAAAGAAATCGGACGGCTAAGATTTGCCTCGTTTTGTATACCATCAGTCCGATTTCAGCCTGAACCCAAGTTGGACAAATTATATATCTAACTTAGCTATTTTAGGTGCTAGGAATTTAATAGAGAGTCCCACTTATTGATTTGAAACTCTGTTGAGAAGTAGGTTTTTCCAAAGTGAGCGATCAAGGGTATGAAATTGGTTCTTGACCCTCCAAATAATCATCCAAGGACACCTAGAAATTCTAATAGCATGTTATTGCTATTCTAATGAGCTAAAGATTCAGTTACCTGTGTTTTATATAGTTTTGGAATAAAACTTTATATTACATTTGATGAATAACATAATTTTAGAATTGTGTTGGATATATGTGATGGAACTGGATTATATGATATATTAGATTGCCTTGAGACTTTTCTGAGTACATGATATTTTTAGCTATGTTAAAAGAGGATTGTTACGCTACCCCTTTTCCTAAAAAATTTAATTAACTAGTTTATTAAAAATTAGAGTATTATTTGAAATTAAATTACTGCATGGTTATTTCTATACATCAGTTCAAGGTACACGTGATTACACATGAGTACTAAGTTAGCATTATATGTTTTACAGTGTGACACTACAGCCCCATCAATAATACGGAGTCTGTGAACTCTCGCGAGATTTTTCTTCTAATTAATTCTCTATTTGGCAGGCATAGTCAATTCAGTTATCCCTCCAAGTTTGGTAGGCGACACACAATATTCCCCTCTGAGTACGAGCTAGGTATAAGATAGGCTATATGGCACACGTAGTACTAACATCCTGGTTTCTATTGATGAGAGGTAGTGAACTCATGGGTATGAGTAGATTTATGTCATGTATTTATGGACTGATTGATTTTGGATATCGTATATATATATTTATATATTTATATGCATATACATATACAAACTATCAGCTTTGGGAATCATTATATATATATACATGATTTTACCCAGGTGTTTTGAATTTAACTAACTATGTAGGGACTCTCTATCACTAAACAAGCTTTTAAATGAGATAATAGTTTTTCTACTGAGCTTTTGAGCTCACCCCTACTTTCCTCCCTTTGAAATGATTTTTCATTCGTTATAATTCTCTCGATGGCTAGGCAAGTCGCTTGGCTTACGTTTACGGTCCTATTTCTCTCCTTCAGTTGGTCCCTATACTTCGTCCTATTTTTTCTTCATGCCAAGTTTATTATACCTGTTAAGTAAATGTATGAAGATGCCTTTATTACTATTTGAGGATTTAGTATATAAATTGGACACTATAGTTCCTAAGGAGTATATTTTCAAAATTTTAAATACTTAGAATTATGACTAACTCTGTAAATTAATTTTTAGACATTCAGACTCAAGATTTACAAAATTTATTTATTTAATACTAGAGTTTTATTAAGCTAAGTTTTTAAATGACTTATTTATATTTTCTTAAATCTTAATTATTGTTTCTTCTGTGATAAACTAAACTAAAGAGAAACTCCTTTTAATTCTGAATTTCTAATGATTTGAGGACTAGAATATAAAATCTAAGTACTTAATTTCCTATAAAATTTTGCAAATTTTTTATTCATCTTTATTTATACCCAAAATTACTAGGAGTTACGGTTTTGGACTTCTGATCGTGACAGCTTGCATTAACCATACTTCACTTGCTTCTTCTCCCTTAAACTCACCGGCTGAAAACTTTCTTTTCTTTTTTGACTTTTCAACACTGGCTTTCCCAATATTAGGTGGGAGAACACGTGCATTGACACTAATAAGAGATAAAAAAAAATTATCATATACCATTATAAAAATCATATATACCATATATAAACCAAACAAAAAAATAATTAATATGTTCATCAACAATAATTACATAATAAGAACACCCTATGTTTTAGGGTATATGTACCATGACCATAAATATTTGAATTAAACAACAAATATCTAACATGTTTATCAATAATAACTACATAACATAAATATCATATATAACTATAAAAGTCATGTATATCAAGACCATAAATATATAAACCAAACATCAAAATATTTAACATGTTCGTAAAAAATAACTAAAGAATATATACTCCTACAAAAATCATATGTACTAAAAGTTGAAATATATGAACCAAATAATAAAATATTAATGATCAATAGCACTAACTAGAGAACAAAAATACCATATACTGCGACCAGTAATATAGGAACCAAACAACAAAATAATTAATTAACTAATATATTTATTGAACGCTTATGAATCATAGCCTATTTCATGAATCCAACTCAAATAAACCAGATGTTACAATTTCAATGCAGATGTTGCAACTTGATGGAGATGAACTTGTGCCAAAGTTTATATAAATTAGTTTTATAACTCAAATGTGAGAAAATAGCAAAGCTATAGTATATAATCTTGTGATTTTCGTAATTATAATATGCGATTTACTGAAAATCGACTGAACTGAAAAAAAAAAAGTGAAGAAGAGACCAAAATCGTAATCTATTGTTTTTGAATTTGAATCGATGAAATTCGTCCTTTGGAATCAGTGTGTGATTTATAGACGATTCTGATTTTGAACTTTTGAATCATTCATAAAAATTGTTCAGATTTCCGGAAGTGAAGGAACGTGAGGAGAAAATCTTCTTGTTGGAAGATTTTGCTACAACAAATTGGGCGTTCTTAATTTTGGGCCTAAAATTGGCCACATTGCTACCCAACCAACCTCCCTTTTGACAAAAAGAAATTAAATAAATAAACTAATCAAAATATTATTATATTATTAATAATACAATAACATAATCAAATAATTAAAAAATATAAATAACGTAATTATAACTAAATCAACTATATTAAAATTATAATCTCGAGAAAATTTATAGAAGTAGAGAGAAGACTTCCTAAAGTGTAAGTAATTTAAAAAACTTAAGCTTCTTTACAGAGGCTTCAAAAATCAAAACTTTTGATTTTTAAGCAATGTGAGATAATTTGTTTTTCATAATTACTATTCATAGCAATTTCTTTGTTAGCAAGTGAATTTTTAGTATTAATTTTTTATTTACCCAAAATCTATTTTGAATATATAAGTATCCGAATTTGAAGTACTTGTCGAGTAGATCAAGAATCTATTATAACCCATCAAAAATAATAAGAGGGTTATACTCAATTTTATGCCCCGAAATGGTTCGTGATAATAATGTTTAACATCATTTTTCCAGCAACTTATACATGCACATCCCAACTAACTAGCTAGGTTGTTTCGCGCTTGCAGAAGAATCCTTGCTCCTAAGCCAAATCAACAATATTAAGTACTTACAAAAGCAAAATTAAAAAAAAAAAATGAAAAAGCCTATTACTAACTCCAGTTATTCGTATTTGTTTAAAAAAAGAAAGAGAATTATGTATAAGGGATTCTTGGAGTACTTCACTTTTTTTTTTTCTTTATATAATCAGCTAATTAATAAAATTGATTAATGGTAGTTGCAAGCTTACTCTAATTAGTAACCGCACCTTAACTAATGATGTCAACTATTAAGTAATAAGACAGGTGAGGACAAAAATTTTCTCTGAAATTCTTTGTATCGTTGCAAGCACCTAGAGAGAGAGAGCACTTTGGTATTATTTTGCCATATAATGTAACTAAGCAAATATTGCTTTTGTCTCCAATACGAGTTAATCTAGAAAAGTCACACGACTTTCCATATCACAAAGTACGTAAAGTTAGTTTCTATATATGCTACGTTTCTTTTTTCTCTTGTGGGAAGACGATTAGGAGACTTTAGTGCAGACTGAAAAAAGAGAACAAATTAGGGACGCAAGGAATGAAAACTTTGAATCAGTTCATGGTGATTGCATTGTTTAAGAAAAATGCATGCACTTTTTTTTTAATTACTTTTCAGTTTTATTGCTTAAGATGCATGTAGATTTTATTAACAAGTTTTACATTTTAATAATATAACAAATATTAAGTAATGAGACAAAAGAGTATTAAAAAAAAAGAACATTTAACATTCTCCATTGTTGAAAGATATCCAACAAATTCAGGAAGTATGCAAGGAATCTAATTTTTCTTCACAATCAAAATAATTCTTTTTCTTAGTTTAATTATTTCCCTTGTTGACAATTTGTTACAAACGAAATCAAANATTTTTTTTGGGACCAATTACTTACACAGATTTATACATTATTTACAAATCAACTTCGAGAGACATACCAAAAAAATAAGGGACAATTATTGACTATTCAAAATACATATTTAATGTTCACCATTGGAGATATTTAGCATTAAATTTAAAGTAATTGTAAAAAGTATTCAAGTAGTGATTTTTTTATATATAAAATAATAAGCGTGAAAATGCTAGTTAATTTTGTTGCCCTAAATTATAACTAAAGTAAATAATAATGCCTATTTGTTTGTGATATTGCAAGGAACAAAAATATCAACCTAGAAATACATTGAACCTAGACACTTCCTATTTAATGGCATCTTTAAGAAAAGCACTTTCGGTAAAATATTATTGGAAGTGCCATTAAGCCATATATATCACTCATAGTCTGTTGATGACAAAACCGAAAAAAAGGTCATTTGAAAAAATAAAGGTCCACATTGTCAGATCCATATTTAGATTCGAGATACAAAAAGGTGTCAAAGGTGATGATCAAGACTCCAAGAGGAATAATGAGTTCAGATTGGGTTAAAATAAAATAAAGCTGATAAAGATAGATGGCATTTGAGAAGCCAAAATGTGTCACTAAGCACATGGAGAAGTGATTAGTGAGAAGGAAAGTCATGAAGCGACTTATAAGTTATAACTATCGCTAAGCTCCACTTCAAACCTTTAGAAACAATGAACCTAGACACTTATGAAAAAGATATTGAAAAGATCGAAAGATTGTTTTCTGGTTGACTAAAACACCATGTGATTCCAGTACATGACACGTATACCTTAATATTATATGTTTTATCTTATTTTCTGCAACTAAAATTGTACTTTAGTTTTGGTTTCAATCATGATTACGCGGGAACAAAGTATCAAAAAATATTATGTCTTAATTGAATTGTGTCACTCTTGCTGCCAGATATGTATATAATTTGTGTGTATATATTTCCTCTTAAATAATCTCAAAGAAGGTATAAAATTCAACTTTGTCAAATAAAGAATGGATATTGGACACTTCTATAGACTAATAGATAACTTAGAAACTTCCCTTTACCCCTCTATTGTGTTTGACCAGTCAAGTTGAACCCTGCTAGATTGTCAGATGATTTAGTTGACATCGTTTGGCTTATGTATAAGATCAAATTCAGTCTTTGTCGTGAATTAGATTAGAAAATTGATATATTGTCTTATGATATCGATGAAGGTGTTTGAAATTATATATAAGAGAAAATGCCCTCTTGCATATGCAAATAAGGACTCCACTCAGTGGTTTAACATTGAGATGGAATCCTATGATTAGTGATTCTCAAAACCACAAGTCTGATAAGTTATAACAAAAGTCAAATCTATGTGGATCCTGTGTTAAACACGATTGAGGAAAAAAAAAAAAACAAAAATTAATAACTGGTTAAGGGGCCGTGGTGCTGGATATTGGTTTATAAGGACGTGTTATTTAACTCATAGGTTAACTTTTTGACACGGTGAATCCAAATCTTAACACGTCTTTGGTTAGAGTTCATGTTGGATGATATTAAGATTGTAAATAAATCAAATAGAAATGTTAAATTATTCATGTTAAATTGACAGGTTAGGGTTCATTGAATATACCTGAGTTCATGCATTGCTAATCTATAGAGGATTAGAGATGAAGAGACCGAAGGTGAAAACGTGAACAAGAGATGATGTTTTGAGGGTTTTGATCTTCTACAGTCTAAAACCAAATGTCACTGAGATAAGAATAGGATTCTTTATAATTGATGGTGGGTTACAAAGATAATATTTGGCAACTGAGACTATAACCTTAATAGATTTTTTAAATAGCTCTTGTTTGGGTATCCATCAAAGCCAACAGGTTGACTAATATGATATATATATATTGATATCTATACCTAATTAGATATTCTGACTCATCCTTAATTAAATCACTTATTAAGTCTATTTAAGAATAATATAGCCCAATATAATTATTTAAAATATCACTTATTAAGTCTATTTAAGAATAATATAGCCTAATATAATTATTTAAAATACATGGCCCAATATAAGAAATAGAATTTCCTAACAATACCTTACATATATGGGTGATCTTTATGATTGACGTTTTGAACGTCAGTATCATTTGGAAGTGTGAATCTTACATAAAGACGTTTTAATGGACTGTATAGACAAAGATGTTACGTCCGAGAGAAGGGTGATCATTATGGCATTACATTGTCCGGAGAAAATTATATTTGGAATCGTATAAGAATTTCTCTTACTTGCGTAGAAAATTTTTGAAAAGAATACATAGAGCGGATAGGACCAAGTGAAATGTGAAGGTTAAAAAGCGCAGGTCACGATGTTTATTTTCTCTATGTATCTTTCTTTAAGGAAAATTTGTCAAAATGGTCCATCCATTTTAGCTTTTTATAAGAAGGCCTAGTTTTTTTTTTTAAAGGAACAAATAAGCAAGCAAATAACAAGAAAAGAAAACAAGTAATTAACTAATTGGCCAATAAGTTTAAATTTTTTTTTGATTTCATTTGTACTCTAAAAATAAAAAAATGTAAATAAAAATTAGTAACAGATTGAAAAACAACTACTGCATGATGACCTCAGCATGTTTTTCAACCTACCTACTCACATGTTCTCTCTCTCTCTCTCTCTGCTTACCTCGATATTTTTCAGTCATTTTCGGTCTTATTTTAGCTGAGCGATTAGAAAATTTTATCTAATAAGTTGCTCGACACCCTTGTATGTATATCGAGTGATTTGACACCCTTGTTTAGTATATCGACCTGACTTTTATATTCTAAAATTTTACTCGACAAAGATGTTGAACTACCCGACATCCTTGTCAGGTACATTGATTAAGTATCGAGTCAATGTTGAGTAGGTGTCGAGCTAATTTTTGTAAATTCGGGAACCTTACTCGACAAGCTTGTCGAGTCATCGAGTCGCTCGACAAGCTTGTTGAGTAAATTGTGTATAACGAAAATCTTACCCAATAGCTTGTTGAGTGGCTCGATACTAATTTCTGGTTTCATTTTCAACACAAATTTAGTAATATAATTATTATAATCAGAAAAAATGTCATAAAATGACCTTGTATTTCAATTATGTTTCTACAAAATTCTCTTTGATTTGAAAATTATGGGAAAAAATCCTTTGAATTTTATATTTTAATACAAAACAATTGTAATTTTACTATTTTTATAATTCAACTTTTTTATATATGCTAAATCGGAAAAATTATTTAACTAGTATGAATAAAGCATATAATTTTGACAAAAATTTATTTTAATATTAATTAAGAATATAAACAAAGTTATAATTCTATAAATAATATGAACGAAGTAAGAGATAACTTATATCTTCAATTGCTTAATGAAATTTAAATGACCCGATTAAGGATGTAAATAAAGTTATAATTCTATAAATAATATGAATGAAGTAAGAGATAAGTACCTGCTTTTGATTCATTATATCTTCAAAAGTATGAATAATGAAACTTAAATTACTCAAATAACGTAAATAAAATGAGAATTTTATAAGTAATACATATGAGTTATTATAAAATCAAATTTTGATTTATCATATATTTTTAGAAATATGATAAATATCTGATTTTGATCCATGATATCTTCAAAACTATGAATCATAAAACTAAAATTATTCAACTAATGTAAATAAAGTGAGAATTTTATAAGTAATATGAATGAGTTAGTTTCATTACTCGAGTAATGTCAATAAAATGAGAATTCTATAAGTAATACGTATGAGTTTATTATAAATTCAAATTATAATTTATCATATATTTTTAAAAATATGACAAATATTATATTTTGATCTATGATATCTTCAAAACTATAAATAATGAAACCTAATTTAATCGAATAATGTGAATAAAATGAGAAGTTTACAAATAATAGGAATAAGTTAGAAATAAACTTATAAGTTTGATTTATTATATTTATCTTATGAAGTATGTCTAATGAAATTTAATTTACTTAATTAGTTTCAACTTGAATAGAGTTAGAATTCTATCAGTAATGCGAATAAATTATAAGTTCTGTGTGGCTCAACACCCTTATTTGGTGTATTGAGTGCGTTTTGTATATTATGAAATTTTACCCAACAAAGTTGTCGAGTGGATTGACACTTATATTAGGTATGTCGAGCCGACTTCAAATGAGGGCCTTGACTTATAACTCATTTCCAAATCAAAGACATCACGATTTATCTCAATGTTTTCATATACTTTTTTCACCAAATCCTCATATGTTGTGTTAGTTTCGACTAAAATTTCTATTGATTATTGTCTCTCTTCAACCTAGTTCTACACTTTTTTTATCATTTTTCTACTCACCATCACATGAAACAAAAATTATTTTTATTTCATGCGTAGTTGATGACTTACATGCACAAAAACAAAATTCACAAATACGAAAACATATATAAAAGTATAAAGAACATTCAAAGTTTTATAAAATTAATAAACTTTTATGGTAATCGATAACTTTATCAAGTGACTCGATATACTTGTCGAGTGGTTCGCTAGTACTTTTAGATAGGTTCGACAAGTTTGTTGAGTAGCTCGACATGACTATCAAGTTACTAGACACACTTGTCGAGTGGCTCGACAACTACGTTGAGCAAATAATCTGAGAGGATTTCAAGAATTAAACATAGTCTAATATTGTCGAGTACTACTCAATAATAATATCAAGCATTGTCTAGTAAGATCAAGAATATCTCGATAGAGTTATACTTGACAATTAAACTCGACAAAGGTGTTGAGTTCTACTTGATAAAGTGTCGAGTTGTATTCGACAGAATTGTCGAGTCGAATATAGGTTTTTTCCTCACGAATGGACTATATCTTCCGGTTGAAAATGCAAGCTTTTTAAGCTCAAATATGGTCTAGAAAATTTATATTTATACCAAAAATTTAAATATTACTGAAAAGTATAATTTATTCCTCTTAAATAAATAAAAAATTATATTAATTATTTGAAGGATGTATTTTAGTTACTTGATTAAAAAAAAGAAGAAAAATTTGGAAACAGTTCAATATAGAAGATGAAGACTTCAATAGCTTTGTTAGTGGATGGAAAAATACCGTAGGAAAATATGACAAAACTTTGCCTGCATTCATAGATAAACTAGCTTGAAGAAAATATAGGAGAAGAGAGAAAAGTGGGTTTCGAGTCTTGACAAAGAAAAATTTATATTGAAAAAGAAAATATTAGCTAACGATAAGGTCAAAAAGATTTTTTTTGTTTTAAGAGCATTCTAATCTCTCCAATACAGTTGTAGTCAAAGAAACTAGTTCTAAAATAATAATATTGAAATAGATTAACTGCTAAATAGGCCCGTTGAAAGAAGAGTTTTGCCAAGGTCCCCCTTTCTATAATTAGAAGCCGTTGCAACTTGACTAAAATCAAAATCCTTTTGTTTTATACTTCAAGTTCATATATTATAACTCCTTTACTTAGACAAAAAGAAAAAAAAAAAGAACTGATAAGTCTTTAGATACGAGGAGAGACAAGAGGCCACATCGTTTTTACTAGCCAAATTATTATTGGATCAGTTGGCGATTTTCCAAAAAAATCATAGCTAATCCAAAATTAAATCGATAATGCAGCATCTTTGCATAAACATGGATGCATAGGACAAGGGTCCAAATCAACAATATTATTCAACATTACATAACCGTTCATATATTACAATATATTATTACAGAAGCAAACCTTTGATAGTACTAGGATATGAAACCAGTACATGAAGTACCTTTTCTTATTTTAGTGGTAGTGCCTTCTCTTATTTTATAAGTGCATACATGTAGCAAAGGAGATTCCGAATCACACCACACAAAAGAGAAACAAACGAACAAGACCTTAACAAGTAGTGGTACGGATATGAATTTTTGTATTTGCATAATTTATCACAGCTTCTCCAACGCTCAGGAAGACCCTTTCTTCAATTTTACTCACAAAATTAGCTAGCCTTAGCTTGTGAATCACTTGCCATCTTGGGTTGGCTATAGCTAACTGTTTTTTTAAAAAAAAATCCAAACAAAGTCAACTTCAGAAAAGAAACGACAACATAAAAAGTAAACGTTAATTAAATTATGCAAAAAGCTAGAGAGAGAAAAAAAATGAAAAAGCATGTATTTCAGAATTTACCTCGATTCCTTGTGTGGTCAAACTTTTATGCATATCCTCTAGAGAAGCTATTCCAGATGTATCGATGTTCAGCAAATCTGCCATGTACAGTTAATGTTAATAAAGAAAAAATAAAAAATGGAAACTGCCTTACAATATACTGGGTTGAATTTAACTCTACAGAATTTTAAGTAATTAAAGCAAAAATTTTAGCTATAATTGGTGCTTGCTAAAACTATTTTATATTAGATTATTTCATGATTTTCAAGCTGTCTAAACAGCTTTTGGAAGCAGAATTTTTGTCAAAAGTTTTCTTGCAAAATCCAACAACACAACAAAAAATTTGAGAAATTTCCTGCTTCCAACTTAATCAGAATTAGAAATTTTCTAAGCAGCACATCAATATTGAACTGGCATAGTTGAAGTATGTATATATATTATCATCTTAACTTTCTTTCTTCTTCTTTTTTAGTTCCAAAAAAAAAAAGAAGTGAAACGGCAAAAGTGAAAGAAGGAAAAAAAATAACAACCTAAACTTCCTTCCTCCTCCTTTTTAATTCCCAAAAAAAAAAGCGGGGAGAAATTTAGTTGATTACTTACTAGACATGTCAAGAATGAGCTGTTGAATGGTCCTTTTAGTATTTCCTTCGATGTCCTCCGATATCCAGTTCACAATTCTAAATAACATATACGCAAATCATAAAATACATATATTATTTTCGTAACAACATATATTATTTCCTCAGAACATATTCATTTTAAGATATCCTAATAATTACTTTCTTTGGTGTCTTAAATTTTGAGCGTGTTAATTAGAATATGTACCTTTCTCTTACGAAGTTGGCATTTGCAAAACAAAGCAAGGCAGGCTTGATTCGAATTATCATTATGCCAGGAATTTGAGTGGCCATTCGATATTGTTGGATATCACAATATATGTCAGTTCCAGGAAGCCTTCCTAGAGTTTCGGTGCCTGGTCGAATTGAGATGAGAATAATCTTTACAAAGGATATTGTCACCTGCAAAATCATATGATAAATTTAAATATGTATGCTTAAATTAAACATGTTAATTTGTTATTGTGTCCTTAATTAATCAAATATTGGACAAAATTAATCCAACAAAAATTTTAAATAGTATGACAGAGAAGTAGTCAGGTACATATGACTAAAGCTTTCTTAATGAAAAAGATGTCTCTTTAGAATGAATATTGATACATATAGAAAGAGCATAACTGGTTTTATATTTTTGCGTATATATATATATATGGGCACCAATAGGTTTTTTTTTACTTAGAAAATTAAAAAAAAAAAAAAAAATACAAGTTTGGATAAGCAACCTATATATATATATCCCATGCCTCTAAAAGTACAGAGTGCAAAACTAAAGAATTTTTATATTTTGTGTGTGTGTGCTGTGCGCCGAACAGATTGCAATTGTATATACAGTAAAGTCCAACAACTACTAGTGGCTTTGCACATGATTTCCCAATCATATCTAGTCAGAAAATTTTGCCGTTTTACGCATATTTGGGATATCAGTTGTACATGATATTTTCAACAAAATTTATAATCTTAAGTACTACTTCCTACCAATTGCACAATTCCAAATTATTCTTCTTCATTTTTACTCTGTTTTGACTTTTCTTAGAACTCAATTGAGTTAGAAAAGTTGATTAAAAAAATTGAAAAACAAATAAAATAAAAAAACAAATGATATATAATGTTATAGATATTGAATAGTATATTACTAGTCTTTCAGCAAAAATAAATAAATAACTAAACAAAGGGGACAATCTAATAGTTATTTTTTAACATAAATAGTTTTTATAATTGTTGGTTTATTATTTAACTGTTATAATAATTTTGAATAATTAAACAAAACAAAAATAATAAATACTTTTATCATGAAAAGGACATTAAGATAATCAATTACACACATTTTTTAACGAGGTAAAAAAATATCTATAAATAAGTAAAAAAGAAAAAAAAAACCTCGAATTGGGATCCATAAAGAAAAGTGTGTGTGTATATATATGTATATCTTACCGCAACTGTAAGACCAATCTCAACAGAAGCAAAGAGAACACCAAAGAACGCTCCAGCGCAAGCAAGGAAGTCAAGCTTATCGAGCTTCCAAATATGGCAGGCTGCATTTAGGTTGATGAGTCCAGGCAGAGCTGAGAGAATTATGGAAGCAAGTATTGCTGTGGGAGTGTAATATAACAGCTTTGTCAAAAATTGCAGAGATATTAGCACTGTAATGGCCATCACTATGTTTGAAACCAGCGTTTCACAACCGGCGCTGAAATTCACGGCAGTTCGAGAAAATGAACCTGCGCGCATGCCAATTAATTACGTTATTAATAATTAAAGCAGAATATTGGTTGTTGATCATTTCATAAGTTTATTATATCAAGAACCAGGAAACCGACCATTCACTTACCATAACAGTACCACAATTCATATATATGTAGTCATCACTTGTGAAAATATATTAATCAATTAACAAGGACAAAATAAAGTCATTACGTATACATAGTATATCTACAATATTTATGGAGTAATGCTATCTTCAAAATGCGTCACTCGAATAGGTCTTCATAAATCTTATGATGAATCCCACTATAGATTCTTCAAAAGCATCTGATGCTAGCAGTTCTCATATTATATACGAGGTGAGAGAATTTTTCATTATAATATTACTATGTAAGATCGAGTTATATATCTCAACAACCTGCTGGAATCTTCTTTAACCATTATAAAATACTAAAACTTAAAAAGAGTCAATAAAGAAAAAAATAGGAAATTAAGGCTAACTAATTTATTTACCAGTTGCAACATAGCAGGAAGTTAAAGATCCTATTACGTTCATGAAGCCCATCGCCACCATCTCTTTGTTTCCATCAAGGTGGTAACCTTTTATTGTTGCAAAAGATCTCCCAACTGCAATTGCCTCCTGTAGTAATTAAATACAAAATCACATCCAAAAAAAAAAAAAGAAATCTCCCGTAAAATTTCTGAGCTAATAGGAGAAAAAAGAACAAATGATTTCATTTATGCATTAATTAACGAATGAGTAGTGTTCCTACCGTTAATGCTACAACTGCCACAATAAGTCCAATTTTGGCCACATCCCAAACAAAGGGACCGTTGAGCTGTAACTGATGAACAGAGCTAGGATTCAAGCCTCCTTTGATATGTTTCACAATCTTAACTCCATTCTTATCTGCTCTTGCTAGAAACACAATAAGAGTGGACAGTATAACCGATACTAGAGGCGCAATGGCTGGTAACCAGAAAAGTTTCTTGTTCTTTTTACCCTGGAGAGATTAAATAATTAATAGCCAAAATTAAGAATATTTTTATTTTTATTTAAAAGAACAAAAAGAAAATAGTATGGAGAATTCTCATGTTGTTGTTTATAATACACAAAATAATGCAAAAATAGGGTTAAGATTTATTATTATAGGTGTTACTTACCAGAAATCGAGTAAATATGATGAAGCCCAGGAATGAGCAACCAATGATGAAGTTATAAGGACTCCACTGTAATTAATAAAGAAGCACAACAATAAAAAAAGGGAACAAGTTAATTAATCATAAAATATGAAAAAGAATGTTAGAAAAGAATAATTGAGTAAATTATTATTATAAGAATGTAAAAGGTGAAAATATTTAAAAAGAAAAAAGAAAAAATTACAGGGTGATGAATTGAATTCCAAACAGCTTTCATAACAGAGATAATATCAGTTTTGTTGGTAAAGTGAGTGATTCCGAGAAGCCCTTTGAGCTGTTGAAGCCCAATAATGATGGCTGCACCAGCCATAAAGCCCACAATTGCAGCATGGGAAAGAAAATCGACCAGGAATCCCAATCTGTAAAAGTGATTAATTAAGAAAAGTGATTAATTAAGAATTAATTGCAAGGAATAAGTCAAATCTTGTGGTGTAATAATATAATATATATACCCACCTGAAGAAACCAAAGGCTGCTTGAAATATACCCGAGAAGAAAGTAGTAGTCAAGACAAGGTTCCTATAAGTGATTGGATCGGTTCCGGGGTCGACTAGTTTCTCAATCATTGAAGGCAAAAGTAGCGAAACGACAGCCACAGGTCCAATCGCTATGTCTCTCGAAGTCCCCATTACAGCGTAGATAAGTGGTGGCACAACACTTGTATCTTCATGTACATACATACATACATAGAACATATAACATTCTTGTTACTAGATTTTTTTTTTTTTTTTTAAATAAAAAGAACATGTTAAATGACTTACAAAGACCATATTGAGGGTCAAGCTTGGCCAAAGTTGCATATCCAATACTCTGCAATGATTTTTAAATTAGTTAAGCTTAATTAATCTTGAACAAAATTCATTATTTCAAAGCTTGGTTTTAATTAATGAATTTAATTAAATTAGGTTACCTGGGGAATACAGAGACTTGCAATGGTTAGACCAGCCAGTAAATCATTCTTGAACTTGGTTGCCCTGTAGTTTCGACCCCACGCAAGGATAGGAAATATCTCCTGCTGAACCGAAACCACTCGTTTGGTGAAACTCTGGTTCTTGAGGGACGAGTGGTACTTGTTTTTCATTGAACCAACGGTGTCCCTCACCGAGTCCACCACCTCGCGGAATAGGCCCGGCGGCTCGGGCGCCCGGAGAACCCACTGAGACCTCTCGACGACTCCGTTTTTCTCGATGTCATGATCACCGGCTTCTTCTTCGGCTATATCGATGTTGAAGGCTTCAATGGAGGCAGTAGAAGTGATGCTACTTGGTTTTTTGAAGTGTTTGGGAGAACTCGCTTGGAAGCTGGTCTCTTTTTTGCTCTCATCATCGGCTCCGGCGGCGGCAGCGGGAGATGGATGAGGAGCAATAGTATTGAAGCCTAAGTACCTTGCCCTTTCGCTGCGGCCACTGCCACTGCCACTGCCACTGCCGCCGCCGCCGGCGTTGTCATCCATGGCTGAGGAAGCCATGGTTTGATTGAAGTGTTGGAGAGAACTCAGGAAAAAAAAAAAGTTTATTTCAGTAGTGCGGAGGCCGGAGAGCAAGCACCAAGTTTTGCGAAGTGTTTGATGCTAAAGTGCATGTGTTGTTGAAGGATCTTATAAAACGAGTGGATAGTATTAATTATTCGTTACTATTTATTTTAGCTTAATACAGTACCATTTCCATTTGGTGTTCATCACTCGTTTTTTTTTTTTAAATGTTTCTTTTCTTTTTTTCTTAAGGAAAAACAATTATTTTAGATTTTCTAGTTACTGTTCTATTTTATTTTATTTTTAAATTGAAACAATAATTTTGATTTATTTTAGTTTAATGATATATGTAATTTTAATATTTTTGGAGTTGTGGCTTATGTATTGAAACTATGGTACGTAAATGAATTTCAATATTTATTAGCGCTTTTATTTAATTATTTTTTTGCATGGCTGAAATGCTCTGATTTGCATTAAACAATCTCCAAACATGCTAGCTAATTAAATGCCTAAATAGCACTTTAGTAGTAAAATTTTACATTTGAGAATCAAAAAAGTCCACTTATGTAATGCTAATATTGGCAGAAATTATTTAAGATGACGCTTTATTTGGTGCTAGTCGAAAGCTTAAGTCATATATGCTTGCTTTTGAGTAATTTTTATTTTATTTTTTATAAAAAGAATTCTTCTTGCTTTATAGTTTTACTCGAATTTTTTTACATAAAGTCACAAATTTTTAGTTATTCTTCTAGTCTCTTTCTCTCACACTGTGTGCGTTCAACTCTTTTTCTCCTCTCATAAATTTGTTCTGATACTGCACGAAGATCAAATTCAATGGTTGAGAGGTTTGCATTATATCTAAGTTGGAGACAAAAGTCTTTTAAAGCTAGTTAGGTTCTTATATGTTGTTTAGAGAAGGTACATATAGCTAGTGAAGGAATTTGGTGGGAATGCGGATCCCTACTTAGTTAAACATTTTTCTTTTTATTGAATTAACATATGATATGCTTGTGGCAAGGTGGGGCAGCGTATTTCTCCTCCTTCTATATATACCCCCAAAAAAAAAAAAAAAACAGGTGAAAGTATTCAATATGTTTCTTAAATTGTAAAAGGATCTAACACTTTTTAATAGTGCAGTAAAATGGCTTTCTTAGTTTAACATTTTCAACTCCTATAAGTTTGGCTATAGCCGACTCCACTACTATACTCATGCACATTAACTGAATATGATTGGAACGCATAACCTTCCAAGTGTGAGGCCATCAGCATTTTGTGGACTGTTCCCCTGTATATTATTCAATTATGAAAGGACAGAATAAAGCATACCTTAATTATTATTAATTACTCGTACATTTTTTTTGAAAGGAATTACTCATACATTATTTAAAGAGACACATTGTTATTCCTCCCCCCCCCCCTCCAAAAAAAATACATTAATTTTGAGCAGGTGAGAAAAATAATTATCGTTTAAATATCGAAATTTGACATGATTTTCGTTTTGTGGTGGGTCAATTAATTAGTTGTGTACAATATAAATTTCTCAATTTTCGATTAGTTTCCTTCCCCCCTCCAAAAATATATATATATATATATTTATATTAAATATATATATATATATATTTATATATACAGATACTTTAAGTTTTAGTAGGCGAGAAAAATAATTATCGGTTAAATATCGAAATTTGACATGATTTTCGTTTTGCGGTGGGTCAACTAATTGGTTGTGTATAATATAAATTTCCCAGTTTTCGATTAGTTCCACTTACTCCAATCGCATTGCTTCATTCATTACTAATTAATTTTAATATTATCTTTATATTATGTCGCACACACATATGTATACGTACGCGTGTGTCAATACTTTAATTTATGTAATTTATTATATAGGGACATTTTTTTTTGGATATGGATTATAAATATTTCTTTTCGACAAAGGATTATAAATATTTATAATTAGTTGTTATACTGTGTTTTGCATTATTTGGTATTAATATTACAGAATCTTAATTTGAGATTATGTGTTAGTTAATGTAGCATTTTCTATTCTTTATTTTCATTTAACTCAAGTAGTTACATCAAGCAAAATTAGAAGGGAAAGCGGGGTTTTTCACTAAAATCCCTAAAGGATCTACTCCTTACTAAGTTCCTAAAAAAGATCGAGCAACATTTAAGTGATTCATTCTTCTCTTCATTTTATTTTTTTAGTAGATTAATTCCTTAGTTATTTTCTTTATTCAATTAGTAATTATTACATAAAATAAATAAAATGACAAATTCTTAAGTAATATCACGACTGAAGATCTAAGGCAGTGACTTTTAGTAATTTTAAATGGAAATAGTGATGAATAGTAGTTTCTAAAATTTCAGAAAAATTTAAGTACTTGAAATTTAAGTTTAGTCCTCAAAAGTAAATAAATTATAAGATTGGACAAATTTAAAAATCATGATATTATCTACCAGTTTTAAATTTCCAAGTAAATTTTTCTTTTTAAGATGAGAGAAAATCCTAATTAACTAGTCTAAATTTTTTTATTAATTCATGAAGTTTAATAAAACAGTTCAAAATTAAAACCCTAGGCCCAATGTTCAAATAATTTACATAAAATCATTTTATTTTCTAAGTATTCGATTTAATAACAAAAATCATCCTCATACATCTACTTAGTAAATATATTACTATTAGCTAAATAAATTTAACTTAGGAATGAGAAATTGATACCGAGTACAAACCAATCAATGAAGAGGATTGGAATTGCAAGCATATGCCAAACATGCTTACTAAGCTACCATAATAATTATCACAAAATATATCAACACTTGAAATGAGAGGAAGTAGAGGGTGAACACGAGAATGCTCAGTAGAAACTTAATCATCTTTTTGAGTGAATGCAATTTTATCAAACCTGTATGGTTAATGCCTTTTCTAAAATCCATTTATAAACCAAATTTATAAAACATGTGGTATCCAGAATAATCACATATTCAAAACCAAAGTCAAAAATTGTAAGATTGTACATATCATAAATCAACCTATCCCATGAGCTCACACACTCACATCACGAACTAGAGTAACTCGTACTACGTGTACTAAGTACTCTCTGCCTGATATTTATCCTAGAAAATTGGAGAGACGCCCATGTATCTAGACCTACTGAACTGGAGAGGCAACTGAATGTCTACACCTACCGAATGTGAATAATCAGAAAAACTTCGTGTGGATTTACGGACTCTCACCGAAGGCGGGCGTACTAGTCCGCCAATTATTACAATGCGATGCCTAAGATGTATCTCATGTGTGATCCTATGGTATGCACAATATGTAACAAAATATGCATAATAACCATATAATACATAACCAAACAATGCTTTAAAATTCATCTTGGCATTATTCTGGGATTTACTATACATGGGTAGCATCCTACTATTTTATCCCATAGTCATAATATAAAAATATGTATAAAATTCACACAGTCCAATCTCAGCATAATCCAATAATTTTCAGCAATTTATCAGAATATCATTTATTCACAATTTTTGACAAAAATAGTTATTATAAAAATTTTCAAATTAAAACATGTATAAAATCTGGTAATTGAATCCCTACCTTGAGATAGTAGTTAGGTTGAGCTAATGATCTCGTCATATTCACTTGAAAAGTTGACTTTTCAAACCGAGCCTCAGATTAAGAAACAGAGGTCACCACTGAATTCAGAACACCTAAAAATATTAGGTTAGACATAAAATTTGTTGAAAACGGGTTTCGGTGCGGGACTGGCCTGTGGCACACAAAACGGTGCTATTCACGAGCTTTTTTCTCGATTTTCGTGCCACTTTAGAAAATAATGGTATTTTATATTAAAATTCTTGTCGCGACATCACTGAGTCCAAATTCGAAGTTAGAACTCAGTTTCGAGGTCTCGAGCATTAAATGGACTCAAAAATCCAAAAATTATAAAAATACCACATTTGCAAAATAATTAGAAAAATGCCACATTTTCATTTCGATAATTAACGATCTTCCGGTTACCATTTCAACACTTCAAAATCATGAGATTTTATCTTTCAATCTCCTTTTTCACGTGATAAAATTTGTTTGGGATAAATAACTCAATTCCAAAATAATTACGAAAATACCACCAAAATTTAATATTATAAAATTGTTACAGTAGCCAATTTCTCACCGGAGCTGAGTTAAAGGCCGAGAGTGGTCAGAAATGAAAGCTGGAGTCGAGACGAGTTCAACGGCAGTGACGGTGAGTTGATCGGACGTTAGAGGAGGAAACAATAGGCGATTTTCTGTTTCGGTGGCAGTGACTTCAGATCACTTTTTCTCCGGCGAGAGACGGCGAAATGGGACGGTGGCACTAGGCGCTACTTCATCGGCCTCTTCTGGTCAGGGCAGGCTAGCGCATCGGGCTGCTCAGTGGCCAGAGGAGTTGCGAATGAACAGTAACTGATGGTGTGCTTGGGAGGGCCTCGGTGAAGAAGAAGAAGAATCTGGGGGATTTATTTGTAATTTTTGAAATTGTAGATAGTGAGACACGTGGCATAATCTGGTTTTGGCCGAAAAAGTTTCTGTAATTCTATTTTGGCCATAAATTTCAAAAAGATTCTTTCACTTTAGTCCCTCCTTAATTACACTTTCTGTCCATTGTTTGTAATTTTTTTTCACTTTTGCCCCAGATGTACTTAGATTTTATTTTGTCTAGGTTCAACACTAAGAATTTAATTTAAAAAATAATTTCAGATTTTTATTTAATTAATCTGAAAATATACAATTACCAAAATGCCCTTGAATTAAAATTACTCAATTATCCTAATAAAAATTTAGGATTTTACAAGTAATCAATTCTATTTGAAGGGACTTATAAAAGTAAAGAAATTCCTTATAATTCAGATGAGATTTACTTGTTTATATATATTTCGTCTTGATGGTTATGTCACGACATCCTCAAAGCTTATATACAATCGATAGACCCTGTTAACCATGACATTATATACTTTTACTGTCTATATCTGAGAAGGAAAAAACAATAAAGAAAACCTTATATATATGGTATATTTGCCTATATAAAAAATAGAATATAATATCAACATATAATCTAAACATTATTGATAAAAAAATAAAAGCAATAGAATTTTATAATTATACCTGTCTTAAAATTTCAAATATTAACAATTAGTTTATGAAGGCTCATATTTATATAAATAGTAGTAATTGATATTAATAATAATAAATTAGAATAGAAAGTGGTATTTGTTTTCATTAATAATAATAAATTAGAATAGAAAGTGGTTTTTGTTTTAAATTGGAATAGAAAGTAGTATTTGTTTATTTAAAGTTAAAAGATACATTAAGCCTAATTTATAGTTACGTATAATATATTATAACATTAAAAAGTATATTTTTCTCTACATTTAAAAAATAAATGTATTAAGATAAGGATAATAATAAATTTATTTTGATGAGATGAATGCACATAGTACTACTATTTATTTGATGAACTAAATTTAATATAAGCTATCAGTATTATTAAAATAAATATATATTATATATTATATTTATATATTACGACCAATCATAACATAGAAAAATAATAATAAGAGCAGTCATAATATAAAAAAAAGAGTTAAATTATAAATTTTTTAAAAATTTTAAAAATAAAATACTAATCAAAGAAAGTATCATTTTGTTTCACTAATTGTCATAATTAGTTATTCCTAAAAGATATTATAATTTAATGGTTACAAATTGTACTACCCATGTCACGTAATTATGTGACACTACTAAAAAAAAATTATTTTCAAAATACTCTTAAAAAATTATTTTAATCTAAATTACTACTAATCAGTGCATTTCCCAGTTCTTTAACATATAGGCTAAGTTATTTGTCCAGCCCAAATCGGTGAAGCCCCAAGACCGTAACCCCACAATTTAATTGCTCTTTTTTTTCCCCCTTGAATATACAATTTAATTGCTTTTATTTGGTTAATTTTTTCATAATACATTATTAGGGTCTACTAATTAAAGTTCAGTCACTTTGTATAGAAAAGTATAACTCAACCCCCGTGCAGCACTAAAATGATTCTTGTTATTAGTTTACTATATACAAAAAGAACAGTTCAAATTAATCAATAATCTAGAGTTTATATATGCTATAAAATTGTTGTTTGGGACATCCCGGCATTGAAATATTTTGTACAAATAATGAGCCAATAAACATTGAACAAAAAGTGCTTGTAGTAGTCTTTGTTCGGTAAAGTGGAATTGATTAATTAAGGGGCAAAATTGTTGATCAAGCGTAACGTCCAAAATCTCCAGAAATGGTATTGGCCAATTTTTTAGGTAAGAATGAGTGTTAGTCGTCAACATTTGATTTTTAGCAACTTGAATTAATGCAACTGTCACTATACACTTCAACTACAAGACTTTTACGTTTTCCGTCTATAATAAAGTTAGTGTCCGGACTTTAATATCATTGGAGATAAGTTTGCTCTATACTTTTTGCTGGAAATGTTTGTACGTATAGGTATTAAAAAGTGGTGCTTCATTTATTATAAATTAAAATAAAATATCTAGTATTACTTAATTTTGTTCCATCCTATCAAAAATAATAAGTTTTCACAATTAATGCAGATATGATTCATTATTTTTTTTTAAAAAAGTAGTGCTTAACTAATAATATTCATTTATTATAAATTAAAAAAAACTATATACTAATGTTTAATCCCTATCCTGCTACATCAGAGATAATATGTTTTCACATTTACTCTCCGTATAACTGCACAACCGAGATCCCAATCAGGTATACTTGAAAGCCAAGAGATATATAATCCAATCATTTAGTTTCATAGAGACGTAGACAGCTTAAATATTTGTAATAAAGTTTCGTTTTCGTAACGGCTTGTACTTATGGATCAAAGTACGTCGAACTACCAACACAACTCTTGTTTAAACTATTGTTAATATTTTGTTTCGATACATTTTAATTCTTTATAAATTTATTTCTTTATTTTTGCTTCGTTATATTTCTAAAACTTATTGTAGTGTCATTCCGTTTTGTGCGAAGAATTGGCCGATACTAAGAACAACAAATAGGGTGAGAGGGGAGAGAAGGGGAAGCGGTAGAAGATCAAGTGTCGGTTTTTCTTTTATTAATTTTCAGATTTTTCTTTAATATTTGTCATTTTAAAATAATTTCAAAATTTGAATTACAAGTTAAGTACGAATGTTAAAATTTTTAAGAAGGGTATTTTAGTACATTAACTACTTAAACATGGTATCCAATTTAAACATAGTATAAATTTGTCAAAAATCTTAAATAAAAAAACAATGTTGATAATATCGATAATAGAAGGTTAAATTGAACAAAAAATCAAAATAGAGGATATAAAAATGTTATTATTCCTAAAGGAAGGGTCAAGCCATTTTCTAACTCTGGATATCAAATAAAATGATTTGATTGAATGCATAAAGCATAAACTGGAAGTTTGAAGATAGGGGTTTACTCTCACTTCCCCACCATCCTTGCAAAAATAATCTTTTTCAATTGGCTTCGTGGAAATGTCAGAACTTTTCTTTGTAAATGTTCCTCTGTTTACATACAAAAATAAATTGATGATTATCAATTTATATATTGTGAATTATAACATCAGAGATAGCAAATCTTTGCATAATATGTTATAGGGTGAACTACAAAAAAAATATTTTACAATTTGAATGTTCTATAATTTAAATTCTAAAATTTAGATTCTGTAAAATAATATTTTGCGGTTAAGAATTTATTAATATATTGACCGATATTTTGGCTAATTTTAATAACAAAAAAATAATACTATAGCTCTATTAAAATTAGATAAGTTCTTATTATTCTCCTCAATTTTGAGAATACTGTTGTCTTTTACAGGTTAAAATTATTCAAAAAGTCAACTCATAAAATTAATTTTCAAAAATTCTTAATCTAAAGTTACTATTTTACAGAGTCCAAATTTTAGGATTTAAATTACAGAATACTCAAACCTTATAATATTTTTTTTTGCAATTTACCCTATAGTATGTATGTATATATATATATATATATACATATATTTCATTAAACTCAAATCTTAATTTTAGTTGTTATTCTTGTTTGATTCATAAAATTGTGTGTTTAATTCATCAAGTTATATGAGTGGTTGAAAAATTTGTGAATTATTCTGATTATGTGTATGATTCATATATTATTTGTTCAGTTCATAAAACTATGAATATATGGACTAAAAGTTCTTCACTTGGATATATATCCTTGAGTATATGATTGGAGTGAAAAACTTTTTTTTTTTATTTTTTTAATTTCAATTACTATTCTTATTTGGTTCATAAAACTATGGGTTCAGTTTATAAAGTTATGTGTGTCATTGAAAAATTATCAGTTATTATGGTTGTGTGTAGTTCATAAGAATATATATATAGTTCATATACTTATATGTATGATAAATTATTTTAATATTATAGTAGATAAAATTATTTATATGGTCGATATTTTTAATATTATGATAGATTTGTTTTGTTGTCTTAATGTCCTTTTTTTTTAAACAAAAAATATTGATAAACTTATAGTTGTGGTAGATATAAATTATTATATGGTAGATAAAATTATGTATATGACAGATAATTTTAAGATGAATTTTTTGTTAGCTATTGTTAGCCAAAGATTGACAACCCAAAAAGGGGGTGAATTGAGTTTTAAAACATTTTAAGAAACTTTTTAACTATTCAAAACCATAGACCACTATTTTGAAACTTTTTAGCTAAATCAATAATAATGCCAAACATATAGCAATATTAGCAAGTATATTAAGCACACTACATATCACACACTCAATTAAATAGCTTGCAATAAAGTAAAGAGTGTAAGGATAGAGAAAGTACAAATTCAATTTTTACGAGGTTCGATAAACACGACGGTTTGCCTACGTTCCTGATCCTCGGTAACTTGATTTGAGCTTTCTACTATCGGATCACGATTATGGGCTTGACCGACCCTTTTACAAACAGAGTGAATTCTTCTTAGGCATACCCTAGCCTTTATAATAGTCTTGACTCCGGTTTTATCATGCCTAACCTTGGATTGTTTTGACTCTGATGACAACCTCACCTATACAGATTGTTTAGACAATGGTGCCAATCTCACCAACTCACGGGTTGTTTATGACTCTAGTAGCAACCTTACCTCTACAGAGTTATTTATGACTTCAGTGCCAACCTCACATTTCAATAATGATTTTATGAAAATACAAGTGAACACTTACTCAAAGAATTACCTCTCAAAGAAATAATACAAGATAAGCTTAGGTGATTTGAGAACAATACACAAATGATGTCCTAGGAATGACTCAAATAGATTTGAAAGTTAAAGTAGAGTAAAAAAGAGTTTTTTGCACTTAGAAACTGATAGGGTATCAATGCAAGTTCATATTCTCTTATTCTAAGTTATCAAACTTGGATTTATTTAAAGGAATCTTCAAAAACTAGCCGTTTTCGACCGTTGGTAACTTGCTGCTAAAATTTTGGTCGACCAAAAAACTAGCCGTTGGAGTCTGACATGCCAGTTTAGCTGCAATGGTCATTTTTTATCGTTATTTTGGTCGACCAATCCTGGTCGACCCAAATTAGTTAGAAACCTATTTTTGGTTTCTTTGAACTAATTTTTGGTCATTCTTAAAACTTTCTTTTTCAAATCATTTTTAACATTAAAAAATGTACTTTTGAGAATTTTTAGGCTAGATTAGAAATGATATTTATTTTCAAACAATTAAGAATTAGTGGATTTGAAGTTTTGCTAATTCTTTGAAGATTTATTTGAAAATTTATTTGAAAGATTTTTGAGCCATATAAAAGAGAATTTATGTGCAATGAACTAAATCAAATATAAGACTAAATATAAAATATACCTTATCTAAGTATGGTTTTGTATCTTGATCGTCCATCTCAAGCTTGATTCTAATAAGTTCATAAGCATCCATCTTCAAGCTTGATTCCTTGATTAACTTGAGTTAGAACTTTAAAACTATTTCACTACACAATCAAGTCAAATCATTAGCACTAAATCAAATATTTATTATCTTCAAAATAAGAGTGAGTAAGATTGAAACCTTAATTTCCCAACATTTTTATATAGCTAACACAACTCCATTCTACTCTTGTATGAGAAAGAATCAAATATAGAACCATCACAAAAAAAGATACAAAAGAATAGCACATAAAGCAATACTAAAGAAGGAACAAATAAAAACTGCTATATAACAAGACATGTAGGATAGCTTTATAAGTATTTAAACTATGTATGTATCTTGATATATTATAATTCAACTCAAAAATAGTATATATATTTTTCTTCATGGTTCATAAGATTTTAAACTTAGTATATATGTTCGTATACTATGATTGTGTAGATAAAAAAATTTAGGTGTATATTAATATATACCATGACAATTTTTCGTAGTTTACCCTATAGTATGTATGTGTGTATATATATATATATATATATATATATAGATATATTTCATTAAACTCAAATCTTAATTTCATTTGTTATTCTTATTTATTTCATAAAGTTATATGAGTAGTTGAAAAATTTGTGAATTATTTTGTTTATATGTGTGATTCATATATTATTTTTTCAGTTCATAAAAATATGAATATATGCACTAAAAGTTCTTCACTTGGATATATATCCTTGAGTATATGATTGGAGTAAAAAACGTTTTTTATTTTCTTAATTTCTATTACTATTCTTATTTGGTTCATAAAACTATGGGTTCAGTTTCTAAAGTTATGCGTGTCATTGAAAAATTATCAATTATTATAGTTATGTGTAGTTCATAAGATTATATATATAGTTTATATACTTATGTATATGATAGATTATTTTAATATTATAGTAGATAAAATTATGTATATAGTAGATATTTTTAATATTATGATAGATTTTTTTTGTTGCCTTAATATCTTTTTTTTTTAAAGAAAATATTGATAAACTTATAGTTGCGGTAGATATAAATTATTATATGGTAGATAAAATTATGTGTATGACAGATAATTTTAAGATGAATTTTCATATAGCTGACACAACTCCATTCTACGCTTGTACAAGAAAGAATCAAATATAGAATCACCACAAAAAAAGATACAAAAGCATAGCACATAAAGCGACACTAAAGAAAAAACATATAAAAACTGCTAAATATCAAGACATGGAGGATAGCTTTATAAGCATTTGAACTATGTATATATTTTCATATACTATAATTCAACTCAAAAATAGTACATATATTTTTATTTTTCTTCACGGTTCATACGATTTTGAGCTTAGTATATATATATATATATATATATATATATTCGTATACTATAATTATATAGATAAAAAAAATTAGGTGTATATTAATATATACCATGATAATTTTTTCATCTACCAACATATCTACTAGAACCAATCAAAACAGAAAGCAAAAGCTTCATGAATAATCTTGCTATAGGCAATCTACTTACATCTAGTTGGATGAACAATATTGCTATAGCCGCAAGCTCCCAAGCCAAGATCTTGGAAAAATGAGATACGTGATCATGTGGATTAGTTTTTCTTTCATATGCCATAATGGTTGGCATTTTGAATCCATTTGGAAGATGTGCTTCTTTAGTCTCTTTGGTGAAGGGTGAATAATGCCCATTTACTTGAAATTCTTCACAGATAGCCAAATGATTTAGCTCGATTCTTATGCCGGATTCCATTTTCTCTTGTTTGGATTCAAACAGAAAAAGAGAGATTTTTTTTTTTTTAAAGAAATTGAGAGTTAGTTGATAAAATTTTGTCAAATTGATTAAAAAAGAGAAGTTAGAGTCAAATTTTCTCTTTTGTTTTCCTCCAAAAATTTAGGTTCCAAACCGAGCCTAGTATATTGGGAAAATACCAAAAGCCTCGCATTAGTTTTGGCAAATAGAAAGGAGATATTTTGCATTTCTATAAACGAAAACTTTGAAACTTGTATTTCTCTATAACACATAGGAAGATTTTTGTATTTTCCCTGGTATATATGTTACTAGCTAGCTAGCCAGTAACCAAACTACATGAGTAAAAGAAACAAAAGGTTATGAAGTTATTATGCAACATTGATCATGCATAAATATGATCAATGCAAACACATTATTTCTTTTTTTTACTCAGATACACTTTTATTGCCAATTATTACAAAATGCTCTCAGCGCGTAAATTAATGTAGCAGTGTTTGGCAAGTTGGCAACTTGAATCAAATAGTAATTATGTCATTTAAAAATAAAACATCCTCTTTATTAGTCAATTGTTGGAATAATTGGTTTCTTTCCCTAAAAAAATCCAGTTCCAAACAGGCCTAAGAAATCCACTCTCTTACAGCATAAGATTCATGCTGATGTCAACCAAATGCATATATTCTCTTTCGTCATTTCTCGGTTAACAAAATTTTCATTCAAGAGATATCATCATTCATCTCCAGCTTTCTGAGATTGGACTACTAGTGTCGTTGACAACTGTTTGTTTCCTAGTGGTATATAGGTTTGGCTTTTTCATTTTCTCAAGGCGAGGTGGTGCTTAACATTAATTTCATATTTTCATTAGGCAAAACATGCCTTTTCTTTTGGTTGTTGCATCCAATGAAATCAGTCGTAAGTGTTATAGTGATGGAGGATGGGCAAAGCAATTCCTAGAGGTTCTCCCACTGAGAATGGTGCCAAAAAATTTGAATAGAAATTTGCTCGAAAAGTGCAGGCAAAATGGATGGATTCTTTTCCCTGATTTGAGCAATATATATTTTTTTATGAGGAAATTATTTGAGCAATATTACTTGCGAAGTAGCTGTCCGATCCAACTTTTTTAAAAAATTAAGATAGATACAAAATTCTATTGACTTATTGTCTCGTTTATCCCTTCACTATTTCCTAGAGACAATGGTACTCTTGATTGTCAACATACCTAATATTTTCTAAATGCGATAACTGTTGCAACAATATTTTTATAGTACATATATATTCGTGTACGTGTATATATTTCGAATGACAGAGTGTTAGTGCTGTTCTTATCAACTGTTCACATATCTTTAAACTGTTGATGCTGATCCTATCAGCTGTCCACGTGTTTTCGCTATCTCAGAATACTTTTGATCTCAAGACATATCGAAGAGGCGGGGGCGGCCACTTGCAAAGACTCTCCGATGCTTAAGTCAGATATCTACTCCCGAGATTGAATAGTAAAGACTAAGTTTTTTTTGGTTATAAAATTTTTTTGTACATGTATATCTTTTACCGGGGAGATGTATAGTATATATATATAATCCTGGAACTGAGAACCAACTGGCTCTCAATCCCAAGATCTAGTACCCTTTCTCATCATGACTTACTCTAGAAATCACGGGCCGTGGTTACTGTAATTTCCCTTGTATTGTTGTGATATGCTTTCTGCCGTCTCCTGTGATATGAGTCTGGCAGGGGCGAGACTTTGACAACCCGCCGTTCTGTCAGAATAGTTCGCTCAATGCGCACACCTACCCAGGATTGCATTAAATGCCCTGTCTGGGTTTGGAGCGGTGTGCTGCCCCCAATGAGCCCTCGAGACTTCTGACCCTCAGCTGTCGAGGCAAAAATTAGATTAGGCTGAACCATCTAGGGACTGGGATGGATTCAGCCCTGGCCTGCGACAACCTACGGGCCCATGTCGTATTACGTGCGACTTATGTGGCTTTCCAGTGATCTTCCTAGACACGTGTTGAACAGTATATCTCTTGCCATCTATTCCGCCACTTAACCATCCACGTAGCGCACGATCTCGGAGTGGGCTCCACAACTGCCTCCATTTCTCTAGTTGATGGATTTGCAGTCATCAAGTGGGGAAATCATGCCTCCAGTCCACCAATTCAAAGGGTACGTGTGGCTCATTATCATCATTATTCTCCAGTTACTAGTATTGGCGCACGCCAACTCGTGCCACAAATTTTTCAAATTTTTAAAACTTTAACACTTCCAACTTGCTCGCACTGTTCTCCTCTAGAGAAAACTTTTCAGCTTCTCCTCTATAAAAGCCGTATTTGTGCTCACTCTTACGTTATCAAAATCCCCAAGTAGCCCTGCTTCCTTTCTTTCAAAATTTCTAGCCTTTTCAAATCTTAGGGTTTTCGAGTCCTCTTTTTTTTTTTTTTTCAAAACTTTTGCTCTCTTTGATCACACTCACGATAATGGCTCTGAACCAGAGTCAGAAGCTCCACCCCAACGCGGATTCTGAGTTGGGCTCATTAAGGAGGCAACTCTGCTTCCCTAGCGGAGTCACCCTGCAAAGGGTCGAGGACTCGAAATACTGTTACCTTCGCCCCTCCACCCTCGAAGGCTCCATCATCTTGAGGAGGAAGCACCTGGAATGGCTGCGGTTTCCCCTTTCTTCCCTAGTCCACCAGTTCTTCAGCTTGATAGGGATTCACCCGATTTAGTTGAACACCAACAGGGTCATAATCCTAATGGGGCTCTCTGCTATGTCGGTCCTCCTTAATATGCATATCGATGTGAAGGTAGCCTTCTATGCCTACAAGCTTATCCTTATCTCCAAAAGGAGCTCTTACTCTACTTTCTACCTCCAGCCGCTTCTGGGGTACCACATTTTCTGGAGCTTGCCGAGGTTGGACAAGCAACGAGATTCTCACTCTAGGCTATACACCATCGGAGGGGCGTGGTGCTCTCCTAGAGTAAACGAGGAGCGTTTCCAAATTCTCCTACTTTTTCTACAAAGTAAGTACTGAGTTGTATTTTGATTTTTGGGTCTACGTACACTTTGTCCATTTTTCCTCATGATATATGGTTTCGTGAAGCCTCTACAGAGGAAAGCAGGTTCGAGCCATGGTTGTCAGCAGGGCAGCTCAAGGAGCTAGAGGGGGTCATTGTCTTTGGATCCTCTAGGGTGCTGACACATTCAGGCTATTCTGAATCCCCAGACGATGAACATGATGCTGAGGATGGTCTCACCAAGCACCGTCAAAGCTAGCTTGATGCTTCAGCTCTGAACCGGTTCCACCGAGATAAGTAGAGTCGTATCGCCATGGTGGGTCATCAGATCATGGCCTCAAGCATGCTTGTATGTCCCAATGAGCTGGTGGCGCTGTCCGAGGAGTGCATCATGCCTTCGGGCTTCGTCGATTAGGTCATGGCTACATTTTAATCTTATTGCTCGCTCTTGCAGTTTTGGACGCTGGCCCTTTGGTAGATCCCTCCTCGGTCAAGGGGAATACTGTTACCAACAGAGCCCGATCCAAGATCCCTACCAGTTGGTGTCTGGTGGTATCCTCTGAGAACGAGGCTAGGGGGCAAGGATTTGTCACCCCAAGAACAAGCTCAGACGATGAGCTGGGGGGTTTGTTTGTGTTTGAAGGTGATGCGCTAGTGGCGCCTTCTCCCGAGGCAGGTGGGCCTATGGCGTGGGAGACACGACCAAAAAGATCGTATATGGCATAGGGGTGCCTTCGAGCCTGCCAGGGGAGCTCACTGTGCCAGTTCCTTCTGCCCCTAGCTCCAGCTTGAAGATAAGCGTGGGGTCCAGTTCCACTCGCTCCTATGGGGAAACTGCCGAGCTCAGCAGAAGGGCTCCCAGGCTGAAGTCTCGCCTGTCTTTTCCTCTCCCAGTCTCTATGAAATGAGGTTGTGAAGTCGACCCTCCGAGAGGGAAGAAAGTCCGGCAAGGAAGAGTGGCAAAACTGCCCCCTCTTCAGACAGTGACAATGACGGGGCTTCCCTGACTTTCTTGAGAAGAAGAAGGTCTGCGCACGGCAGCCCGTATGAGCGTGTTAGTCAAGACAAGATCAAAAAATTACATCCAAGCGAGTCTCCAAGTGAGGTGGTTGCCGGGGCTGCTGAAGCAGCAGTGGTCGCGGAGGCTACTTCTGCTAGGGATGCGGCACCTCCAGTTGTCACCGAAGGTGTATTTGGAGACGCCCTATCTTCTACAGCCCCCACCTGCCACTTCAGGATTGTCAAAAGAAGCTATTGGAGTGCGTTTGGCAGGGGAAAAAGGTATCCTCGCATTTGGCAGGGAGGAGTCACGTTCCTCGGATGCAAATGATGCCCAAGGAGACGGTCTAGTCGCGAAGTTCGAGCTGGAGGCACTCTCCCTGGAGAACGTAGGTCTCATTACTGGCAATAACATTGCATAGGTCTAGCTCGTCTAGCTGTCATCTCCATGCTTTCGACATCTTTGCTAAACACTGACTCCCCTTTTTTATATTCTACAGCTAGCCGTCGTTCAGTTATTCTATTCCTCTCATGTCAGAAAGTTGACTGGGCAGCTGAATGCTTGTACTACGGCAGTCGAGCAGAGCGAGTTCACCCTTGCTGCATTGAGGGCAGACTTTGACCTGTATTGGGGCCAGGACGAAGCTAGGGTCAGGAGTGCGGTGGCTCATGCCTTAAGTACTGAGAGGGCCAGACATGAAGAGCTGGCCACCAGGTTGGCCGAGGCAGAGGGGAAGGTCTAGTCTCTCAAAGCCGAGATTCCAAGTCTGTGCTCGGAGGCCGAGGGTGCCAGGTTGGCCCAAGCTGAGCTTAAGGTTAAAAAGCAGAAGTTATAAAGTGCAGGGGTCGAGATAGGTCTAGCTTTCATCACTTGTGATAGAGCCGTCAACGAGGCTAAGGAGGCTAGGAAAGCCGAGGCGAAAGCTAAGTTAGAGGCCCATTCCCTGTAGTGTAGACTCGACTGGTCCAACGAGGTAATCCGATATCTCTATTTGGATCACTGTAAACTGATCGAAGCTCACGTGGAGCTGACTTGCAAGCACGATGAAGACCTTGCCAATATTAATGCTCTTTTGATCAACTTGTCACAGCGGCAAGCAGAACTGAGGCTCGTGGCACTAAAAGATAGGCTAGTAGATGCAGAGAAGCTGAAGATAAGGTACCAGAGGCAGGTAGACATTCTTTCTGTGGAGAGCTATAGGTCTGGCTGAGAGAATAGGAAATTTGAAGGCCACGCAAAGGTGGTGATGCCAGACCAGTTCGATGAGCAAAAAGGCATCGAGAGGGACCATTACTCCGTTAGGTACTACATGCAATAGCTAGGAGACAATATTAACATTGTGTACCCTTCTAATGTACTAAAGATGCTTGACAAAGGGAATGATGGGCCTCTACATCTACCCCGGCCACCAAAGATATAGTTCCTGCTTCTGATATGCCAAAATAAGCCACGGAGGTTCCTGAGGGTCAGCCTGGTCCTAGTGCTTTAACTGGCGAAGGGCCAAGTGCAGTCATCCTATCTAGCGACGACTCCGAACTCGATATGCCGCTCCCTGCATAAGCTGGGCCAAGTGTTGAAACCGGCATCTCTCCTCCCATCGGAGGTAATTAGGGACCCTCGCTCTTTTGTGTACTTGTACAATACTAGCTGTGTACTGTAAAGCTGACCCTTATTGCAAGCATCTATTAAAATAATAAAAACGGCGTACTTTTCTCACGTTTATTCTGTTTTTCTTTTTCTATTGCCCGTATTTGTTGTCAGAGTCGGATATCATATACGATGCCATTCTCTTGTCAGTAGTTTGGTCAACCTCTGGGTCTAGCCCAATCGTATATGATTTGGAGTTATTAGTGAATCCTCTCTGTGCTATGATTGACGAGATTAACTCCAGAGATTAAGATATGAGTTCTGGCTCATTTGGCTCTGAGGATGTAGAACTACTGTTATGACTTGTCTTAGCAGAATTTGATCTGCGTATATGGCTGGACTTCTCTGACCCTAAATGGAACCGTGCCACAAACCAACTCCAAGAGTTGGTCAATTCCTGCTCTATCATTGTAGAAGAAAAGGCCTAGGCTCAGCTCTCATTGGGAGCAAATAGGGTGTTATCACTCCGATGTGTCCTTGCGAGTCTGTCCAAGACCTGTTTCCGACAAATAAAGATACTATGTCTGTATCCCTGTCGACCATGCACTCTGTAATTTAAGCATCAATAAACAGAATTTGGTTTTGACTTCCTTCTTTGTATTTGGAAGGTTACACGCTTAGTGTCTTGGGTAACTTATCTAAGTTCGCTTCAATTGGGGAGACCCTATAGGGTCTACTTCCAATGTGTAGACCCTGGCCCCATTTATCTTCAGCTTACGTGTAGCTAAGATGCTCTCTAGGGGGGTCTACTTCCAATGGGTAGACCTTGACCCGTTTACCTTCAGCTTACGTGTAGCTAAAGTACTCTCTGGGGTGGGGGTGTCATCGCTCAATTCTTCTCCATAGTGCAGGTGTTTCTTGAGGGTCGGCGGGAATTTTTGTTGCGCAGCCCGCTGCCCTTCGTACGTTTTCTCAGGTCATCGGCAAGTATTTTATTATGCGGTGTGATTCCTACAGTACAATCTTTAATGAGGTCTGCTGGCAGGCATTTTATTGCACAATCCGCCCCTCTTCGTAAATTTTCTCAAGCTATCGGCAAGTATTTTATTTTGCGATATGATTCCCACAGTACGACCTTTATTGAGGTCTGTTGGCAAGTATTTTATTGCACATCTTATTCCTCCTCGTACGTTTTCTCATGCTATCGGTAAGCATTTTATTATGCGATATGATTCCCACAATATGATTTTTAATGAGGTGTGCTGGCAAGTATTTTATTGCACAGCTCATTCCTCGTACATTTTCTTGGGCCATCGGCAAGTATTTTATTGCGCGATGTGATTCCCACAGTATGATTTTTAATGAAGTGTACTGGCAAGCATTTTATTGCACAACGCATTCCTCCTCGTACATTTTCTCAGGCTATCAACAAACATTTTATTGTGCAATGTGATTCCCACAATATGATTTTTATTCGTGCGAATAGCTTAAGGGGTCTGACACTAGGGGGCAAACCCTTGTAAATAGCAAACTAGTGGGTAAATCTGTGTAGCAAATATCTCGATTTGTTTTGGAATTCGGCTACTCAACAATACAAGCATTTACATATGTCTTACACGTAATATTTCTTCAAGTGCTGTGCATTCCATATGTTGGGTAGGCTCTTCCCGATCTTGAGTTCTTTTAGGACGTATGCGCCATTGTCGAGCACTTTGATCACCTCGTAGGGTCCGACTTAGTTAGAGTCTAGCTTCGAGGAATTCCCTGTTCTGACCTTCAAGACCCAATCTCTAACGTTAAACCGGTGAGCATTGACTTTCTTTGTGTAATAAGATCTGGCTTACTAATGGTACAAGGCCAGATGGATCAGAGCCACGTCTCTCGTTTCTTCAAGGAGGTCTGTGTTGTGGCTTAGCTGTTACTTGTTCAATAAGGCATCTTTTACCACTTCGGAGCGAAGGGTCAAAAGGCCAATTTCAGTCGGGATCACAACCTCTGACTCATAGACAATGGCAAAGGGTGTTCTTCCCGTTGAGCTCCGCTCCGTGGTTTGGTGGGCCTACACGACGGCTGGTAGCTCTTCTAACCACTTTCCTTTAGCCTCCTGCAAATTCTTTTTAATATTGCTGAAGATGGCCTTGTTCGTTGTCTCTACTTGGCCGTTCTCTTGGGGGTAATTTACAGATGAGAAGCTGAGCTTTATATCATACAAATCACAAAACTCCTTGAGTTTGGCATTTTGGAACTGTGTGCCATGGTCAGCATGTATCTCTTTTGGGATTCTGTACCGACAGATTATATTTTTCCAAATAAATTTAATCGTGTCTGCCTTATTGACAGTTGCGTAAGCTTCAGCTTCCACCCATTTGGTGAAATAGTCGGTGGCTAGTAAGACATATCCCTTTCCCTTGGGGCTTATGGGGAGCTCTCCGATGATATCCAGACCCCACTTAGTGAAAGGTCAAGGAGTTATGTTTGAATAGAGCTCTTCTGCGGGTTAGCATTCCAGGGGGGTGAACCTCTGGCACTTATCGCATTTCTTGACGAACTGGGCCATCTCAGTCATCATATAGGGCCAGAAGTATCCAGCCGTTAAGGCCCTATGGGCGAGGCTCTACCCACCGGAGTGGTTGCCACACACTCCCTCCTAGATTTCTTCCATTAGTCTCTGTGCTTCCATGGGGCCTATGAACCTTAGCATCGGTCGCATCGTCAATCTTCTGTACAGTTGGCCCTCCACTATCGAGTATTGGGTGACCTTTAGTCTGATCGACCTCGCTTCTTAGGGGCCTGCGAGCAGCTTCCTTGACACCAAGTACTGGGTGATGGGTCTCATCCAGCATTCATCCTCAGAGTTGGTCGTGAACACGTGGCACATGAGGTTCTCCAAAGGGTCTCTCAGGTATTTTCCTTCTAGCAGAACCTCTATGCGTTTAGTCGTCACCCTCATCGATGTGCTTCTAGCTAGCTCATCAGCCTTTGGTTCATCTCCCTGGGTATCTGTTCAATATCGAATTTGTTATAGTGGGCTTTCGCTCCCATTATTCTGGAGAAGTACCTGTGCAATCTTGGCCCCTTTTACTTCGAAGTCTCCCCTGAGCTGACCTATAATCAGCTACGAGTCAGTCTTTACTACGATATTTTTACTCCGAAATGCAGGGCTAGCTTGAGGCCTTGCAGTGGTACTTCGTACTCTGCCTCATTGTTTGTTGCCTGAAAACCAAGTCTCAAAGCTTTCTCTATCTTGAGACCTGTTGGGGTCCACAGGACTATTTCGATGCCTGACCTTGAGGTATTCGTGAATCCGTCAGTGTAGAGGGTCCAAGCTGAAGGGATGTGAGTCAAAGGCGTCTATGGCGGGTCGTGTGGCTCGCCGAAGGATTGGATTTCAACTAGGAAGTCTGCCATGACTTGCCCTTTTTTTGCCAGTCGAGACCAATACTCGATGTCATATATACCCAGCTCGATAACCCATTTGGTCAGTCATCGCGATAGGTTCAGTTTGGCCAAGATCTGTCAGATGGGGAAATCTGTATACACCATGACTGAGTGTGACTCGAAGAACTAGTTTTTCCGCCATACTGTATCACGTCTCTGCATCCAGAAGCATGCGACTTACATAGAACACCGGTTTCTGCTTGCTGTCTTCCTCGACGCGCTAACCGCTAATTCAGACACTGTCGAATAAGCATACAGGCCCTGTCCTTTTGCTAGGGAATCTAGGATGGGCAGATGACTTAAATACTGTTTGAGCTCCATCAATGCCTTGTCCTGCTCCTTCCCCAGACAACTGGGGAGCTTTTTTTTATACATTGGAAGAAAGACTTACATCGGTCAGACATTTTGGAGATAAATCGGCTGAGTGTAACGATCTTCCTAGTTAGCCGTTGGACCTCCCTAATGGTTAAAGGCCTTTGTACATCTGCAATTAAGGATAACTAGGTCGGGTTGTCCTTAATACCTCGTCTATTTACGATGTGCCTCAGGAACTGGCCGGAGGAAACCCCGAAAATGCATTTCTTAGGGTTCAGATACATTTGGTAGTAACTCAGAACCTAGCAACACTCATCTAGATGCCCCAAATGGTCCGAAGCTTCTTTGCTCTTCACGATCATGTCGTCGATGTAAACCTCCATCATTTTCCTCAGTAGCTCAGCAAACATTTTATTCATGAGCTTCTGGTAGGTCACCCCACGTTATTCAAATTATAAGGCATGCGTTTGTAATAGTACAGACCTTGCTCCATAATGAATGCTGTGTGGATTTGGTCTTCTTCATATAGAGGGATCTGGTTGTATCCAGAGTAAGTATCTAGGAAGCTCATCCTATCGAATCCTGCCATCGCGTCGACTATTTGATCGATCTTCAGGAGGGAAAAACTATCTTTCGAGCGAGCCTTGTTCAGATTGGTGGATTTATGTAGGTCTGATTGTCGCTGCTTTTCTTCTTTACCACCACTGGGTTAGAGACCCAGCATGGGTATAGACACTATGATTAGGCTGTTTTCCAACACTATCTCGACTTCCTTATTGATCGCCTTATTTTTCTCTAGCGCGAACCTTTGGGGCTTTTGTCTGACTAGAAGAAAGTTGGGGTCTATGTTCAGATGGTGGCAGGCATGCGCGGGGTCTATTCTGGGCATGTCATCATGAAACTACGTGAAGACGTCCTTGTTCCGTCTAAGGAATTCCATTAGCTCACTCCTCTCGCTTTCGAGCAGTAGGGCCCCAATCAAGATTGCTTTCTCTGGTTCTATTTCTTTCAAATGGACCACCACTAGCTCCTCAATCGTGGCTTCTAGCCTATCAGACTCCTCTTCGATCTGCTTCATATATGCTGGCAGGCGGTCCTTTGATTGCTACCCGTCTCCTATTAAGGCATTCATACTCCTATCGGTTTTTTTCAAGGAAGTTGAAAAACACTTCCTCGCAGAGGCCTGGTCTCCCTTAATGTCTATCATATAAGTGCCATCCTTCGATTGACACCTTAGGACCTGGTGGAGGGTAGAGGTGACCCCAAGCATGGTGTGGATTTATCCTCTCCCCATGATGTCATTGAATGACGACTGGCAATCGATGACGACAAAATCTATGTCCAAGCACCTCTCTACGGCACAAACCTTCAAAGTTACAACGCCCAAAGGGCTGACCTTACTGTTATTGACGGTGAACAGTGGTTGATAGGTTGGCCTGAGCATGCTCTAGTTCAGACCCATGTTCTCGAAAGTACTGAAGAACGGGACGTCAATGCTACTCTCACTGTTGACCAGGACCCTTCCCACTATCGCGGAGTCAATCTGTAACTTGATCACTAGGGAGTCGTCATGAGGTAGGCGCACTGTGGTCAAATCCTACTGAATGAAGGTGATGAGGGCGGTTGAGGCGTAGCTCTCCCTTGTTGTCAGGTGATTCACGGAATGCCCCAGGCCTCTCAAGTGCTTTGCCCTCTCTTCGGTTCTTTTCTGGTATTTTTCCTTTTCTTCTTTACTCTGGGTCGGCTTCGGTCTGTGTATAATCATCGGTACTATCCTCAGAGCCTGCTCCCTCGATCTGGAGGCCTGGGTCTACTTTCCTTTTTGTAGCCTAGTAGTGTCCCCCTTAGATTGGCATCCACTCACCTTCACATATTATTTTAGGTTGCTAGCCTGGATCACCATCATAACCTGCACGTAAATACTATGGAAGTGAATGGTGTCATGCCCATGATCTCTATGGAATTGGCAGTACTTGCTCTTGTTCTTTATGTGGTCAGGAATACCAGACTCGGGAGGATCTTTAAAAATGACCCTGTCTTTGTTCTGGAGGTAGATCATGTCAATTGGTGTGTTGAGCTTGAACTTCGGTAGAGGGTCTTTAAATGTTTTCTTCCTCTTGTTGCTCTCTTGACTGGCTTAGGTCAGGGCTGCCCACTTCGGAGTTAGCTCCTACTTTGGCACATGCCTCTTTACCCCCTACATGTCTGGGGTTTGCGCCGACATTGTTGTTATTGCCATGGAGGCTTTGGGTGCTTTTTGGTAGCTTTCTAGCACTATAAATACCCCTTCTGACTTTGCCAGGACATCGGTCATGTCATATGGTAGATTTAAGAACAGATAGTCTGACAACATCGATCCTGGCTATAAGCCCCTGACGAAAGAGCTCGTGGCTTGGGTCGAATCGATATTGTGTACTAAGAACATCACTTTCAAGAAATGCGACAAATATTCTCTTGGGGATTCGTTCGCGGATTGCTTCAACCGGTCCAGGTCTCACATGGTCTTCTGCTGCCTCTGGGCACTTGCGTACTGTTTCAGGAAAAGTTTGTAAAAATTTTTGAATCCGTTTAAAGATTTCTCTGGGAGTTGCCTGGACCATAACAGGCCGGTCCCACCAGGGTGGTGGAAAAGACTTTGCAGATCACGGCTTCGTCCTTGGCTTCCAGGGCCATTTTTTTGCTAGAAATGATATATGTGGTTGGTCTTTCCTTTGAACGGTCTGAAAGTCAGGGTCGTGAAGTCCTTTGGCTTGGGCTATAGCTGAATCCAGTCGGCGAAGGCTATTCGGTTGAATAAGTATTTTTTGCTTATAAAATTTTTTGTGCATGTATATCTATTACCAGAGAGATGTATGGCATATATATATAATCCTAGAACCGAGAACCAGCCGGCTCTTAATCCCAGGATCAAGTACCCTTTCTCATCCTGATTTACTCTAGAAATCACAGACTGTGGTTACCACAATTTCCCTTGCATTATTGTGACCTGCTTTCTGCCGTCTCCTGTGGTACGAGCCTGGCAGGAGTGAGACTTTGACAACCTGCCATTCTGTCAGGACGGTTCACCCAATGTGCATACCTACCCAGGATTGCTTTGAATGCCTTATTTGGGTTTGGAGCGGTGCGCTGCCCCCAAGTGGAAGGCCTTCGAGGCTTCTGACCCCTAGCAGTCGAGACAAGAATTAGATTGGATTGAACCTGTCAAGGGTCTAGGATGAATTCGGCCCAGGCCTGCGACAACCAACGGGCCTATGTCGTATCACGTGCGACTTATGTGACTTTCCAGCGATCCTCTTAGATATACATCGAACGGTGTATCCCCTGCCATCTGTTTCACCACTTAACCGTCCAAGTAGCGCACGATCTAGGATTGGACCCCACATGGAGTAATTTCAATATTCCATCAAATAATTAAGCATTGTATCCAAATAAATTTGCCAATACAAATATCGAATTACAGATGATCCATAACAATCACCATCACTATCAGTCAACTATCATGTCTTATGATGACCATTGAAGTTAAAAAAGACAAGCGAGATACAGATAAGATAACATGCACGTAAATTCAAACTAAGTTCCATATATTTCTCTTCTCAATTTACTGTACACCATCTAAGTCGTCTCTTTCGACTCATATTGGTGAAGGATCTTCCGGAGATAGATCATATTCGTTGGCATAAAATCATCCAATATAATTAACTTATTTACAAAATCTTACTACAAAAACAGAGGAGATCACGAGAGATCTAAGATCTTCCTCTCTAACAGAGAAGTAACCTAGAGAGTTAGGCATTTATATAGCACTATAAATTAAAGTAATCTAGAGAGGTAAGAGTTACAAGTGCACTTAGCACTTTTATTATAAGACATCTGTATTATACATGTAACACTGTGTAAAAAGACATAGTAAAACTAACTATTTTTATTAAAAGTGTGTAAAAATATTTTTACTGAAAACATATTATATACGTACATATTTCTTGACTATATGATTAATAATTTTCAACAATTTTATTTTCTTTAATCTAATTTTTATTTTTTTCCCAAATTTATATTTGTCCCAAAAGAATTTTTTTGACATTATCTATTATGACTTACTCATTTTATCTTGTATTATTTAATATTTGACATATTTTTAGCAGATGTTATATGAAAATTCTGACCAAACTAATCAAATTGATGAAATGAAAAATGTAATATTTTATTGAAAACTTGTAACTTATGATTCTAAATATTTTTCCAATAGCAATAATATTATACACGTAAATTTGCAAATTTTTAAAGCTTTTGTGCCTATTTTTAACATATTTTCATAAACTATACTGAAAATTGGGCTATGTAAACATATTTAGAAAAAAATTAGAAATATTTTTAGGAAAAAATCACTTTTTAAAAAAGTTTTTAGAAAAATGAAATTTTATAAAATAGTAACTAATAACCGGTAACCAATTTTCGAGCACTGATAACTAATAACTAAATATATTTATAACTACTATTTTATTAGTAACTGGTAACCGGTAATCAATTTTCAGATACTAGTAACTATTTTAAAAATGATATTTTTCTAAAAATGTCTTAAAAAGTGGTATTTTTCTAAAAAAAACCAAAAAAGAAATGGAAAAAAAAAAACTGACCAACAATATTTTTGTAATTTTTTTTAACCTTTTTATAGGTATAAATGTTAGAAACCGTAAAATCTATGGATTTTATACTCTCCTATATCATTAAGGCTCTGTTTGGAATCTGAATTTTGAAGGAAAAACAGTTGTGAGGACAAAATCAAAGAAAAATAAAGAGGAAAATAGTTTTTCTACAACTATATAGAGCTTTATTTTGAAAACATTGGCTTTATTAAACAATGTGCCCAAATTCTATATAGTAGAAAATGGCATGAAATCTAACTTTCACTTTTTTTGAAAAATATTTCTATCCTTTTTTGTTAGAATCTAAACAAGAGAAAATAAAATCCCTTTTAATTTTTTTTCTTTCTCTTTAAAAATCCAAGTTTCAAACGTAGCCTAAGAGTTATATTGTAGTAATCCAATTTTTTTATGGGTAATTTAGTCATTTGACCTTAAAATAAAAAAGCTTAAATAGTATATATATGTGCCATTATCTCTCTCTGTCTCGTCCATCTCCCTCCTGACCTCACTCTCTCCCCCTCGTTCTCTCTCGCTCGTTTATAGCTGAAAATGGGCGAAAGAATGCTGGAGCTTGCCCAACCATCATGTAGATTGCTAGATTGTTGGCGAGGTCCTCCCGTGTTGCCAACAAGTTACGCCGCTTGTCCCTAGTCGCCGCCGAGCTCCGTATTGTCAAAAAGCACCATTAATGACCTAAGGGAGCTTTGATTTCTAGTGTCATTTTGGACTATTTCAGGTTGCGTTCTTGGGCTCTTTGAGAAACCTCAAGGTATATATTTCACGATCCCATTTTTGTGTATTTTTGAGCTCGGATTTTAGTTTTCGATCTAACTATTAGATTATATTTTTGATGTCATTTTTGGAATGTGCTTGAAAAATAGAGAAGTTTGATATATATATATATATATATTGACTATATTTAGTGACAAGCATGAAATCGATATTTAATAGTTTATATTTTGTCTAGTTTTGTGTGATACTGGTCAGGTGTTAGTCCAGACCTGAATTTGTCGAATTATATGTCTAACTTAGCTATTTTGGGCATTAAGAATTTAACGAAGAGGTCCGTTCACTAACTTGAAGATCTGTCGAGAAGTTGATTTTCCCTAATTGAGCGATCAAGGGTGTGGAATTGATTCCCTTACCACCCAAACGATCGTTCCATCGGAGCCTTGAGGATCCAATAGCATGCTATCATTATTCTAGTGAGGTAGGGATTCTGATACCACTATTTTACATTGTTTTTGGTTCAAACTTAATTTCTGCAACACATGATGACAAATGTAATTTTGAATTGTTTTGAGATATATGTGATAGAATTGAATTGTATTATATACATTAAATTACTCTGAGATTTTTTTAAGTGCATGTTATTTTTGGATACATTAAAATAAGATTGCTGTGCTGATCATTTTTCTATAAAATTTAATTAACTATTTTATTAAAAACTAGAGCATTATTTAAAATTAAATTACTACATGGCTACTTTTACACATCAGTTTAGAGTATACGTGTCATAGGATCACACATGAGTCTAAAGTTAGCATCATGGCACTTTTATAGTGTGGCATTGTGGCCCCACTGATGGTGTAAAGTCTATGAACTTGTGCGAGGTATTTCTTCTGATTATCTCCCCATTTGGCACATATAGGCAATGTGGTTACCCTTCTATGTTTGGTAGGCAATATGCGAGTGTCTTCTCTGATTATAGATTAGGTGTCAGGCAGGCTGTATGGCACATGTAGCGCCAATACCTTGGTTTACATTTATGAGAGACAATGAACTCATGGGTATGAGTGGATTTCTGTCATGTGATCGTGGACTGATTGATTTTCATATATCATACTTTGTGTCTATATATATATATATGTGCATACAGACTATTGGTTTTGAAGATTATGTTTTCATACTTATATATATATATATATATATATATAATATGGACTGTCAACTTTAGAAATGGGTATATATAAGTGTATACATATGGTTTTGCAAAACAAGTATCTTTGGATTAAACTAACATAGAGGGGCTTTCCACCACCAAAAAGGTTTTAAATGAGGTAACAGTTTTCTTACTGAGCTTTCGAGCTCACCCTTCTTATTTTTCCCATTTTTTAAGAGGTTATTCATTTGAGTCAGTTGTCTCATTGACTGGGCAAGTTGCTTAGTTTATGTTGCAGTCTCATTCCTATTCCTCTTCGGTTGCTTCTCATAACTTGTTTCATTTTTTTTCATTTCTAACTGTTTAGTCAAGTTTATTATTTATGAAAAGTGAATGTATGAGGACGTATTTTCTACTATTTAAAGATCTGGTGTATAAATAGGACCCCTTGGTTCTTAAGGAGCATATTTTTAAAGTTTTAAGTATTTAGAATTTTGACAAAATCTGTAAGTTTAATTTTAGACATTCGGGTTAAAGATTTGAAAGAAATCTATTAAATCAGTACTGTATTTCTATTAAACTAAGTTTTGTATAACTTAACTATATTTTCTGATATTAAATCAGTGTATCTATTTTTATAAATTAAACTAAATATGAACTCTATTTTTATATAGATTTTCTAATGATTTGAGGACTAAAATATAAAAATCTAAGTACTTGGTTTCTTTCGAATTTTATAAAACTCTTTATTCATATTAATTTACACTCAAAATTACCAAAAGTCACAACCTTATATTTTGAGTCGTGATAGAATTGGTATCAAAGCATGGCTTCAAATCTGTCTAGGATCATATGCCTATATAAATTTTCAGTGTTTAAAAATATTTTGGAAATTATTTTGAGAAATACTTCATACATCACTTAAGAATTGGTTTGATAAGTTACTTTTGCTCATATTTCTTTCAAGTCCTCTATTAAACCTTTTCAAAGTGAAATTCTAGTGTCTTTTGAAGGATGATTTCCTAAGAATGTTAGTCTCGAAAGTATTAGGTTGACATGAGACTATTGATTTCCACTCTTGGCATAATCCCTCGCTTCAAATGGACGTTCGTTCCTGTACACTTTCGTCCATTCAGGTTGTAGGTTATATGAACCTCGTAGGTTCTAACGTTACAATTCGATATCCTATGTCTTGGTCATTGTGTTTTGACCTTCTTGTGGATTGTCTATGTGTTATCCCTCGGGTTATGCTATCTTCCTTGTTGGTAGTATTTGATTGTGGTTGTAATTACTTAGGGACTTTTTTGCTTGTGATACACCAGTTTAGTGTTTGTACTTCATTGATGTAGCTTGACTTTATTAGTGTTTATCAGAATGAGACTTTATTTTCTTGAAATTGATACCTTCCTGATTACTTAGTTTAGATACATTGTGACTTGGTTCTATATTTGAATGATTGTATTGGTAGTATTTTTTTACATAACATGCTCATTGATTAAGTAATTAGTTTGATGTTTTGAAATATTGTCTAATTATAGTATTTACATATCCCTCATTTCATCAAGTTTTGTTATTGTGGTTCTTTGAATGAGAATTCTTGAGTTGTTGAGGGTCAAGTTGGATTTAAAATTGAGTCATTTGGTTTTGGGACTTTTAGAAATATCAAGTTGACAATTAAGGTTTTAAACAACGTTGACCTTTGATGTAGTTTGCCTTATTAGTTAATGCATGGTCCCTTGGTATTTGTTGGATTGTTTAGCCATTGTGATTCATGTTAGCCCGATTTCCCATGGTGTGAACAAAATTACATTGAAGTTATGCAGAACTTATTTTAATTGGAGTTTGGGCATTGTATAATTAGTTTTGACTGATCTCCCTAGTGTTGGGAAAACTAGGGAGGAGAATGAAACTTTGATTTTCAAATCAATAAATGGTACTGAGTTATATACCTCGACTTTATATTTGATGGATTTTGAGTTATGCATATTAGTGTATGATTTCCTTCTTGAAGATTTGGTTGTAGCTTCCAAATTCATGTAGCCTATGTGTATTATTGGTTTACTATGTCTAGTATAAATCTCCATTAACTATTAATATTTATTTTGAATAGTTAAGTGAGAATTGGAGTTTGTTTTACCTGTCTTGAGAAAATGTTTTGACAAAATTTTACACTTTAATATTTTCTAAATTACCCTATTTTCTTTATAAAAAAATGAAGTGTGAACTTTCAAACTTTTTGAGAAACTTTATTGACTTGAAGATCATCTAGGACCGGATACTAGTTGCAGACAAATAGGTATGTCCTAAGAGATTATTGATCTAGTATGATTAGAGGGACGATATTTTTATACATAATATTTAGTTTGTTGTTCTAGTTTAGTGTCTTACAATCAGTGTTCAAAGTCATATGTTTTCGGCTTCTAGCCATAGATATCATTATCTTTTGATCACTCACCTACTTGAGGTTGTTATTTCTAACCATGGGTGTTGAGATTCTTGTATCTATTGTTGAGCCATCTTATAGTTTCACATCTCTCTATGTGCATCCTTATATCATACCATTGTGCGGTTCGGTATATTAGTAAGATTTTGATGCCAGGTGAAGTGTGTCTGTTCAACACGTTTTCATCAACTCGTGTTCGGTTTACTACTCGTAAATTCTATAATCAAGTGTTCTATACACTTCCAGTGACTATTTCTTTTGATCTTGTTCATACTATCGGTTTGTGTCTAAATTTCGGGATGAAATTCCTATAAGGAGGGAAGAATATAATAACATAATTTTTTAAGGGTAATTTAGTCATTTGACCTTAAAATAAAAAACTTAAAAATTAAATATTATATATATATGCCATTATATGTCCATCTCCCTCTCGACCTTACTCTCTCCCCCTCGTTCTCTCTCGCTCGTTCATAGCTAAAAATGGGCGAAGGAATGCCAGAGCTCACCTAGCCATCGTCCGGACTGCCAGACTACCGGCGAGGTCCTCTCATGTCACTAGTAAGCCGTGTCGCCTGTCCTTGTTCGCCGCCAGGCTCTGTAGCACCAAAAAACAACATTAATGGTGTGAAGGATCTTTGATTTTCAGTGCAGTTTCACACCGTTTCAGGCCATCTTCTTGGGCTTATTGGATTCATATCGTCGAGAAGACTCTCAAGGTATATACTTCATGATTTTGTTTTGCTCGGTTTGAACATTTCTATTTTGAATATTTTGATATCAGAGTTTAGTTTTCGATCCGAATGTTAGATTATGTTTTTAATGTTATTTTTGGAATGTACTCGGAAAATGGAGAAGTTTGATATATATATATATATACATATATATTAGCTATACTTGGTGACGGGCACGAATCAATATCTATCGGCTTAGATTTTATCTAGTTTTGTATAACACCAGTCCGTATTAGTCTAGAGCTGTATTTGTCAAGTTATATGTATAACTTAGTTATTTTGGGCATTAGGAATTCAACGAAAAGGTCTATTTACTGGTTTGAAATTCCGTTGAGAAGTTGATTTTTCCCAAGTGAACGATCGAAGGCATGAAATTAGTTCCCAATCCTCTAAACGTTCTTCCAATTGATACCTTGAGGATCCAATAGCGTGGTATCGCTATTCTAGTGAAGTAGAGATTCGGTTACCTCTATTTTACATCATTTTTTGTTAAAACTTAATTTCTTCAACACACGATGACAAATGTGATTTTTGAATTGTTTTAGGATATATGTGATGGAATTGAATTGTATTATATAGATTAGATTGCTTTCGGATTTTTCTGAATATAGGTTATTTTTGAATATATTTAAAATAGGACTGTTGTACTACCCATTTTCTATAAAAGTTAATTAATTATTTTATTAAAAACCAGAGCATCATTTGAACTTAAATTACTACATAGCTACTTTTACACATCAGTTCAGAGTATACGTGTCATAGAATCACACATGAGTCCCAAGTTAACATTATGAGATTTTTATAGTGTGGCGCTGTGGCTCTACTAACAGTTCAGAGTTCGTGAGCCTGTGCGGAGTATTTCTTCTGATTACCTCCACATTTGGTAGACATAGGTAATACAGTTGCCTCTCTAGGTTTGGTAGGCGACACATGGATGTCCCCTCTGGTTATGGGCTAGATGTTAGGCAGGCTCTATGGTACACGTAGTACCGACACCCTGATTTTCATTGATGAGAAGTGATGAACTAATATGTATAGGTAGATTTGAGTCATGTATTTGTAGACTGATTGATTTTCAGATATCATATTTTGTGTATATCTATATATATGTATATGCATACAAAGTATTGGTTTTGGAGATCATGTTTTCATACCTATATATATTTATACACATATATATATATGGACTGTCAAATTTAGAAATGAGTATGTATAAGTGTATATATATGGTTTGCAAAAAGGGTATTTTCGATTAAACTAATCATGCAGAGGCTTTCTATCACCAAAAAGGTTTTAAGTGAGGTAATGGTTTTTTTACTTAGCTTTCGTGCTCACCCTTCTTATTTTCTTTTCTTTTTAGGTAGTTGTTCATTTGAATCAGTTGTCTCGTTGGCTGGATAAGTTGCTTAATTTATGTTGCGGTCTTATTCTTATTTTTCTTCGGTTAGTTCTTATAATTTATTCCATTCTTTTCATTTCTAACTGTTTAGCTATGTTTATTGTTTATACTAAGTGAATATATGAGGACGTGTTTCTACTATTTAAAGATTTTGTGTATAAACAGGATCCTTTGGTTTCAAAGGAACGTACTTTTAAAGTTTTAAGTTTTTAGAATTTTGACAAAATTTGTAAGTTAAATTTTAGACATTCAGGTTAAAGATTTGAAAAAAGATCTATTAAACTAATATTTGTATAACTTAACTATATTTTCCAGATATTAAATCGATATGTATATTTTTATAAATTAAACTAAATATGAACCTTTTTTTTATATAGAATTTCTAATGATTTGAGGACTAAAATATAAAAACCCAAGTACTTAGTTTCTTCTGAATTTTGTAAAATTTTTTATTCATATTAATTTACACTCAAAATTAGCATTAGATTTTGGGTCGTGAGATATATACTTTATACATAAAATCTTAACTGTTTTCTTAACATATTTTCATAAAATCTCAAGAGTTGTTTTTTTAGTTCCTATCCCATATTTTGCTAACCATTGTTACAGGGGTTATGTAATTAAAGACAATTTTTTTTGGGTAAAAATTAATAAATTTTTTGACAACTGGTAGAGAAAATAAATTATCCTTCTTAAAGCCATACATATCATCGTTAAATTTATTTACAGAAAATTATGTTCTACCAGTTGAAAAGTAAGGATTCACTGATCACATTAGTTAATGTTTCAACACCCACATAGGGAAAACAATTTTTGTCTAAATTCTAAAATGAATTTATATCTAAGGCGCACATATAGAGAAAATCAAGAATATAGGTAGATAACGTGCATTTGCCCAATTGCTTAAGTTCATGATAGATTACAAATAAGCTTTGTCATGACCGAAGCCAAAGATAATGAATGCGTCAAACTTTTACTTGATTCGGAAGTCGCGAGTTTATTTGACAAATGTCCAAAAAGTTTCTATTTGGTAAAATAGTTATATCTTTAAAAGATCCAAAATTCCAATTATTGAACCAATTGTACAGTTTTTATAATCACCATTAAGTATGTATCAATAAATAATAGTCAAGAAAATAATAATTTAAATTCATGCTTCATCATCATCTTCAACACACAAGTATTATGGAAAATAAACTTATTTTAGGCCCAACTTCAAAATCAAAATCCAAGACTATAAATTGAACTTCAACCCAAAACTTGATCCAAGTCTCTCAACATAGAGTTTAACTATTTGAAGCACCTATTGGCTCAAATTCCTCAAAACCCACAAAAGAGAAGCACAATTAGAAAAATAATCCAAGTCCTATAAAGTTCTACTTATGAATCATGTGATTTGTATTAGATTAAGTGTGTGGTATTTGTAGTTTTTGTATTTATTTAATTAGACCACTTTGTGTTGTTGAGAATGGTTTATACTAACTATAACCTATTCCCATTTGAGTTCTAAGTATCAAATAAGAAACAAAGCTTCTAAGAGTGAAGTAGGGAAGAAAAGAAGCATAGTTTCTAGTGAGATTGAGAGTTTCTCTTGTAAAAATATTTGAATGATTAATAAAGCTTGTCATATTTCCAACAAAATGGTATCAAAACGAGATTGTAAGAAATATCTTCAAATTTTAAGTATGTTATGTGGATACTACTTTGACTACTCTTCTACATCAGAAATGATTTCCTAAGAATGAGAATGCGGTCAATTTGTTCATAACCTATTACTATTACATATCAAATCGAACTCGATGAAATGAACACACTACTACAAAGATTAACTCAATCAGAGTTTGAACGAGCCTGTACAATTCATCAAAAGTTTGCTATCAGAAACTAATTTAACTCACTCAGTTGAGTCGAGTCTGAGCTAAGTCAGAGCCAAGCCACCAAGCCTATTGACCAAGCTATCAGAGCTATTTGACTGAGTTACCTAAGCCATTAACTGAGCTGTTGACCATCGTTGACCTTTGACTAAGAAGGTTAATTTTGACCAAGTTCATATACCAGTCAATCCTAAGGTTTTTTGATATTCCCGATTCATCTGTGTAGTTAAAATTGTCAAAATCTCATTCTATTAAGAGCTATGGCTATCAATAGTTTAGCATCTCTTCAAGTTCTTCTACGTAAGGGTAGTAACTTTGATAATTGGACTATCAAAATGAAGGTATTCCTTAGAGTACACGATGTCTAGGAGGTAGTAGAGAAAGACTATGAAAAGTCATGAGATAAGGTGACACTATCCTCAACACAAAATGATAGCTTAAAAAATTCAAGAAAGAGAGACAAAAAGGCTCTCTTTCTTATCTAACAAGTTTTAGATGATGATGGGTTTGAGAAAATCTTAAGTACAACTTCTACTAAGGAAGCATGGAAGAAACTTCAAGTCTCTTACAAGGGAGAAAATAAAGTTAAAAAGGCTCTTCTTCAAACTTTAAGATGAGAGTGTAATTCGCTGCACATGATAGAGATTGTGTTAGTTTTTGACTAATTTTCTAGAGTTTTAGCCATTTTTAATCAAATAAAAGGAGATGGTAAAAAATTAGAAAATGATGTGATTATGGAAAAGATTCTCCGATCATTAGATCCAAAGTTGGAAAACATTATTACTATCATTGAAAAAGCTAAAGATTTGGAAGCCATGACAATAAAACAATTCTTGGGTTCCTTGCAAGCCTAAGAAGAAAAAAAAAAGAAAAAGCCTAATTTTAAGGAACAGCTTCTCAAGACATAACTCACAAAGAAAGAATATCGCCAATGCGGTGATAGGAGTCAATGTGGTCATAGTAAAGGATAAGGACGTGGTACAAGTCATAGTCATAGACGATGTTGGAATTCCAATAAGAACAAAAATTATCATAACAACAATTTCAAAAAAGGAGAGAGCTCTATAAGAGGACATGGTAAAGGTCGATCGAACTCGAGGCATAAGAAGTCTAAAGTTGAATGTTATAATTGTCACAAGTTTGGTCATTATACTAGATAATGCAAAGCATCTAATAACAAAAATTGAAGAGAAAATCAATTATATTGAAGAAAAAACAGAACAAAATGACACCGTACTACTAGCATTTAACGACAACAACGAAGTTCATAATAATATATGGTATCTTGACATCGGTACTAGCAATTATATGTGTGGGCATTAATCAATATTCGTCGAGCTTGATAAATCAATAAGTGGGAATGTTTCTTTTGGTAATGATTCTAAAACAACAATAAAAGGAAGATGTAAAATTCTTACCCATTTGAAAAATAGGGGATATCAATTCATTTCAAATGTTTATTATGTTCCCATCTTGAAAATAAATATTTTGAGTTTTGGACAGTTCTTATAGAAAGTCTATAATATTCACTTGAAAGATTACAATCTTTCTATAAGAGATAACAACATGAACTTGATTTTCAATTTGCCTCGGTCAAGAAATAGAATGTTCTTTTTGAACTTCCAAAATAATGTGGTGAAATATCTCAAAGCATATTATAAGGATTCATCATGGCTATAGCATCTAAGATTTGAGCACCTCAACTTTAGAGGATTACAGCTACAATCTAAGAAAGAGATGGTGAGAGGCTTGCCAAGTTTCAATCACCGTAATTAGCTTTGTAAAGATTGCTTTCCAAATAAGTCAAATTCAAGAGCTCAAAAGCCGCTTGAACTCATATACACTGATATTTGCAGTCCGATCAAGCCAAGTTCTTTTGGTTAAAAGAAACTGCTCTTGCACTTCATTGACGATTTTTCAAGAAAAACTTGGGTTTATTTCTTAAAAAATAAGTAAGAAGATTTTGAGGCTTTCAAGAAGTTCAAGGCTGGGGCAGAGAAAGAAAGCGGTCTTGGAATCAAAGTCATAAGATCCGACAGAGGAGGAGAATTCACTTCTAAAGAGTTCCAAAAATGTTACAAAGCAAATGAAATTCGACAGCCCTTAATTGTTCCAAGGTCCTCTCAATAGAATTGTATAGCAGAAAAAGAAGAACTAGACCATTCTCAATATAGCTCAAAGCACACAAAAAAGTGAAAGATTACCCAAGGAGTTCTGGACCAAAGCTGTTGCATATGCAATCTACTTATCTAATCAATCTCCAACAAGAAGTTTGTGGTTAAAAGATATCACAAGAAGCATGGAGTGGACAAAAGGCTGGAATCTTCCGCTTAAGAGTCTTTGGAAGTATAGCCCATATACATGTATCAGATGAACATAAAACCAAGCTTGGTAATAAAATCGAAAAGTACATTTTCATCGGCTATGACACTAATTCCAAAGGTTATAAGTTATACAATCTCAATAATGGAAAGTAATCATCAGCAAAGATATAGTATTCGATGATGAAGAATAATGAGATTGGGAATCACATGACAAAGATTACAACTTTGCTCTTAACTTCGAACATGATGAATAAGCAACAAAGGAGCAACCAGTAAAAGAGCTCACTATGCCACCTACTTCACCTTTGTCAACCGATGATGAAAATTCACTACCATCATTCTTAACTAAAAGACATGAAGAACGTATAAGAAATCTCTAAGATCTGTACAAGGTAGCCGATAGACTCGAAAACCTTGCTCTATTTTACCTTTTTATGGATTGTAAGCTAATGAACTTCCAAGAAGTTGCATAAGATGAGAAAGAAAGAAAGCAATGAATGAAGAAGCAAAGGCCATACAGAAGAATAACATTTGAAAATTATCCACTCTTTTCGAAGGTCATAAAGCTATCAGTGTAAAATAAGTGTACAAGGTGAAGAAGAATGCATATAGAAAGGTAGAAAGATACAAAGTAAAGCTTATAGCAAATGGCTATAGTTAAAGAACTGGAATTAATTATGACAAAGTATTTGCCCCTATTGCACAGTTCAAAACTATAAGATTAATTATTTCTCTTACTGCTCGAAACAAATAGAAGATCAATCAAATGGATGTGAAGTCTACATTTCTGAATGGAGTTCTTGAAGAAGTAATCTACATCAAATAAGTATTGAGTTAAGAGGTGAAAAAGTATAAAGACAAAGTGTTGAAGTTGAAAAAGTCTCTCTACACGCTAAAGTAAGTACCAAAGGCATGGAACAACTAAATTGACAAGTATTTCTAAGAGAATAGCTTCACTAAATGTCATTTTGAACATACTCTCTATGTTAAAATTAAAAATAGAGAAATTTTGGTTGTATGCTTATATATGGATGATCTTATGTTTACTAGAAGTATTCAAGAATGTTCAACGAATTCAAGTTTAACAAATTCAAGAGAGTTATAACACATGAGTTTGAAATGACAGACGTCAAATTTATGGCATACTACCTCAGTATAGAAGTTAAGTAAAAAGAAGAAGGTATTTTTATCTCCCATGAAAGCTATACGAAGAAGATCTTAAAAAAGTTCAACATAGATGATTGCAAGTTAATAAGTACACCACCGAAGTAAGGAATAAATTTTTCAAAGATGATGAAGCATAAAATATGGATCCAAAACTCTTCAAGAGTCTTGTTGGATGCCTGTGGTATTTGACATATACAAGACTTGATATTTTCTATGCAACTAGACTAGTGAGTCATTGCATGGAAACTCCATCAACCATTTTAAGGCTGCAAAGAAAATTCTTCATTATCTAAAAGATACAATCAATATTGACTTGTTCTATTAAGTTTTCAATGATTACAAGCTCATTAGATACATTGATAATAATTGGGCCGGAGATACCGATGATCGAAAAAGTATAACCAGTTTTGTATTTTTTTATAGGAGAAACTATTTTCACATAGGTATCTAAGAAATAATTGATTGACACCGTTTCAACATGTGAAGCTGAATGTATGGCTACTACATCGTGTGTTAATCATGTAATCTGGTTAAGAAACTTGTTCAAAGAGTTAAGTATACCTCAAAAGAAGGCAACAGAGATTTGCATTGACAAAAAGTTAGTAAAGCTTTGGCTAAAATCCAATATTTCATGACCAAAACAAGTATATCGACACCTGCTATCATTACATAAGAGAATATATTGTAAGCAAAGAAGTATAATTAGAGTATGTCATGTCTTATAATCATACTATTGGCATTTTCATTAAGTCGCTCAAGTTTGGAGACTTCGCAAGGTTAAAAAACGTATTTAGTATTATAAAATAAGTATAAGAGGAGTGTTGAAAATAAACTTATTTTAGACTCAACTTCAAAATCAAAGTCCAAGATCATCAATTGAAGTTCAGTCTAAAACTTGATCCAAGTCCATCAACATAGTGTCTAACTATTTGAAGTACCCATTGACTCAAGTTTATCAAAATCCATAAAAAGAAGTCTAATTTGAAAAATACCCATTGACCCAAGTTCATCAAAATCCATAAAACAAAGTCTAATTAGAAAAATAACCCAAGTTATTGAAAGTTCTACTTATGAATCATGTAATTTGTGTTAGGTTAAGTGTGTGGTTTTTGTAATTTTTGTATTTGTTTAAGTAGACAACTTTATATGATTGATAATGGTTTATACAAACTATAAATATGCTCTCCATTTGAGTTCTAAGCATCAAGTAAGAAGCAAAATTTCTACGAGTGAAGTAAGAAAGAAAAGAAGTATAGCTTTTAGTGAGTGACTGAGCTTGAAAGGTGAAATTAAGAGTTTTCTCTTGTAATAATAGTTAAGTGATTAATAAAGTTTGCCTAATTTCCAACAAGTATCTAGTATGATATATAAGAGTACGTAAATATGATTAAGTAATAATATTGTTTAATGCTTAACAAGTTTTGCAAATTCAAAATGGGGACAACACCAGGATTTGATCAATGTCCAAGCACTACCAAGAAATCATACTACTGATATGATAGCCTCCAAGCTTGTCTAATACTCACCGAGGTTACGTTGAACACTACTTAAGAAGGGAAAGATGAGTGTGACAATATAATGCGAGTACGAATCTAATTATCTTTTTAAAAACTTTTTTGACTTCTGATCACATGCATTTTTTTTTGTTTTGCTCAGAACATTTGCATGATTAGTTATTCTAAAACTAGTTTACGAATTATATATTTTATATATTCGGAAACTAGCAATCATCTATATATATATATATGTGTGGGGGAGGGGGGTTATACAAAAACCTGACACGAGTTTATGGACTCTGGATCAACAGTAGGAGAAATGCCACCAACTAATACACTGTGATGATAATATGATACTCATATGTGATCTTATGAGATGCACAGTGTGCCCTAATTTTTATTCAAAATCAATTAATATTGTAAGAAATAAGGTAGTATAACGTCTATAATATGACCAAACCCAAAATTCAAACTTGCGTAAAACAAATATTCAAACAGTCTCAGTGCATAAGACGATGTTCTAATATGTCTCAGAAATAGTAATGAAATCAATTCAAAATAATATATTTGTCATTTTATCGAAGTTTGAAAATATTGAAAACTTTCAATCAAAACTAGTTTCAAATCATATAATTGAACTTCTATTTCACCCGGATAGCTTAGCCAAATAATCGGGTATTCTGTACACTTCCTTTGCTCGATTGGATGCTCAATCGATCCTTTGTTAACTACCAAAATTCAAATTTCCAATGAAGGCATGAGTCATTAAAATTGACCTCAACATTGCTTCTAGATCGTCAAAATAAACTTTCAGTCGTATTGAATTTACCTATACCATCTCCGGAACGAAAAAAGGCCCCTAGAATTCTTTACAAGACAAAATCCAAGCCAGTTGGCAAACAACAACTTCAATAAGTGTGTTATACATGTATTTGAAGCACTTTGTCAAGTATGTTAATGTATAGCACCAGTTGCTTGAAGGGATGACTGGAGTTTAAAATATCTCATTCGTTTCTCATTCTATCCATCACAACCAAAGGCTAACGAGTTAGTCAATAGAATGGGTCAAGAACTAATAGCCATGGCCTAGGAATACCAAATGCAGCACTCTTAGGGCCCAACAGTGATGAGCATGGTAGGAGGAACAAAGGAAGTCAGTGAAGGCAGAATCCTTCATACCTTCTTATTTCCTTTGTAACAATGTCACAAGGGGTAGTAGTGCCTTGGAGTTTTGTACTTCAGATGGCGATGAAGAAGCAGTTAGGCGAGAGGTTTAAGGGTTCGATGGTGGTTGTCTTAACCGGCCGATAGTGAGTTAAAAGGAGAGGAACAAAGATCAGAGAAGAAGAGATAGAAATAAAAGGTTTGAAAAAGTTAGCCACCATTTAGATTATAATTGGGCTAATTTTATCCAGCTATTGTAACAAAATCCCCCGTTTCAAGCTTCTCTCAATTATATTCTCTGATAATACTTTTCATAATTTAGCAAATAAATCCAATAAAAATTAATTGAAATTCCAACTTAAATTAACGATTATTTGCCCTTATTAGAGTTTGCGTTTTTGCAAGCTTTTCATGGGATAATTATATTTAGGGGGTCTACTATGCCCCTCCTAATAAGAAAAGGACTCATCAATAAATATTTTTAAAACTAATTCTTATTGTTATAATAGGCATTAAAAATTATTTCGATATCTTTATTCTCTGACAGACTTTAAAATAAATTATTCTCTAACATATATTGAACTGTTTTTATCTGCGACTTGTAGCATCCTGCACTACCGGTCTTGATTCTCATTTTTGTGATGCCTTCGAACTTTTTTGTCTACCTCTTCCTACTTTTTTGACCACTTTCAACTGATAGTCAAAATTTATGACTCTTATTGAAAATTTTTAACTGTAATCGAAAAAATTTAACCCCCAATTAAATATGGTTGGCCGATTTTCTAATGCTGTTTTTTTCATTTTTGTCTTTTTCAAATTTACCGAAATTTTTATATTTTTCAACTATGTTGAAAATATTTGATCAGAGTTGAATTAAGAGTAATATTAAAATTCTGAAATTTCATTAAATAAAAATCTTAATTATATAAATGATTTATAATTTGTCTATTTTTTATTTGTATGATCAAAATTGGTAACGCTGTACCTTGCGTAAAGAAAGGGACCAATATGTACACCCTCTTTTCCACACTCTAGAACATTCCAAGAGCTCATCATTAACCTTTCAGTTTTCGCAAATCCAAAAAAACCAGAAGCCCACTATTACATACTCTCAATTTTCACTGTCTTGAAAATGAGCATCTCAAAGTTGACAGAATACAACGGTTATCTAGAGAGTTTCAAATAGACTAATCTTAAATGCAATAAGAATACTGTAACTTTTTTTTTTAAATATAAATTCCTGCATTTAAATATTTCATTACAGTTCCTAGTATTAGCAAACTATTATAGCTAATACTACAGAAATTCTCCCATAATTAACAACTTGCCCAATTCCTGATTGGAATAACACAACTAGAATTAACTTCTCCCACAACACTTGATATAAAACTTAAATGTGCGGTACTAGATTAAAAGAAAAATGGTCCACATATATTAACAAATTTAGTAAGGTCTTTGGGAGGAAACTATTCAACTTTCATAAAGTGGTCCAGTGCATATATTCTCGCTTCATTTCATTACCCAATGCTGCTTTTTTTCTTCTTCATATTTTAGAGATATAATAAACCAATAATAAAGTGCCTCTTATTCACACAAGCAATTAATTGACAGAACCTCGGAACCTAACTCCTTACAATCTGAAGGGAAAAATATGGTGCAAATGCAATTTTGTTGTGTTTCTGTTCGCGTCATCATTGGGCTTTTGACCTTTTTGGTTGTGAGGAGTGAGGATGGCGTCGCTATGTTCATCCCTAAAAACACACTTTTTCTTTTGCAATCATTAATGTCTATTTATTTTAATAGTTGACTGAATATCTACAACAATATTGCCACAAAAATTAAATTAATTCGTATTTTTTTTTTATAAATAAACTGGTATATTTTTTCTTATTGCCAACCTGTGGGTTCTGTTTTTTTCAACTGGTAATAAAAATATAATCGCTTTTCAGTTTACATGAATATATTTAATGTAATTTATCAATTAAAAATGCCAATTCACTTGGTAAAGTTATGGTCTTATTGGACAGTAGGCCCTATTGGATAGTTGTCGGAATATGGAGTACGTATCAGTTCTTTTTTGGGCTGTGAAAGTCAATTAGTATTTCACTAACTGAATTATATTGAATAATTTAGCTTTCTATGCAAAGGAAACATCATTATATATATATTGAGTAAAGTCACGGGAGGAACTTATTAAAGCCTTGAAAATTGATTGAATCCATTTCACTTTTTAATATTATTTAGTGATAATTTTTGGTTCTTGGAATGAGATTACCTATGGACGACCGTCCTACTTTTAGTAGATTAATGGAGAGCCATTGCACAAATAAGGTGATTGTTAATGAGTTGAGAATCCTAATGTTCGCATCTTCACGTGTTTAAATGGTAGCTTAGCTATTAACCCACTAAAAGAGCCACCACAATAGCGCTTTTACATGGAAACAATGAACCTAGACGGTTTTCTAGGAAAGATCAGAGTAAATGAAACTGTGCTCTCCCCATGCCCAAACATTTTTTTTTTTTTTTTTTTTCCTTCTTTCTGTTCTGCTTGTCCCTGTGGCCAAACATTGTCACTATTATATAACCAGTGAAAGGATGATATCTCCGCTTTAATTGTATAACTAGTCGTTATGTGACGTTTTGCGTGATTTGATATTAATATTGAGATTATGGGTTAATTATTATAATATTTTTTATTATTTTTTTTATTCCACTCAAGTAGTTCCACTAAATAAAGATTATAAATTAGTTTTTCCACTAAAACCTCGAAATGATCTACTTCTTATTCAAGTTCCTAAACAAAATTAAGCAGCATTTTATTATTTTCTTTATTCGATTAGTAATTATTACATAAAATAAATAAAATGATAAGTTTTTAAGTAGTTTACTTCTTTTTGAATAATGAATTCCCTTGCTTAACTTAATTAAATTAAAATAATTCCTCAGAATTAATTAAGAAGGGTTGACTTATATATGCATTTTTCTATTCAAATTCCTAAAGAAAATTAAGCAGTATTTCATTCTTTTTCTTATTCAGTTAGTAATTATTACATGAAATAAATGAAATAGTAAGTTCTTAAGTAGCCCACGTCTTTTCAAATAATGAATCCCCTTATTTAACTTAATTAAATTAAAAAAAATTCCTTAGAATTAATTCAGATAGGATTGACTTGTCTATGTATTTTTTTTTATTTAATCTTTTAGGTCCATACTTAGGCTCGATAGTTATGTCACAACATTTTTAAAACTTATATACAATGGATAGTCTCTATCAACCATGACATATATGCTTTTATAGTCTATGTTTGTGAAAGAAAGGGAATGAAAAAAAACCTCAGATATATGATACATTTGCCTATATATAAACTATATTATAATATAAACATATAATCTAGACATTGTTAATGAAAGAAAAACAAAGATAATAGAATCTTATAATCATACATGTATTACAATTTTAAATGCTGACAATTAATTTATGAAGCTTCATATATATATATATATATTCAATATGTATTATTTTTTACCTATTTATAAGTTTTGTTTTGCATATTAAAATTCATCTCGCACATTTTTTTCATGGTAAAAGGTGGAGAGAGAAATATTAAATAGTAGGTTTTTATTTTCATTTTTTTTTTCAACTATTCAAATTATGGTACATTCAAATGCTAAAAAATACATACCTATGGATAGGTGAAAAAAAAATCTATAGGATTGAGTAGGTTTTTATTTTCATTTTTTTTTTCAACTATTCAAATTATGGTACATTCAAATGCTAAAAAATACATACCTATGGATAGGTGAAAAAAAAATCTATAGGATTGAAAACTATATATATATATATATATATATATATATATATATATATTTGAATACTATTAGTTGGTATTACTGAAAATAAATTAGAATAGGAAGTTGTGCTTGTTTGTTTAAAGTTAAAGTATACATTAACCTAATTTATAATTAGGTTCAATGTATTATAATATGTATTTATCTCTACATTCAAAAAATAAATATATTTAAGATAATAATAATAATCAATTTATTTTGACGCTATCATTAATGTAAATTAAATATAATATTACATAATACATGTATATATTAGGACCAATTATGGCATAGAAAAATAATAATAGAACTAATAATTGTATGAAAAAATAATAATTAAATTAGAAATATTTTAAAAATTTTAAAATAGAATACTAATCAAAGAAGCTACTACATTTTGTCATTTTTTTACTACTTTAGGCCTAATATATATATATATATATATAGTAACAACAGGGACACCAAAATCTTGCACCAAAAACTCGTACTAGTGCCATGATATTACTTTTAGCTACATAATTTAGATAATGTGATTAATAGAGATAAGGTTGGCTCTATCACATCATCTAGTGTAAGTTTAAAATAAGAAGTGATTGAAATACATGCCACATCATTTAGTGTAAGTTTTTGGTATTCCTATCATTATTTAATAGAGATAAGGTTGGCTCTATATTACTACTCATCTTTTTTAATCTTCAAACTCCTCTCTTAAAAAGACTATCTTAAAATTTGAAAGTTGAACTTTTTCTTAACACACCATTTTTTTAAGTTTTTCGTTTCAAAATTAGTTATAAATAAGAAATCAAACGAATTTTTTTCTACCATTTTAGAAAATATATTCGTTTGTCTTCTACATCTTTAACCATTTTCTTTGATCACCCCAAAATTCAATATGTTTTTATTATATTTTATTATAGGAATAGATAGACTAGTTTTAGGATTCAGAATGCTATGATTTTTTTAGTTTTTATAAAAATTGTTTTCTATTTCTTGCTCTTTCTTTTTTGAGTTATATTATAGGATTTTTAAGAATTAGAGAGAGAGTTAGAGGTCCTGAATATTTTTAATAGTTATTTTAGGATGAGAGCGAGAGAGAGAGAGAGGGAGTTCTTAAATTATTTTTTAGGATTCTTAAAAATTGTTAGAATTGATTTGGAATTTATAATATATTCATCCATCACTATAAACACTTAGGTTAACTAAAAAAGTACTTTGATTGTATAAGATATATATATATATATATATATATATTTATATATCAACCATGTATAAAGGGTGCATGTGAAGAAAAAATATATTAGCTGAGATAGGGGTAAAAAAAAAGTAAAGGTTAAAAATACCCCTCTTGAAAATAATTTACCCTTAAAACTTGTTTATCCAAAGAGTATTTGTGGATGATACAATTACATTTTTATCCATTATTTCAAAAAATAAATATTAATGAAAAATTCTAAAAATAAAACCGTTCCCTCAACCACATAATAATAATTGTTCCTTTCCCCGCTATAGTTTTCTCTGTCCAGCCTACATCTCTCTTTTCATTTTCATTTTTTTTAATCTAGCCATCTTGTCTCTCTCACCGTGAAAATTGTCTTTCTCCACAATGCCGCACCTCCCTCTTTCTCTCACTCTACCAAGTTGTCTCTCTCAACCAAGAAAGTTGCTTGCAAGTGAAAAACAACATGCAGTCAAGTAAGATCCATGCCTTAATGTACCACAAGAAAACACGCTTATACCAACAATTTCTTCGGCGAAGATAGTATGTCGTCAATGTAGATTATCACTAAAGCAATGACAAACAATTATCGTCACTTTCGTTGGCTAAAGGCAAATTATTGAAAGAAAATAACATAGAGATGACATTTATCATCGCTATAGGACCATCTAAATCGACGACATTCATTGCTTTAGCTTTGGCGTGCAAAAAGAGCTAAATTTCATGCCCAATATTATTATATATACCTAAATGTGATGGCCAAATATTAATTGTCATCACTAAAGAGTAACACAAACAATATCTACACCTATAGCAACGAGAAATCTCATTGTATAGGTAGTATAAGTAAGTTTTACTTTTTTAAAAGCATAAAAGAATAATATCTAAAAATAAAAGAAATTAATTTATTTAGCCTAAATCGACGACATAGTATTAATTAAATTTAATTTAAATATGTAAAAGCATAAAAGAAATTATTAAAAATAAAATAAAAATTATTTATTTAGCTTATAGCGACAAATATCATCATTACAGGTTTTGAACGAAATTTTGGGTGCTACTATTTATCTACCTTAAATTTTGATAGTTTATAGGGATGATTTCCTTTAGCTATAGCGATGACTATAGACTCTGTACAAATAAAACTTTCAGTTTTCTTCTTATTCCTCATCCACTCACTTTCTCACACCAATACTCTCTCTCATTCCCTTTCTCGAAACACCATTCTCTCTCTCTCTCTCGCTCCCACTCTCTATCTCTCTCACTTCCTCAGTCTTCTAGCTCTCTCTCTCTAAGTGTTTTTCAACTGTTTTATTATTAATATTAATTTTTTTTTCATCAAATTTTATATTTTCAGGTTTGGAGGTTTTTCATCATTAAAGGTACGTTTTTCTAAACTCGAATTTAGTTAATTGATTTTTCCATTCTTTTTGTAGTTTGAATTTTAATAGTACTTTTATGTTTCTTCACCCAAGGATTAGGGCAATATATTTTTCTTTTTTTGGAGTTAATAATAAAATATTTTCATCTATTTTATGGAAAATAGAAAAGAGACAAAAGCAAAAGGAGAAAATAATAGTATTTTGTTTTAGGATGTAATCAAATGAAAATACACTAACACTTTGCACTTTAGTCCCCTCCTCTCCACCTCCCCCCTTTTGTGGTAATGCAAACTTGACCAAATTATGATTGAAAAATTGATGTATATTTTAGACTTGGATATTTTACAACTGTGTTAAACTAATTTTGACATTCCTATATTATTCAATTGAATATTATATCTCAATATGTAACAAAAAAAAAAACAATTAGCTCCCGCCCATAGAGTCTTCTCGAGGGACCTTAAGACAATTCAAGAAGATTTCAACAAATAAATTATATATGATTAGCAAGTAAAATAGACGAAATACAATTGAAACGGGAGAAACAGGGAAAATAGAGAAAAAATAAAATAAAATAAAAAAAATAAAGACTAGGAAGATAGAGCTTGGTTGATTGAAAAATAAAATTATTCAACTCATAGGTCACAAGTATGTTACTAATTTTTTAAGTTATAAATCTCTTTCTATATTTATATGCATATTAATTAGATTTTATGTTTTTTTTATAAAATCATTAATACTATTAAAATCATAATATCAAAATCTAATGATCCGTATACATCTATAAAATAAAAATAAAAATCTCCATTAAAACGTCTGCCGTATTTATTTTTTGTATAAAAGCAAAGCATTCGATATTTCACTTGATGCATATATTCCTTTACGAACCCTTGTACATAAGTACGTGGTCTATTTTCTCTCAATTAATGAAGTCTTTGAAAGACGTTATCTAGGTTTTAACTTGGGAAGCAATAATTTACTTTTTTTTTCCTTTTTAGGAACAATGTTTACTTTTGTTACTCAGCTTTCCCCGTCAAAGACTTCATAAATACTATGCTATATATACCTACAAATTCATGTACAACAATGCTATATAGCCTAAATGGATTTAAAAAAACATCTTTCTGCGATTCGGTCACTATTCATATCTATTCCGTACCTTTGATCCGAAAGAAAGTTTGATAATTCTCACTTGTTGTCAATTAATTTGTACTATCTAACTTTGATGTTCTAATTCCAGTCCAACGAGTCAAATATTATGATAGGTGCGTAATAATCATTTTTATTACAATCATTTTCATTTAAAATTTTAATGTGATTTGCCATCAATTTACTGTAATAAATTAGGACTAAAACTTAAAATTATTTCGATAATAAAATAGGACAAATGATTTGATTAGTATTAAAGTGGTTTCTCACCAGCCGTCCACGTGTCTCTGAACCGCTGATACTGTACTCCCCAACTGTCCACGTGTCCTCGCTATCCCAAAGTGTTCTGCTCTCTAAACAGGATCGGAGAGGCGAGAGTGGCCACCTGCAAAGACTCTCCGATGCTTAAATCAGTGGTCTATCTTTTATTCAGGGTAGCAAGGATTTAGTTCTATATGAGTATATATTTATTTCTTGCTCATAAGCTTTTTTATACACTTCTCTTTGTAAGCGTACATGCTCCTCTCGGGAACATATGGTTCATATATATATAATCCTGAGATTGTGACCCATGCGAGTCTCAATCTCAGGACTGAGTACCTTTCTCCTCAAAATTTTTCTCAGAGGTCATGGGCCGAGATTACCGTGATCTTCTCTGTATCGTTATAGCCTGGTTTCTGCTGCCTCCTACGGCATGAATCTGTCAGTAGTGAGATTTGGACAAATCGTCGTTCTTTCAGGACTGCTCACCCCTTGCGCACGCCTATCCAAGCTCGCATTAAATGCTTTGTCCGGGTCTGGAGTTGTGAGTTGCTTTCCACTGTATCATGGTGGAAGACCCTTATGGCTTCCGACCCCCCAGCTATCGAGATAAGGTCGGATTGGGTCGAGTCTGTCCAAGGTCTGTGATGGACTCGGTCCTAACCTCGGACGACCTAATGGCCGACTGTGATATCATGAGTGACCCGCATGATCTATTCTGCCACTTAATCTTCCACGTGGCATATGATTAGGGAACGGGGTCTTAGTTCGTTTAAGACCCACCATTGTCTTATATGTCCCAACTATCATAAAGAAAACCCTCCGGATCATAAATTTAGAATACTATTATAGAGTATCATTATTGATCAACACTACGTGTTTGTTCGCTGTTGGTAATTAATAAATTGATTCATATGCAGATAAGCAGGTACTTTTCCCATTTAAAAAATTTGATTGATGCCCAGATCTTTAAAAAGACCTTTCTCTCTCTCTCTCGTCTCCTCCCTCTCATTAACGCACATTTACTGTGCTCAACCAACAACTAACAGGTGCCACCATTTCCCACCAAAACAATGATATTTTGGTCAGTTTCTTGCCGTACCACCGCCACCAGCCGCTTTGCGCCGAACTACGCCGCAAGAGACCACGACGGGAGCAAGGTCAGACGGCTTATTTTCGGCGAAGATCCCGACCATTTCACGTGATTTTGAGCTCCATCACCGGAAAATCGGAAGTGCCCAGCCTCTTAGCTCTAGTTTCCGACCGGCTGTCGGTGTTGATTAAGCTCCAATGAGCTTTTGGAAACTTTTGGCTCTTTCTCAAATATTTTTGTGGCATTTGTGTTTGGGAGGTTCATATTTTATTGTGATAGCTTACGCGGATATTGCTATGAGAAAATTATGAGAACGAATGTTTGGACCGTATAGAATTGAATTTCGGTTTGCGAGATAATCAGATTTGAAACAAATGGTATTTGTAAAAATATTTTAGAAAGTGGTATTTTTATAATTACTTTTAAAAAGTAATTATTTTGTCCGAAATAATTAGACGAGGTGACAGAGGAGTTATAATCATGAACAAGTACAGTTTTTGGTATTGAAGTGATGTACTCCGATATAAAAGTTTTTAATTGAAAAGAGGATATTTTTCTAAATATTTCAAAAAATAATACTTTTGTAATTTTTAGATTTGAGGCTCGTTTAAGACTTGAGACCTCAAGATAAAGTTCAGACTTCAAATTTGAATTCAGTGAGATCGAAAGACGAACTTTGATGTAAAATACCGATATGTTTGACAAACTTTGATATAAAATATTGATATGTTTCAAAGTAGAACAAATTCTGAGGCATGACACTCGTGAATAATGCTATTTTATGTATCATAGGCTGAGTCTCAGTCTGAAACCTAAATTTAACAAGTTATATATCTAAATTTACTATTTTAAACGCTAAAAACATAATGGTAAAGTCTATTTTACCATTTGTAGCTCTATTAAGAAAGTCACTCATCAAAGTGAGCTTACAAAATTCTCGAAATAACTTTAGTGAGTACCCAAGTGACTAATAAATTTTTTTTCAAGCGTCGTTAACTTAGTATAGTTACCATCTCGAGGTAGAAGTTCAAATACTAGTTTTACCTGTTTTGACTTAAATACACATTATGACTAATTTATGAAAAATTGTGAATAACACGGTGGTTTGATGAACTATTGAAAATCTTGAATTATTCTAGAATTGGATGATTTTCATACATATTTTTAAAATTGTAATTATAAGTGATACAATGGGTTATTGCCCATATTTAGGATTGTAAATAGGGTAGGTATGGGCTTACCCTGCTCCGTCCCGTTGTTATATTTTTTTTAAAGAGAAATAAATTTAAAAAAGATTTCCAGAAACAAAATACATACCTTCTTAAGAACATGTATTTTTTTTATTGATGTTGTGTTATCTTTTTAGGATATTTATTTTTTATAAGCTTTTTAATATATTCCTTATTCATTAGTAACTAATCATTTTGTATTAATATTATGGATTATTACAGAACACATCACAGTTACCGAATAGTATATTGCACTTTAGAAAATTACATTATTTTTTCCCCTAAAATCATCTAAGAGTATATAATATTATTGATTACTTTAAAATAACACTCTGAATAAAGGACATTACTACTAGATTTGGTAGATGTGCTTAATTTTCTAGAATGAGTCAGTTATTTCATCATTTAGGCTTAGACCATAGGAGAACCATCCAAAGTCCAAGAGTTCATAATATTTATGAGGCTTTCGTCGTCAAAAGACTAGGCCTATAAAAAGTGTACAAACAATTGCAATTAAAAAGTAATGGCATAAACCTAGATAAAGTAACATTGATAGAAATCTAACATAATACAACTAAAATTTTCTCCTAATTTTCTAGCTCAATTTCATATAGTTCCTAATCTTCTAGCTCAATTACATATGGTTCCTATGACAAGAAAATAAAACGAATATTAACCTAAATATAAATAAAGTAACCAAGTAGTCAACATAGCTTAAAAAATAAATCTACTAATGATAAAACTACATCAGTATCTTCACTATTCAATGTGAGAATTTTAGCTATTGCTATAAAATAAACTAATATAAACTTGTTAGTGAACAATCATGATAAATTTAAGGAAATATCTTTAAAAATTTTGAAAATCATGTCTAACTTGCTTGTTATTCCACAACTAATTTTGAGTACAAATTAATGCCTCCAATATAGATAGATGAAGTCTTGCTCAGTGAGGACCCACCCACATGTCTACCTCTAGTGCTAAATATAGATTTTGAAACAACAGTACTAATAAGAATTGCAAAAATATCTCTAGCAGTATTCCTATTCAATATAGGATATTTGGGCCCTATTACCTTCTAATAATAACATATATCAAAATAGTCACTATCCTTAGGTAATACTTGCTCTTCTAAATAAATATCTAGTTCTAACTTCACATTCATAATACAAGTTGTGGCACTAATATATCTATCATAACTAGAGAGAGTGTCTTTATAAGTTACTAATTGAGGACCTTGTGATGAAGAGATTGATAAGTCACTCAAATATAAACTTCTCTCATTCACAATAGGATACTAAGTTTTTACTCATTCAGTCGATCATAACATAGCTTACAAATCTTTTCAATTTCATTTGTAGATTGTTAATCGTATGTAAGAGGAAAAAATACTTAAATATCTAGGATCCAAAATTATTGTAATGCCATAATACTATGGATTTCCTCCTAGTACTTTTGAAACTTGGTCATCATCTTAATACCTATATCTCTTATAAATGGCTCTTTAAATATCGTCAAAGATTCAATGATCATCTTAATGTCACAATTTTTTGGAAAAAGAAATTAGTAGTAGGATATTTTATTCCTTAAAATAACCTACTTACTTCATAAAATAAAACCAACTTATCACATAAGCTTTGAGTCATGACTTAATCATTTTTCAAAGGTGCACCTTTATACCTTGAATCAGTCATGACTTAATCATTTTTCAAAGGTGCACCTTTATACCTTGAATCACGTAGCTTACAATAAGTGAAGAGATTCTTGTACAATAATCTGTACTCAACATCAAGTAGGTAGAGTTCTACCTAGTCACACAATCAAAGGTTAACTTTTTTGTACATTGTACATGAATCATACTAGCAATTTCTTCAAACTTTTCATATCTTTTAGTTGAAGTTATCCAGGAAGTAATACTATCACGAATTTTATCTACACTACCACTAATCACCAATAAGCTATTTTTTACTATTAAATTTAAAATATAAGCATAACAGTGCATGTGAAGTAATTTTCTACTTAAAAAAAAAAAAACTAGAATATAGCTTGTCCTTCAAAAGTGGAATCATTACATCATTAATAGTACAATAATCCACAGTATTGTACTTATCTTATTATCAATATTCCAATCCATCAAACACTCACCTACTGCATCTAAAAGTATTGCAGTATTATGTGGATATAGTATATACTTGAATCTCATAATTCTACTTTGTAAATTATAAGAATCATCAATGAAATGAGTTGTCATGGTCATATATCCTCTCTTATTATTATTAGCAGTCCATATATCAGTAGTGATAGTTATTCTACTTTTGTTTTGTTGCAAGATTTATATTGTCTTATCATTCTCAGCTCTAAAAATCTTTAAAATATCATATCTGATAGTATTTCTAAAGACCACTTGGAATAAAGGATAAACAAAGTTCAAAAACTCAATGAACCCAACATACTTTATCATGGATAAACAGAACTCGTGTAGAATAATCATGTGTACTAACTTTTTTCTTGCTACTTCAAGGTCAAAAGTGTGGGTAGTAACTGTAGGGCTTCTATTAGTTATTTTGCTAGAATTCGTGACATTTTGAGATTTTCTTACAGGACATTTATCTAAATAGTCATGTAAATATTTGGTCTTATTACGACTATTGCCCCTTAAATACCTCCCATAATGACCACAAACTACTTTCATCACTCGTTAGAGTCATCTTCCTAGTATTTACTACAACTATTTCCCTAACACCTGCAAAAGAAAAAGCTTGATTAATATTTCTCTAAGTTTTTGGAAGTGTTCAAGAAGCTATATATAAATATCCCATTTTCCAAGGCACTTGAAAAAATTCCTAGCTAATTGAAGTTATAAAGAAGATTTTATCCAAAAAGAAGTGGTTAGGAGAGTTTTAACATTTCTCTAATTGAAGTTCCTCCTAAGCTTAAGGATTTAGGAAGCTTTAACATTCCATGCATTATTAGTGATTGTTTCTTTCATAGGACTTTGTGTGATTTAGGAGCTAGTGTAAATTTGATGCCACTATCTATCTTTCAAAAACTTGGTTTGGGTGAAGCAAGACTAACTATGGCAATGCTCTAATTTGCAGATAAGTTCATCAAATATCTAAGAATAATCATTAAAAATGTACTTGTAAAAATGAACAAGTTAATTTTTCCGGCAGACTTCATTATTCTTAACATGGAGGAAAAGGAAAATCATCCAATTATTCTTAGAAGACTGTTCTTAGCAACTAGAAAGACGATCATTGATGTCTATAAAGGAAAACTTACTATGAGACTAAAGAACTAAGTGATATCCTTTAATATATTCAAAGATATGGACTCTCCTAGGAACATCAATGATTGTTTAATAGTAGATTTGGTGAAAGAAAGTATTGAAGATAATTCATTGAGGGAGGTTCCAATAATCATTTATGAAGCCTTTTTCGTTCACTTTTTCGATGTGGAGGCAAATAAGGCTCTTGGTGATGTTAATGTTGTGGAAGCCTTTCAACATTCTACTAGCTCTAATCCTCTGATTCAATTCTTAGAACCTTTACTCTCTTCTTCTAGCCACAACAAGCCATAATACAAGAAGACTAAAGAGTGGTATCTCAAAAAGAAGAGGCATGTTAAGCATCATTTTGAGCCAGGGCCACAACGTGTACTTGGTATTTCTTGCTTAAATCTATTTCCTAGCAAGGTCAAGGACAAAAGGGTGGAACTATCCACCATTACTCTACTCTCTTCATAATGGTGAAGGAAGAAATCAAGTTAACAATGTTAAATAAGTACTTCTTGGGAGACAACCTGATTGTTTTACAATCTTTATTGTATTTTGAGTAATCAGAGAAGTTTACCATTACTCCTAAATTATTAAGCTTCATGGCTTTAAGCCAACAAGGGGAGTGTCCCTAAACTTTTCTCTTGTCCATTAATTCTCTTATCTTTATTATGATATATTTGGGGGAGGTCTAAACCTCAATAGATTCTTTATTTTTTAATGTTTGTTAGTTTGTTTACCGTTTATTTGTTTAATTCTTGTTTATGTGCTTGTATGAATAATGTAAAGGTGTTATGTGTTAGCTTTTGGTGATTTCTTATGATCCAATGATGATAACTATGGTTGTATTTGTCAAAACACTTGTGGAAAAATATAGATATTGACTTAGTATTGTGAATAATTGTTGTATTAGTTCAATTTTGACTGTGAAATTCCATAAGTGAGCACAATGTCTTGATATTTGAATTGTGTGCATATCTAGAGAATAATTATGTGAATATGCTATTATGACAATCTTACAAGTATTAGAATTTACTTGATAATCTATTGAGGTGAAATCCTAGATTGTATTTTACCTAGGAGAGGATTTAGGCATTGTTTGGATTGATTGAGTTTTTCTAGCTAACCTAATACATCTTGTTCATAACACACCTACTTTGAGCCTTATAATTCCTTTCTTTGGCAACTATATATATTATCCTAACTTAAAATAATGTCCTTCAACTTTTAAACCTTAAGCATGTGATTGTGCTAAATATTATTTTGAACTTTGCTATATTTTGGACAGGAGGGCAAAGTTGAGAAATTTAGTAGTTTACTCTTTGTTTGTCTTCATTATTTGTTTGGTAAAAAAAGGTGAATAGTATGATTAAAAAAAGATAAAAAATGAAAAATGAGTGCACTTTTGTTAATAAATGAAAAAAAAAAAGAAATAAGCTTGGAAGTGTATCTCAATAAAAAGAGAAACAAAATAAGTGTTGGTTCAGTTAATGATCAAAGAAAGTCACAAATTGAATGAAACGTAGTGTACAGTTTGAGTTATGAAGGAGGGTGTATTATATGATGTGTAAGACATAGCTTAATTAAAATCCTAGTCTAATGTGCTTAAGAGTGATATGAGCTAACTTTTATTCAAATTAATCTACATCCACCTAAGCCTACACTACAAGCTTGTTAAAGACCTTTTAATCCTTGATGTTATGGGAATCTACGTTAGTGGAGATGGATTTGAAAAGTAAACCTATGACACTTAATTCATTTCTAGAGATTTTAAGCATAATACATGCTTACATAAACTGATCCGATTTGTGCACAAGAATAGGTTAAAAGGCATTTGTTTATTCACAAATGTTTTTAAGTTACATTCTTTGTATAATCTTTGAGGAAAACCTTGGGAAAACACCATTGAAAATGCATTATGCTTCGTGTTTATATTTTGTTGTATTTTTGTCTTCTTTTGATTAAGGGTAGATATTTGTTCGTTCTTTGTGTTGTACTCGAGGATACATAATTGATTAAGTTTAGGGGAATTTGATAAATGCATTTTACACTTATGTTCTTTTTCTCTTCAAACTTGTTAATTGTTCATTTTTGAGCTTTTTTTTATGATATTTATTGTGTTTTTGTATGGTTTTTAGTTGAGGAGCTATTGAGCTAAGTGGATTAAAATTTAGAGCTAAAACAAGGCAAAAAAGGTGAAAAGTGGTGCCACATTATAGTAGGACGTAAGCTGCAACTCTAAAACACCTCAAAAAGAGGTTGCCAACCATAGAGTTGGAGCTACAATGCAAAAAAAGTGGTATCACCAAATACTACATATAGCTGGTGCTGCACTTCCAGCAAGTGCACTATGACACTAACCCATGGCTATCAAAAGCATCGTTTTTACACGTCGCACGAAATTAGAGGCGGCTTTTTCAACTCTTATAAATAGTATCTTCACATCCAATTAGAGGAGGACGAAAACTTTAGTAGCCAAAGCTCTTTTGAAGATCATTGGAGGCCATTTAAAGAGAAAAAACATAAAAAAATTAAGGGGATTAAAAAGCTAGAGTGGATGATTAAACTTCTTCTTCTTCTTCTCTTTAATTTTTATAAATTTGAGATGTTTAACACTTGTATTTACTATTTTGGGTTGTTTGATTTGAATATCTACTAGACCCATTTGCCTAGTGATATAACTGAACCTTTAATGTGACATATTTGTTTATTTCTGCTCTTTTATTAATGAAATTCTAGTGTTAAGTTATTTGTTTAACTGTGTACTTGTTGTTTTCTATTTACTTGTTAACTAAGTAGAATGTTGAGTGAAATTTCTATAAACATGGAAAAAAAGATAGTAATTTGAACATAAGTTAAACAACATAATATTACTTAATTTAGGGTAAGTTTATATAGAATAAGAATATACTTGTGTCATTTATGCAATCATTTGTTGGAACCTAATTTTAAAGCACCTAGTCAATTCATGTTGAGGTAATATATTATTTGGTTTAGGTTGGTCTACCTTGCACTTGGAAAAGGCTTCTTGGATGCATTAGAGTTCTAGGTTTACAACTCTTTTGGGCTAGTTAATTTAAGAGGGGAAATTATGCAAATAGGAAACTTAGGTGGTAGATTGTAATCCTAGGTACTTATTCCACTAGTTGATTTAACTTGACTTCTCTTGGTTATTTAATTTAAGTCCTTATATTCACTTGTCATTTCTCTTTACTTATTTTATTGCTCTTTACTTTCATTGCTAAGCTATTTGATTTGATAATTGTTTGGATAAATTTTTGACTATGCTTAGTTAGTATTTAGTATTATAAATCACCAATCTCTCTAGGATGATACTCTACTTACCCCTTTATTACTCCTTGTGACCTATAATCATACGGTTAGCTTATAATTAAGAAATTAGGCAATAAAATTCTTCTACACCAAGACCAATACATTATTGAACTCATTTCATTGAGTAAAACACAAAACACAAATGCTATTTCTGCTCCAAAATGGACAAGCCTTGTATGTCAACAAATATCAATGTAAAAAAAACAATTCTTCTAAAAGAGAATATTAAGTTCATGTAATTGGAAAGTATACTGAAGAGCATGTATAGAGTTGTCTGTGAGAATTTTCATCTAACAAATGATATACAAACTCCATGACATACTGTAATACACTTCTAAACTAAAAGATAACCTTACTACAGTACACATCTAAATACAATATAGAGAGAGACATATGACCTTTAAACAAGCTCCAATGAGCCAATAGAGTAAAGAGAAATGAGCAATCTGTAAGAGCAAGCTCTAATGAGCGAATGAGAGAGAGAGAGAGAGAGGCAAGGAGAGGGAGAGTGCTGTTGAGTGAAAAAAATGAGAGAGTAGCTTCTAGTCTTTGCCAATGTTGGTCTACGAGGGACTAAACTGAGAAGAATGGATGAAACCCCTCAAATGTGTAATTAAAAAAAAAAAACCAGGTGAGTTTTAGTTTGGGGCTAGTTTTGCCCACCCTACCTCGCCCTGCAACCTGCCCTAGTTAAGGCAAGATTGCCCCACAGTGCCCTACTTTGTCAGAGATTTTTGCCATACCTACTTATATTACAGTAAATCTCAGAATAATGCTAAGTAGAATTTTAAAGCATTATTTGATTAATTCTTGAATGCGTAGTTATTATGAACTTTTATATGTTATACGTACTACAGGATCACATACTTGAGTTTTATTATTATATCGTTGTAGTTTAGATCGCTGACGAGTTAGTGTAGTGATAGGTGAAAGACCTAGGCCCTTACGCAAGTTTTGCGAATACATTTCCGTGTAGTATCAAGATGTAGGATACTTCTGGTAAAAAGGTATTACATGATTATGATGGGAAGATGATATACTTGATTGATATATGATACGTACAACTGATTTTATAAACTAGTTTAAAAGTTACTAATGATGCAGGTTTTAGAAAATTGCATCAACTCAAAAAGGTAATTGAATTCTTACTCAGAATGTGAATGCTCATCGCCTTATTTTTCCCCACTGAAGTAGTGTCCAATCTGACCTTTGGAATTTAGGGCCAGAGTAGAGAGGAACACGTTACTGATTTTAATAATTAGTAACAATATAAAATATTTTTATTTAATTTTCTTAGCTTATATTAATACTTAAGGGCCTGTATTATAGATTTGGTCGGTAAAACTATTATGCCTTGATTGTGAGGACTATGATGATGCTAGGTATTATTTTATAAATTTTCTAATATTATTATTAAATTTTTATTTGTAAAATTCTCTTTCTTACTAGCTTGGAGTTTGGATCGTGATAATATGTAATTATAATAAACTAGTATCAAACAAAAAAATATTATGTGTTGCTATGCATTATATTGTGATTCATAGCAATTACCTTTAAGTTTATCATGTTTGGCTTGCGTTTGCAAGAATTTATCGAGTTTGGTTTGCGTTTGCAGGACTTTTTCCTTCAAGAGTCGATGAAAAATAGGACTTAAGTGCTCATTAACCATTTACTTCTTGGAAATTGAAGCTTCCATATATTCTTCCATTATACTTCCTTTGTCACCCACTTACGAACCAATTATTCATTAACAATCAATAACAGATTTACATAATATAAGTACTCACTGGCAGATTAATGTTTAGTTAATTAAAAATTATATACAACACAAAAGTCTAAACTACTATATAAATATATTTGATGACTATATATACACAGCATACCAGACGAAATTAATTGTCTGTAGGATTAATCATCATGTGTACCTACTGAATTTAAGCAATCTTATAAATACTCTATGACTGTCTGCAATTGTAAATTTGTAAGGTTGACAAATTGGCATTCGAGAAAGAGAGTAATAACCTGTGCGAAGTACAAAGTACAAGTTTAAAGATAGTGGAGTACAGTACAAAAGAACAACAATGGGAATTCTCAACTTTGTATACAATTTCATTCAAACGAGAGCAAAGTAGTGGACCTCTAGATTCAGTATGTATAGTGTATACACTAAGAACACCGCCTTCACGGACAATAATAAAAAAAGGTTTCATTTCGAAGGAATTTTAACAGAAAAAATTTCGTAACAAGGTGGAAACTAAAGCATTGTATACCTGAAGGGCAAGGCGCCCAGCAACACTTTGTTTCAGTTTAAAATTATTGTGTTATGTTGTTGTTGTGCTTTGAATAGAAAAGTTGTGACAAAAAAAAAGTAGGTATTTAGTAAATTAAATTTACAAATTTGGTGCTTAAAAGCAACATTTTAAGTGTTTGATAAATTATAAATTGTGTGCTATAGAATGATATTTTATATAATATTTATATAATGACATCATAATTTGTAGAAATTATAATTCATATATTATTTCTTAAATTCTACATAAAATAGCAATAACGTAGTGTATTTTTAAGATATGCAAGCCAAAAATAGTATTTACCAAACTCTTTTTTTTTTTTTTTTCCTCAATCACTTTTTATTGCTAGAAGTACCCGTCATGGCAATCTCAAACAAACCTCTATATGAGTGTGTTTTATAGAAGGGTATAGCTAGAAGTACCCGTCATGGCAATCTCAAACAAACCCCTACGAGTGTGTTTTATAGAAGGGTATAGCTAGAAGTACCTGTCATGGCAATCTCAAACAAACCCCTACGAGTGTGTTTTATAGAAGGGAGGAAGAATAGATGGAATGAGAGAGATGAATGAATTTGGGTGGGTAGTTGTTGAGTAAAAATGATTTAAGAAGAAAGCAGATTAAGTAATTACTTTTTTTTTCGACTATCGAATTAGATAATGTGTTTCAAATAGTCAATTTAACCTATTTTAAATCATTTCCAAATTGGAAAGATTTTAAGAAATAATTTCATACGATAGTAGAATAGTTATTATACAACTAAAACTTTCTCCACTTTCAAAAGAAACTAAAATATTCCCGTTATATCCATTTCTCTCTCAACCAAACAAGGGATAGAATTATGGTCATCTCTCTTCTCTCTCTCTCATGCCAAATATAATTAAAAAAAAATGAAAGTACTCATTTCTTAGTGATCTAACTTTCACTCTTTCCTATCTTCCTTCCTTCTCTCCTACTAAACATGTAGTCTAAAGAATTATTGATTAGGACCACTTCCTTCTCTCCTACTAAACATGTAGTCTAAAGAATTATTGATTAGGACCACATTCAGTGATGAATTTATTTGAAATTAAAATTCATTAGTAAAGGGGGGTGCGTGTGTTTTCTTTTTTCTTTTCTAGTTGTCTTCAATCCTAAATTGTATTTATTTTACTTCATATTTTAGCATACCAGATTAATTTTTAGTAATGGTTAATTTAATTTGGAGATATTTAATTTTACAGCTCATAATCGCAAGCATAATCTACGCAACTCAAATTCTCTGACTAATTTTGGTGTCCCAATACACTTCCAGCTAATAACTTCCTCGTTAAAATCTGCAATAGTAACAACTTTTCTTCTTTATTTTCGCCTTGTCATTTTATTTAGACTATTAATATATTGTGGCATCAATTTATTTGTTGGATAGGCGTTGAAGTACAAAAATTTGACATAGTCGAATAGGATTTGAATTAATTTATAATTTACGCCTCTTACTCTAAACTTAGGTTGTACATATAACTAAATGTCGAACATGAATACTTAAAATCTAAATCATCAACCCATAATCAGTGAACATGCATGGTCACGTGGCGAAGCAAGGGCAGTGACGAGATTGAGAAAAGAGAACTAGAAGAAATGATAGATGGAGGCTGACTGAGGAAAAGAAAGTGGAGGAGAAGAGGAAATTTTGTGACTTTGTGCCCGAAGGTGTTTTTTTTTTAGTAATTTGATTAGAAAGAAATTAAACATGAAAGTTCTTAATTAAGAATAAGCAAGATAGTGGTAAAAGTAGAGAAAATGATGTGAAAAATTGTAGCAATATAGCTACATGTCAGAAAATTATACCATTTTAGACAACACAATCTATAAATAAATATGTGTGGGTGATTTCAACTACTATAATCACGTATTAGATAGCCAATATTTCTGATGTAAGTGATACAAGCTATATAATTAGAAACAAACAAAAAGATGGTTAGTTTTTTTTGATACAGGTGATTCTAGTCATTTAGATAAAAATATAAATAAACAATGCTGAAAATAAATAATTAAAAAATTAGATATTTGATACAAGTAATTCCAGTTATTTTGTTAAAGATAAAAGAAATGACAGTGTTGAATTTCACATGGACAGTTGCAAACAATGATTGTATTTATTACAACCCATCGTGCTGAACAAGTCATATTTACGAATCTACAGTATTTAAAGAACATAATTTAAATGTTAGTAGTATACTAGCACAATACATATAGTTCGTTCCCTACAAGTATTTGGAGAAATAAAAGTGTTGAATTTAACGTAAGTAGTTACAAATAATAGTTGTATATTTTATACCTCAACCGAATAACTCATCTTCATAGATTTACGGTATTTAAAAAATAGAATTTAAACGTTACCAATATGCTAGCATAATATATATAGAGAAAGGTAAAATAATTTGGTGAGTAGCTTGATATTTGCAAAACCTACTTAATACCGTTAATAAATATATAATAATAATAATAAATATATGTGTAAGCATATATATATATAAATATATATGTGTAAGCGTATAGGCCATAGATATAGTCTTTTTGAAAAGACCGAATCTCTTCATAATTTGGCCAATATAAGTCACATTTTAATTAATACAATATTTGACAAATATGATAAAATATGGATGAGATCTATTTTTTTGTTCGAACTACTTCTATGCCTAATATATATATATATATATATATATGTACGGTGCCTAATATATATATATATATGTACGGGGTTATATACGCTACCAAAAGCTTATATCTCTATATTATATATAAAAGCCGATGGGCTTTGGGTTACGGGTAAACGTTCGACCTATATCTTTGTCACTGAAAACCCTTTTTCCTCCTTGTATTGCACCTTCTGAACAAATAAATATATTGGCATGACAATTTCTTTTCCCATTGCTATGTGTGATGAGGTATATCGGACTTATTCTTATAATTTGTCAATTGTATTCAAGAAAATCAAAATTAAATATACGGATATCATAGAATTCGACTGAAAATCTAGTAGTTTAAAAACTTCCATCGAGTATCTTTTCGTACCCTACTTTCAGAATCTTTCCAAAATTGGGACTGACATAAGAACAATATTTTTTTTAATTGGAAGAGAGCTATACTAGAAAAGTCAAATTGGTCAAATTTAGTAGTCTTTTAGACCCAGCAGCAACGTCCATTATGAGAATCGCTCAGACTTTCCACTTAGAGACGTATTGGGGCATAGGATCCAATGCCATATTATGGAGCTTTAGAAAGCTGACTTGAGTTCCTCACTTTTAGGCAGACTTGATGCCCACTTATACAAGGCTAAGCATATACATTTGTCTGTTGGTTGAGCAACCGTAGACAATATAAAGAGTGTTGTTAAAGTATAACTGTCACACCAATTACTAATGCTATAAGAGTATATAAACAGACACATTAATCGTTTTCCATGTTTGACATGAGATATCATGTCGTGCTTATCACTTCTAGTTCACTTTCAACGTTTTTCATTTTCTTAGTGTTTCTCATTCCCTTGTACTATTTACACTAGGCCTCGTACTAGTGTAATTGGTGCCTAATTTTCGAATAGCTTTCTGTATAAACATCTTTTAGGTTCAAGGTAGAAGACTGCTATTCAGAGTGGATAGCTTTCAAGAAGTAGTTGTCTCCCCCACCACCACTACCACCACCACCACCACCACAAGGGAGAAAAGAAAGAGGAGAATTGAAAAAGAATAAGTATGACACGTTGAAGAAATCAACAATTACAACTCACCAATCACTTAGAATAGAAATAGTAAAAAGATCAGCTACAATAGAAATAGTGAAAATGATAGCTGCAATAGCAATAGCAAAAAGAAGAATCGCAATAGCAATAGTAAAAAGGAGTAGCCGCAATAACAATAGTAAAAAGAGCCGCCGTAATAGCAATAAAAAAGATAGTGTTCAGACCACTTTTCAAGTTCTATAAATACGAAGAGATTTATCGCTTGTTTTGCATCCTATTCTAAATTCTTTTCTTTTTTAAGAGAGAATTCAAGCCTAGGAATTCCTCTTAGTATTCCACTTATTTTCTTCTAAATTATTTAGATAGAGTGTTTTTTCCTATTTTAAGAAAGAGAGGTTCTGTTGTTCTCTCTTTGTAGTTAGAGAGTAGTTAATTATAATTTTCTTTCATAGTCAAATTCGTCACCGTATTATTTGTGAACATAGCCTAAATTAGGTGAACTTTAATTTTTTTTTGTGCCTTATTTTTTTCATTTTATCTAAATTTTCTCAACTCGTATTTTAGTTGTATATTATTACTTCTGCAAAACCGATCTCCTAACATGACATATTTTAGAAATGCAAAGCTAGTGAGTTTAACAAAACTTTTGTGATTAGAACCTACATTGCTCTTTTAATATGTTTAGCATCATTTTTTTTTTCTTTCTTTTGTGATAAAACAAACTTGCTATACTGAGAAAAAAAAAACTGATCTTTTAGAATGACATCTTCCCATAGAAGAAGGGATTTCTCCAATTAAATTTGAACTTACCCTCTACTCATAAACAAATATAAGTAAATCATGTAAAGTTTCGTTACAATGCACCGTTGATAATGACATTGCCAAAAAAAAAAAAAGAAAGAAAATAAACTAAATACATTTAATAGTAAACTATTTCATCAATGAGATATTGAATAATGTATTATATATCATTGTCTCCAGACTTGGCAATTCGGGCAGGCCCGGCCCTATCCCTAGAGCCGGGCTGGGCCTAAGTTTCGCAGCCCGCCTCGTTTTTTTTTTTTTTTAGGCCCAGATTCGTCATGACCCGTAAATTGAAAAAAATAAAAGGTAAAGAGCCCAGAACTCGTCTGGGCCCTTTGTTCCAACGGTAACAAATCCAACGGTAACAAATGTTACCGTTGAATTTATATCAATTTTTTTTTTTTAGTTTAAAGTATTTTTTTAAATTAAAAAAAAAATTTTCTTATACTATAAATACCTTACACTCTCCACTCTTTTTTCACACTTACAATTTTCAAATACTCTCTTTTTTTCTCATTCTTTCTCTCTAAATCTCTAATTATATTCTCAATTTTATTTTTTTTCTCTCTCATCTAACTACTATTTACTAATTATTAGTAATTATATTTTATAGTCTCCAAAGTCCAAACACTCCACGACTCATAATGCTTAATTGAAGGTACGATTTAATTTATTTATCATAATTATCTTTTTAATTTATTTAATTTGTAGTATATTTAGTTGTTTACTATATTACTAGTATAATAGTTAGTAGTTTGTAGTTACTAGTTAAGTAGGTAGTAACTTAGTAGTTCTACAAGACTTTGTTTTTAATTTTAATTCAATTGTAATTTTTTACAATTAAGATAATAATTCATTAGTTTGTAGTTTGTAGAAAATTTATTAGAATATTATATTTTAAATTTCAATGAATTTTTAATTTTTTGTAGTTTACAATTAAGTTAGTAGTAGAAAATTTATTAAATATATTTTCAATTAATTTGTAATTTATAGTTATTTACAATAAAGTTAGTAGAAACTAGAAAGTTTATTATAATATTAAATTTTTAATTTCAATTAATTTGTAGTAGTTTACAATTAAGTTAGTAGAAGTATATTAGAATATTATATTTTAAATTTCAATTTATTTGTAATTTGTTGTTGTTTATAATTAAGTTGGTAGAATATCTATATATGTAATTTTGATTTATTTATAGTTGTGTATAATTTTAATATCTATATTTTTAATATAGGATATGGATATGTCAAAAAATATCCTTATTGATTTAGAATTGGATGACGACCAAATTCGCATAACTGAAAAGGGTGACCAAGTCTCCGAAATATAAACTAATCCAAATGCTAGCGGAAATTGTTCACAATTTCAAGATAGTTGTTTGCCGAGTGCAAGCACGACCTCCAAACATGCAAAGACAACTTTCAATGTATGAGACCATTTCGATCCAGAATTCAAAGATGAGGCTGATGATAAGAAGACAAAAATGGCAAGATGTAAATATTGTAAGAAATTATTAACTGCTAAACCATCTAGCGGGACCGCTCATTTGAATAGAAATAGTGATACATGTGTCAAAAAATACAAAAAAGACAAAGAGCCTACTCAATCAACTCTTCAACTCAACAAAAATGGTTCGGTAAGTTCTTGGAACTATGATCCTTTAGTAGCTAGGGAATCTCTAGCACGTTTAATTGCTATAAAAGATTTACCATTAGGTTTTGGTGATTACAATAGCTATGAAGATCATATTAGAAGATCTTATTATCCAAACTTTAAAAGAATTTCTAGAAATACCACTAAGAGTGATTTGATTAAAGTTTATGAAAATATGCGTAAAGATTTAATATCTGAATTAACTTTATTAAACTTTTGTATTGCATTGACATCTGATATTTAGGGTACTAATTCTAAACAAGATTATTTAAGTGTAGTTGCACATTATTTAGATTCTAGATGGATAATGCCAAAAAGAATAATTGGTTTTCGAGTCGTTGATAATAAACATACTGCTGAAATTATTAGAGATAGAATTTTAAATGTTGTTGAAGAATATGGTATAACGAATCGCATTATCTCTATCACTTTAGATAATGCTACCGAAAATACAAAGGCCATAAAATTACTTAGCAATTTGATAAGTTCAAACACTCGAGGATTCTTACTGCATCAACGTTGTACATGTCACATCAGAAACCTTATCGTCAAATCAGGTATGGATATTATAAGTGTAGATATTGAAAATATTCGATCTACTATTGCTTATATTCATGCTTCTAATCCACGCATTGCTGAATTTAAAAGATATTGCATAGCTCAAAGATTAAAACCAAGAAAATTCCAAGTTGACATGCCTATAAGATGAAATTCCACTTATTTAATGTTGAAAAATGCATTACCATATAAAATTCCAATTACTATGTTTTACAATTCAAAAATAGGTTCATTAGTATTGAAAGATGAAGATTGGTTCATTTGTAAAAAATTTGTACAATTTTTAGACGTTTTTCATGAAGCTAATGTTGCATTATCTGGTATTTATTATCCTACTTCTGCAATTATTTTACGTCATATTTTTTTTTATTGCTGAAATATTTTATAAGGCAAGATGTGACCCTATATTTGAACTAATTATAACACGTATGCAAGAGGTATTTTTAAAATATTAGTTTCCAATTCCTTTATTATATTCATTTGCTTTTATTTTAGATCCTAAGGGTAAATTAAATGGTCTTTCTAATTTAATTAGCTACATTTCTACATATTTTGAGATAGACTATACTACTGAATATACAAATGCTCGTAACAAATTTTTTGAAGTGTATAGTATATATGAAGCTAAGTTTGATAGTTATCAATAACAACACACTCCTCCGTAAGAAACTGAAGAACAGTCAAAAAATAAGTCTTTTTGGAGCATGGTAGGTTCTCGTCCTCAAGGGTGTGGTCGTGGCTCATCATCAACATCATCAAGTTCAAGTCAACTACTACCACCAATAAATCCACAACAATTCTCTAATCTTACTTAATATATTGAGCTAGACTCTGATATCGACCTCAATGATGAGAACTTCAAAGTTTTGGAATGGTAGCATAAGCATCAACCAAGATTCCCAGTGCTTTCACAATTAGCCTGTGATATTTTAACAATTCCGGTGTCCACGATTTCTTCAGAGTCTGCTTTTAGTACGACTAAGATGATAGTAGATGAGCGGAGGACTTCGTTGGCTCTTGAAATGGTTGAGGTGTTAGCATGTGTTAAAGATTGGGAAAAAGCGGCAAAGCGAAATCAAGATATTGTTCGTATTTGTAATGAAAAATTGGTCAAAAATTTTAATAACTTGTACATGAATGATGATAATGAGTCATAAATTCATAAAGTCATAATTAATGATATACTAGTTTTTTCAAGTAATAATTTGAATTGTAATAAATGATCATCAATAAAATCAAATTTCAATATTTCAAATTTATTTGTTTCATTATTTTTCTTAATATCCTATTTAATTATTATTAATTTTGTAACAATAGAAAACATATGTAATTTATGTTGTTAACTTTTTTAAATGAAAATTCAAATAAAAAGTTTAAATTTAACATGCTAAAAGAAGTTGTTAAAAAAAATCAAATAATAGCCAAAAAAAAAAAACAGGCCGAGTACGGGTCGGCCCGGCCCGGTTTTGACCTGTCAAAAAGCCCGATTGGCCAACGGACCCGGGCCAAGCCGGCCCGCATTTTTGGACGGGCCGGCCCGATCACCCCCTAAAGCCCGTGATGGGTGGGTCGGGCCAGGCCGGCCCACCCATTTTACCACCTCTAATTGTATCCAACTTCATTGATGAAAATTTCAAGCAGATAAACTATGATTCTTGAAACAAACAAAAAAAAAAAAACCTCTAATACTGGGATTGCTCTTTTAAAAGATTTGATGACGAGTTTCTTTGTAACGGGTCCATATTAGTGGATGTCTATTATTACAAATCTGACTAAACCCACGTAGAAAGTGAGATAAAAGGACCGTATAAAGATTGAAATTTATCTTTGCACAAGAGAATGGAATATTAAAAGAAAACAAAATAAAATAGAAAAGAAAATTCTACCATAGAGAAATCCTTAGGAGAATTCCCTCCTAGGCAGAGTAGTATCCATGTGAGATCAGAGTTACAATGAGAAAAGAAACTTTCAGAGAAAAATAGGCTTTTAATTAAAAAGAAAAACATAATTCCAACTTTTTCTTATTTAGCTGTTAGGAATATGGTTTACGAACTTTAATTATTAATATTTATTTAACTTATTACTAATTATCTTTTTCACCTGTTTAAAAGCAAAAGAAAATTAATTAAAATAATGGGAAAAAAATCTTACCCGAGCTTAAAATTATTGACAAAAAAAGTAGGGAAATTAGAGTGGATGTTTAGTTTGGACAATTGATTTTAACAAGTGTATGTTTTCTTTAACATTAAATTATATGCTCGTTCAATGGATGTCTAATAAATAATTTAACTTAGCATATCAACTCATATTACCCATACGTACATAGAATCAACATTTTTGTAATGAGAATGGTATATTTGATTAGATTACATTTTGCAAATTAAGTCTTTTAGCTTGGTAGATATCTTTTTAGTTACAATAGATTTGTTTATAAGTTAAATATATCTAATTCTGAAACTGATGTATTGTAGTAGTAGAATTGGTATGTATGAAAATATACTGAGTACATAATAAATAGACGTATTAAGAGAAAAAACAAATGTATTACTCTAGGGTAATTTTTTTATTAATGGTCGTATAATTTACTTTCAAAAATTTCACGAACTCATAAATAATAGAAAATAGTTTAAAAACCTCTTAACTAATGAATGGATATTAATTTATAGGAAATTATGGATTTCTATTAATTATGTTGGTGATAATTAATATCACAATAGTGATTAGTGGTATATATCAAAATATAGCAAGTACAAAAATAATTATACCAGGAAAAAAATGTAGTATTTAAGGTTATTTTTTAATAGTACGAGGACTTAAATTTAATTGGGATTCGTATAAAATCTAGGCCCAAAAGTCTAAAAAATTGAAAATTCATAGACTAAATATTTTGTAAAATTATGGTTTATTTAGGAAAGTATCATTTTTAAATATTTATTTCAAAGAATATGCATTTAAATATGATATATATATATATACACCATTTTTTTGGGTCAAAATTGGTATCTTTTTATATGTACCCGAAGTAACTAGTCCGGTTACTTAGTGTAACTAGTTAAGTAACCTGAAACAACTAATCTAATTACTTTAAGCAGCTTCGAATCACATCTAATCTAATTACTTTAAGCAGCTTCGAATCACATCTGTTGGCAAAAAAATAGTTTTTTTTTTCTAAATATTTTTAAAAGTGTTATCTTTAAATATATCATGATTTTTTAAAAATAAAATAAATAAAATAAAATCGTGCATTTTTTCAATTTTTGTTTGAAATTTAATCATATAAAATCAAAATTTCTCCTTAATATTCGACTATTTGACTAAGAAGGAGAAAATGATATGAGTAGGACTAACTTGGGCTAAAATTACCTTTTGTATATTTTTTCAACAATGATATTTTTAGGAATGTCAAGGATATCTTGACCTATAGTCAAGAAACTTCTTGACTATAAAAAGCTATTATTTATATTTCTTGGAGTTTTTAAGATCATGAAGCTCTTGACTATAGGTCAAGATATCTTTGACAGTTCTAAAAATACCATTTTTGAAAACTATACAAAAACGCCATTTCGGCCCAAGTTAATCCAACCCACGTTCTTTTCTCGCTAAGAGGCCCTTACTCATTCGTGTCTAAATTCCTAAGAGGAAATTTGATTTCTATGGTAATGTTTTAAAAATTTGTAAAACCCAGATTTTTAACTCGAATTAGTTATAAAACCACTTCTAAAAATATTTATAAAAAGCTAGTTTTAACTAACTGATGAGGTGCTTGAGGGTATAATTGGTCAAGTTACTTAACATAATCTCAAATAACTCTTGATTATATCCATTAACTGAATTGATTACCTCAAATACCTTTAAAAGTACCACATTTAGAAAATAATATTTTTCTAAATATTCCTAAAGAGTGGTATGTTTCTAAATAAACCCGGGATTTCTCAAGAGTTTCAATCTATCCGGGCCTTTAAAATTTTTTAGACCATGGGCCTGGATTTTCGTTAAAAGCCCTATCGCTAACATTACACTTCAATGTAAGCCCACGTAAAGTTTTTGTTGTATTTGTGTTAGTGGGCCTTTCCTTTCAAGGCCTAGGACTGTGTAGGTGGTCGTTCACTTCATGGTTCATGAGTCGAGTGACTAACATTATGCTACTACCGCTGTTCCACATTGCAAAATCTTTCCACTAGAAAACAAAAAATAAAGCAAACAAAAACGCAAACTGTCTTTTTTTCCTTCCCTATGAACTATGTGAGTGGTTGTCCATTGACAAAATTTTGGACATGTATAGACAAGGACATTTGATCAATTTATGGTTTCTATACTTTTAACCCCCAAACAAACCCGCAACAAAAAAAATGAAGGGAAGGTAAAAAAAAGGAACAAAGTAAACAAAAAGAAAAAACAAGAAATAAATGGGAAAAAAAAAAAAAAGGGGCCAAAAAAACAAAAAAAAAGAATTTAAGAAAAAGAAGAACAAAAAAGGAAAAAACGGAAAACTTAAAAAAAAACAAGAACAAAAAAGGAAGAACAAAAAAAAAGAAAAAAGGGGCAAAGGGGCCAAAAAAACCAATGGGTTTTTTTTTTTTCGATAATTAACATGATTTATTGTTAGTTACATATTTAAACTATTATATGGCAAAATAAGACAAACTATAGTACGATCAATAGGGATGTAATAATTACCGTAGAACTAATTAGGTATTATTTCAACCTTTGTTGTGTTTTAACCGCTCTTTTGGTACGTCGAATTAGATTAGGATAGACAAAATTATTAATTTAGATTGGATTAGAATGGATTGAACTATTTAGTATTACGACCTGTATAATGTAATTCAGAATTACAAGCCTATTTATATAACAAAATAATTTAATAAATAAATAAGATTAATTTATTATTCATAAGGGTAATCTAATTTTTCAATAAGATAAATAAATAAATTTACATATTATAATAAGTAAAAATAAGATTTTTATCTAAATAAAATAGTATATATTTTTTTTCATAAAACTGGGAGTATAATACTGTTGAATTGAAAATAAAACTTTTTATTTTTAAGAGAAGAGTACAAAAAAAAAAGACAATATAGAAAGCAAAAAGAAAAGAAAAGAAAAAAAATAGAAAGAAAAAAAACAAAAGAGAGCACAAGAGCTTATTTAAAATAAAAGTTCAATCTTTTTTTATAGTCCAGCTGCCTAAACAGGGCTAATTGTACTATAGCAAGTCATAACTGTGCTGTGAATAGACGAGAAATCATTAAAGTTGCAAAATTATTGTGTTGTTGAAAAGTCACACCTGATTGTCTGCCAAATTGTTCGTACTTTTGCTGTGAGACACTACTTGATAAACGTAGTTTATATTTCCGTTATTAATTTCACAGGCTTTTATGCTTTTTTTTTTGTTTTGGTTTCTTTATATCAATATTTATAGTTATTCACACGTTCACACTAGATTTCTAAAAGGAAGAGAATTTAAAATTTAGGCCAAAATGAGACTCAATAATTTTAAGTACTAATTATATCCATCGAGTAATATTAATCCAATAATTTTTCGAACTAATTATCTTGGAGTATATTGAGGTAAAGTCAAACGGCCGAACATTAGGTTTTTGGGGGTAAAGCAGACATCGAATGTACATACTCAAGGGCCAATACGAGCTGGTTTTTGTACGTTTTGTTAAACACTCGAATAATTATGTGCTCTTGTATGTAAACCTGTCTTTCTAGCTACGACCACAGGTTCCTAATATTATAAAAGGAGCGCGAAACAGGAAACAAAATTTTACTTGTACAAATGGAAGCCTATTATGAGATTATTAATCGTACCCTACTTTAGCGGAAAGAGAAGAAACAGATTATAAAAGAACACCTTTCAGGCAATTAATACAGCTTTATATAAAATTGGCTCATTTTGTCAAAACATGAAAGGCTTGTACTTATTAAACTAGTAAATGTTCATTTCTTGAATCAAATGTATATTCCATCAAACTACGAATTTAAATACATAAAAGTTTATAATATATGGACGATTTTCGGAATAATCTTAAAAATTGCAAGGTGCATTAGAAACTGAAGCAGCTAGCATAAGTAGTCCCTGAGGCAACACAAGAGATCATACTCAATTGGGCGTCAACTTTGACATTGACTACCTCTATGTAAAACTTGCATCTATAGCCTCTTCAACAGTCAAGTAGACTCGTCCTTCTATTTTGTTTAGTCTTAGCTTGTGAATTACGTGCCACCTAGAATTGGCTATGGCTAACTGAAAAAGACAGATGGAGACAATAATAGGTAATAAAATAAAATATATTTTCCAAAAAGAAGAAACAATTAAGGATGAGTTGAGCTAGTAACTGTCGTGTCTGTGGCAACATCACAACCTTTCATTTTTATGAGGCCCACACAAATGAATAGCTGTGATTGTTCAAACACATCGACTAAAGCACAACTTTGTTAGAGACTATAGAAAATATATACCCAAAACTATATTAATACTATCTTACCTCAACCCCATTAGATTATAGATGGTTATGTAATTCCTCTAATGTTGCAATTCCTGTTGTGTCAATACTCATTAAGCCTGCAATTAGACAGAGAAATCAAAATACCAGTTTTTTTGTCCACTTGGAATTTTAAAAATGTTAAAGTTATCTGGTAAATATTTGATTCCACAAGAAAGGAAGGAATCCAAGTCAGTCTTTTTCTTTTCTTTTCTTTTTTTTTTTTTTTGTTTTCCCGTATGATTCTCAGTACCCTTTGTAAGACCTCAAAGGTGTGGCTCAACTTCACGTAAAAGACTTACTGGACGTGTCAAGAATTACAAACTTGATACTAGCACTCCTCTTTGTGTCTTCTTCGACATCTTCTTCTTTGGTCACCAATCTCATAATCCTTAATAAAATTTTTTTTATGTAATTAATTAACCAATATAGAAATTAAAAATTGATTACACGCATGTTATTTAGCTGTGTGCAACCTTTAAATCTGTACGTGATTAGCCGGTTTATTGTTTATTCTTCGTTTATTGTTATTCTCCTAAAGATTCGGGTTTAATCCCTATATAAGATGTAGTTTCAACCATAATATATCATGCTTCATCGTTAGCATTGAGAAAATTAATACAGTACAATAACATGTATGATATGCTGATTCTTGTGCGGTCTAAAATCCTATGTCAGGTCGCATGAATAAGATTAAGTGCGACCTCATCCGAAAGGATTGCATGCGACCTCCACCGCATAAGTTACGTGCGACCTCCTCTGAATAGGTTATGTGCGATCTCTACCGCAGGAGTTACGTGCGACCTCCTCCAAATAGATTATATGCGACCCGAAAGAAAAGGAGACGTCTCTGCTTCGTCAAACAGGTAACCTACAAGGAAAGAGAAACAAAAGTTTCTCTTTCAAGTTTGTCCAGTTACCTGTTTTAAGTGATTACCCAGTTATATTGTTACTCAAATTGTATTACCCAATTGTACAGTTATCCATTTTCACAATTGGGAACATTGAGCTACCTTCATCTATATAATAGGAGTTCAATGTTTCGGTGAGAGGATAGAGGACTTTTTCTGATTTGAGAGGCTGAGGAATTCTTGAGAGTGTTTTCTTCTTCTTTCCAGACAACACATTGTAATTTTGAGTTCTTGTAATTCTCCAGAAAATAGTGAAAAACAGTGGACGTAAGCTCATCTTTTTCGGGGTTGAACCACTATAAAATCTTTGCCTCTTTATTTGCTTTGATTAATAACCCTTTTCACACAAGCCACATCTCGTAATTTTTTCTAAATTTATTGTTGACAAAACCTCCATCAACAATTGGCGCTAGAAGGAGGGCTATTCCGACAAAACAGTTTGTCAAATTTCACTTTTTTAATAATGACAAACACCAGAAACACTACCAGAGTTACTGGAACTAGCCAAAACCAACCCCAAAGCACTGCTGCCGCACAGGCAGACCATGCTCAGGATCAGTCTATTATGACCATATCAGAAAACCTTGCTCAGAGACAGGATCGCATGGAGGAGACACTGGTGAACCTTCAGCAAATCACTAACCATATCAATGATTCTCTACAATGACTTGCTGAAGGGCAGATGGTGACCCCACCATAGCACGAACATCCCAGAGAATGTCCTGCTCAACTACCTGAGGAAGGAATATAGATCCTAGAGACAAGGAAATGTGATCAGCCAAGAATCCAGCAAGAGCGTCATAAAGATCACATCTCCAAAGGAAAAGGCAAAGTCGCAAACTTGCCTCCAAAATCTGGTACAGAGAGTTCAAGTACTAACCATGATCATGGACAACCTTCTCGTAAACCCACTGGTAATCAAGATCGCTTAAACAGCAGCGAATGAAAACAACCATCGAGGAGCGTCTTTGAAAGAATCAGCCAAGAGTCGAGACAAGATCCTGCAGATCTAAGACAATACTTGGAGTGGCGACGTAGCCATAAACGATCCGTATCGCATCATGATGACCAAAGTCGATCTCGTCGCACTATTTCGCTGAATTCCTCTCACAGATCGCAGAAGACTCTATCTGACCAATCTGTCATATATCGAGATAACAATCAAAGGCCGCCCTTGCTGCCAGCAAGAGATAATGCTCTCCCTCCGAACATCGATGTTCACAATTTAAGGATCGCATTAGATGCACTTGCTGGTTGGGACGATGAGCTCACTGATGGGTATCATCAATCGCCATTCAGTGAGGAAGTTCGAGCTGCTGCCCTATCTATTAGATTCAGACTTCCCACCATAAACACTTTTGATGGGAAAACTGATCCACAGGATCATATGGATCACTTCAGCGACTTGATGGAACTCCATCATGTCAATGATCATGCACGCTACAGATGTTTTGCTGTAACTCTCTCAGGAGCAGCAAAGAAGTGGTTCCGAGGACTCAAATCTGTCTCAATCTCGTCTTGGCAACAACTTCAGACGGTGTTCCTGAGACAGTTCCAGGCTGCAAAGAATTTCACTGTTCCACTTGTTAGCTTGTCTGCAATTCGACAAGGTCCACAGGAAAATCTACGATCTTATCTCAATCGATTCACCTCAAAGTTAGCGAAGGTCAACAACCTACCTGAAGGGGGAGTTTTAACTCTCATGATGGCTGGGGTGCGACTAGAAACTAAACTCTGGGAGGAATTACTTGAGCGAGAGTGTAGAACTCTAGAAGACTTCTACTGAAGGGTTGGTCGGCATTTGAGGATAGAATCTTCGTATGAGAATTTTCGAAAGAAAAAGAAAGAAGGAAGGAAAGATGCTACTAAAGATACGATCACGACCAACAATAACGGTAATAAGAAAAACAAAAGGAGTAATGAACAGTTGGCAGAGAATCAGGCCAGACCTAAAAAGCAGGAGATTTCAAGAGCTTCCATACGGTTCAACAATCACACTGAGTTAAATGCGCCCATAGATCATATCTATGTGGTCACAAACCAGAAGGAGCGATACCATCAACTGGAACCAATAAAAAGGAACAGGGCAAAGCGCGACCCTAACAAGTTTTGCCAGTATCACAATGATATTGGGCATGATACCAATAATTGCTATGCCTTGAAGGATGAAATTGAAAGAATGATTAAAGAGGGGCGACTGTGGCAGTACACCAGGCAGAACGATGAAAAGCGAGAAGAAAACCAACAGCGACCTCCAGAAATTCAACGCGAAGTCCGAACTATCTTTGGAGGACTGCATGTTGGCGGAGATTGGAAAAGGGCTCAAGACAGATATGCACGAAAAGCTCGACAGTAGCCATTAACTAACGTCAGGCATCTTGAGCAGCGACCATACAAGCTTCAACGAGTACCAGACATGGACATTACCTTCACAGAATAGGACGCAAGGGAAGTCCATTATCCGCATAATGATGCATTGGTCATAAAAATTAATTTTGGAAGCACACAGTTGTGGCGAGTATTAGTTGATAACAGGAGTACTGTGGACATCCTGTACTACGACGCCTTTAAGAAGATGGGGTTGAATGAGAGCGACTTGAGGCCTACCGTTACTCCACTCTATGGTTTCACTGGTGACAGCCTGATGCCTATGGGCATGATTGAATTAATGGTCAACGTTGGAACCTATCCTAGGGTTTCAATGATAATGACCCAATTTTTAGTGGTAGATTGCCCCTCCACATTCAATGCTATGCTAAGAAGACTGACACTGAGGGAACTTCGAGCCGTTACTTCAATCTACCATCTCACTATGAAATTTCCGACCCAACACGGGGTAGGCGAGGTGCGAGGAAACCAATATGATGCGAGGACTTGTTATAACAACTCGTTGAAGCTCGCAGCAAAGGATGCGACGCCTCGTACAATGATGGTCCAGCTACTAGAAGAAGCGTCAGTCAAAACATCGGGCAAAACGTCAGTCGAAGCATCCTTTGAAGCATCAGACAAAGCGTCAGTCGAAGCATCAGTTGAAGCGTCCGAAAAAGCGTCAGTTGAACCGTCAGTTAAAGCGTCAATTGACACGACCAGCAAAGACTTCGATCCTCGAGAAATAGACAAAGAGGTCAGAACTGGACCCATTGAAGATCTGGAGGATTTATCATTCAGCATGTCATCCAAGACTTTAAAGATTAGAACGAAGATTCAAGAGCCTGTGCGAGCTTTGTTGGTCACTTTTCTAGAGTCTAACTTGGATGTCTTCGCATGGCAACATTCGGACATGGTAGGGATCGATTCGAAAATCATATGCCACCATCTTAATATAGACCCGACAAAGAAGCCTGCATGATAGAAAAGAAGAGCTATGAATCCAGAGTGCTGCGTCGCGTTAAAAGAAGAGGTGGAGAAACTGCTCGAAATTGGATTTATAAGGGAATCTTTTTACCCTAACTGGCTTGCAAACCCGGTTTTAGTGAAGAAACCCAATGGGAAGTGGAGAACGTGCATCGATTTCACCGATCTCAACAAAGCATGCCCGAAGGACAGCTTCCCCCTTCCGAGAATCGACCAGCTTGTAGATGCGACATCGGGGCATGAACTCTTAAGTTTTATGGATGATATTCTAGATACAATCAAATCCCTATGTACGAGCTAGATGAGGAGCATACCTCGTTCATCACTGATCGAGGACTATACTGCTACAAAAAGATGCCCTTCGGACTTGTCAACGTAGGAGCGACCTACCAGCATCTTATCAATATGATGTTTGCAAAACAAATTGGCAAGACAATAGAGGTATATGTCGACGATATGTTGGTGAAGTCAGAGAAAGCCGAAGATAACATCAAGCACTTTGATGAGATGTTCAAAATTCTTCGGAAATATCAAAATGAAGCTGAATCCCTAAAAGTGTGCATTCGGGGTAGGATCTAGAAAGTTTCTGGGTTTTATGGTCAATCAACGAGGTATTGAAGTGAACCCTCAGAAGATACAAGTGTTGATTGATATGCAGTCTCCACGTAAACCCAAGGATGTACAGAGCCTAGCAGGAAGAGTAGCTGCACTGAGTTGATTTGTGTCCAGATCAACCGATAAATACCAACCGTTCTTTGAAGTATTGAAAGGATCAAAGAGGTTCAAATGGATGAAAGAATACGAGCAGGCGTACCAAGAGTTGAAAAAGCACTTGGGTTTTCCTCCACTCCTGTCGAAGCCAAACCCAGGAGAAGAATTATGTTATATCTCGCTGTTTCCAAATATGCAACGAGTGCTGCATTAATTCACGAGGAGGAAAAAATACAGCGACCTGTCTATTATGTAAGTAAAAGATTACTTGATGCCGAAACTAGATATCCAGAGATGGAAAAATTGGCGCTAGCGCTCGTCATCGCATCACGAAAGCTTCGACCTTACTTTCATGCTCACTCCATCAAGGTTTTCATGAATTTCCCATTGAAACAGGTTCTACAAAAACCTGAGGCATCAGGACGGCTGCTTAAGTGGGCTATTGAATTGAGTCAATTTGATATTAATTTTCAACCTCGCACTACTATAAAGGGTCAGGCCCTCACAGATTTTATTGCAGAATTCACATTTGACGTCGATCTTCCCACAGGAGTACTCGAAAAAACCGCTTCAGATACATCAAGGTTGTGGAAACTTTATGTTGATGGGTCATCGAATGAAAATGGAGCAGGTGCGGGCCTAGTTTTAATCAGTCCTGAAGGGCACAACATTTATTATGCGCTTCACTTCAAGTTCCCAGTGTCGAATAATGAGACTGAATATGAAGCACTGATAGTTGGGCTAAAGCTTGCACATGAAGTGAAGGCCGAGATGATTGAAGTATACAGCGACTCCCAGCTGGTCATTTGTCAGGTTAAGGGCGATTATCAAGTGAGAGGAGTGAGAATGATGGCCTATCTGCAGGAGGTGCAATGATTGTTCTTAACATTCACCACTTATAACATGCAGCTTCTTCCTCGCATTGAAAATACCCGGGCGGATGCCCTTGCTAAGCTCGCTTCAACGAAAGACGCAGAGTTGTTGAAGGTTGTTCCTGTTGAATTTCTTGTATCACCAAGCATCGAGGTTGAGCCTCAAGTAGCTATGCCAGTTGACGACAAACCATCGTGGATGGATCCTATAATGCAATATTTACAAAATGGTGATCTTCCCGAGAGCAAAGATGATGCAAAGCGACTCTGCATGAAGGCAGCCCGCTATATCATCCTTGATGAGAAGCTTTATCGAAGAAGTTTTAGCTCGCCATTATTATTATGTGTCAATGATAAAAAAACACGCCACATTATGAGGGAAATCCACGAAGGAATATGTGGAAATCATTCTGGGGGGCAAGCACTTGCAAACAAGATTCTTCGACAAGGGTATTTTTGGCCAACTATGAAGAAGGATACAATGGAATTTGCTAGGAGGTGTGATAAATGTCAACGATTTGCGACTATTCCTAGAAAACCACATGTTCCTTTAGCTTCAATGACTAGTCCATGGCCATTTGCTGTTTGGGGAATTGATATTATCAGGATGCTTCCATTAGCACGGGGTGGTTTGAAGTATGCAGTGGTCGCAGTTGATTATTTCACAAAATGGGCGGAAGCTGAGGCCTT